>WOXC01002975.1:0-90849 GCA_011680675.1 Gymnobelideus leadbeateri | reverse complement strand
ATATTATAGCCAGGTTCCAGAATCCCCAGATCAAGGAGAAAATACTACAAGCAGCCAGGGAGAAACAATTTCAATATTGTGGAAACACAATCCGAATAGCCCAGGACCTGGCAGCTTCTACACTGAGGGAACAAAGGGCATGGAATATGATATTCCAGAGGTCAAAAGAGCTGGGAATGAACCCAAGGGTCACCTACCCAGCAAAACTGAGTATTTTGTTTCAGGGGAAAATATGGTCATTCAGTGGAATAGAGGACTTTCAAGCATTCTTGAGGAAAAAAACAGAGTTGAATAGAAAATTTGACATCCAGACAAAAGAAGGAAGAGATGCCTGAGAAGGTAATCAGGGAAAAGAAATCAAAAGGAACTTATCAAAGTTGAACTATTTACATTCCTATATGGAAAAGCAATAACTGTAACTGATGATATCTTTCTCACTATGAAAATAATGGAAGAAGGGGGTGTGGTCATATGAATACATATGTGAATGTTTGTGTATATGGTTACAGTTATATGGATAGAGGGCATAGGTTGAATTTGTTGGGAAGGGAGAATACTCAAGGGATGAAATTATGAGGTGAGAGAGGAAAGTGGCAAGAGGAGATGGGGAGAGACAGGGTAGGGTAAACTATCCCATGTAGAAGAAGCAAGGGTAAGTGGTTGCAAAGGAGGGGGAGAATAAGGAAGGCTAAAAAGGCAAAACCACATTCACATTGAATTTGGTTCAGGGAGAAAATGACATACATACTAAATGGGATATCTCAACCTGCAGCAGGATAGGGGGAAGGGGGATGAGAGGAGGGATGATGGATGGGAGGGCATCCTTGGGGTGAGGGGAGGTTGGAAGTACCCACTATAGAAGAGGGACAGGATCATGTAGGGAATGGACCAGGTGGGGGGTGGGATGAGTGGGAGGGAATTATAAGCAGCCTTGTACAATATATCTACTATGATAATGTTTTGCATAGCTAGACATGTACAACATATACTGAATTACTTATCTCCCAAGAAGGAATGGGTGACGCTTGTAATAGGGAGATAAGATGTGCAGGCATTGGGACACAAAGATTCACCTTCCTCTAATGAAAAAGTCGATGGGGGTATGGGAGAAGGTATGGGAGAGAGCAGATTGGAGGAAGCGATATCTTGTGGGACTACTATTCTGGGAGGTTGGGTAGGGAAATAATGGGGGGAAAATGATTGTAACTCAAAATCTGGCAGAAATGAATGATGTAAAACAGAAGTTAATAAAGCAGTTGTTTAAAAAAAAAGAAATAAAAGGTAAATTCAGAATTTATCCTCATATTCATCAGTGATGAGTGGTAAAGATGAAAAGAAGAGGAAGAATGGAATTAAATGTAATGAATTTAAATAGCAGATGCTTCCCTTTAGTAAAATATATTTTTGCCTTTGGGGATTGGAAATATGGAGGGGTTTCTGAAATGAGTTGACATATGAATCGAAAACTATTAAAAATACTGGTATTAATGTTTGATATATGCCCTTCGACCAGGTTAAATATTAATACTGAGCTCCATTTCCTGCTTTAGCCCAAGTAAAGCAATAGCTCAAAGATATAGATAGAGTATGAGCCCCCAGGGTGTGCCCTTTTTGGCCAGAATTCTTCTGGAGTGAAAAAAAAATAACTTTACAATTATTGGTAATTATGCTCAGACTCCACATAATAACTCTTGTGCCTCAAGATAAAAGGAGTGCAACTGTATTCTAGAAATCAGCCCTATCCATGATACCAATGACACCAGAGAACCCTAGTTCTATCACACAATAAAATCTGCCACGGGAAAGACAGGCTTTGGGTCTTGAGTTATCTAGGATAATATAAATATTGACTAGAATCAACAGATAATGACTATTTTAGACTTAATATTGGCATTACTTCCTTTCCCTCAAATCTAGGTTATATGAAACCAGAGTGGAGCCTATAACTGATTCTATGCTTTGAGATCTACCTACTTACTTGCATTTGCCTGTCAAAGATATTTTATTTTAGATGTCTAGATTTTTTAGTGGGAGAGAGTGGGCAGAGCAAACCATATACAAATCAATGTGATATCCAGCCCTCCAATTCACCTGGCTAATGTGACATAAGCACAGTCTGGCATCACTATACATTTTTCCTTCTACTCATGTTGCATCATGGTTGTTGTTTTTGTGGTTGTGGTTGTGCTTGCTTTGTTTTGTTTCTCATAAAGGTCTGCTATCCTTTGTTTGTCTACCACTGACTAAATATTCAATTCAATTTAACAAATGCCCATTGTGTTCCTAGAGTGGGTTCAGGGCTACACAAAGAATAGTCAAAAATACAAAAAAGTGTCAAACAATTATTCGGTTGATTAGGGAGCATAACATGGTAGTTAAGTAAATGACTCACATACACATGAAAGAGCTAATCACCATCCAAAGATGTAAATTTTTAAAGGTACATCTATCTATTTATCTATGTATCTATGTATCTATCTATGTATCTATCTATGTATCTATCTATCTATCTATCTATCTATCTATCTATATGTATATCTCATAGAAACTATAATCTCATAGAAACTCTGAGCATTACACATGCTCAGAGACTGGAAGGATATATTCCCAGGTGCTGAGGACTTCTTTTATTTATTCTTTTTTCAGTTGTATCTGACTCTTTGTAACCCCATTTAGAGTTTTCTTGGCAAAGATACTGGAGTGGAATAGCCATTTTCTTCACTAACTCTATTTACTAACTAATTTTACAGATAAGGAAACTGAGACAAATAGGATTAAGAGACTTGCCCAGGGTCACACAGCTAGTAAGTGTCTGAGGCCAGATTTGACCTCAGGAACATGAGTCTTCCTAATTCTAGGCTCAGTACTTTATCCAATGTGTCACATAACTGCCTTGAGTCTTAAAGACTATTTAGGATTTGGAGGTGGAGAAGGAGGAAAAAGGCAAATATTTCAGAGAACAATTTTGCTTACAAAAGCAAGGTGGTAGGATAGCACAGAGTGTGTTCAGGGGCCTAAGAGAACACCAGTTTATCTGAAGCAGAGAGTTCATGTAAATCAGCAATTTTCTTCCCCCCCCCCCCAGGGTCTTCCATAACTATTACGGCATTCAATTGATGTGAGTTCAAAGGACAGGATATCATTACTTTATCCTACTACTTACATGTGTACTTTCATGCCCAGACCATTTTTCCATGCATGCTTCTTTTTATAACTGAAGATTGAGCAGAGTGTGTGCACAACTGCCCTTACTGACTCTGGGCAACCATGGGTGCTAGGACAGCACTTGTATGCTTTAGGAATAGCAAAGCCTCTGGCTGCTTGTCATGTGTGATTCTGTGAAAAAGATTCCTTCATTTTAAGATGTTGAAGCAATCCCATTATTGACCACTGAGTAGAAGAACCAATGATTCAATGACCTTTTAAAAAGGGGATGTCTTTGGACCTGGATCTCTCTTCCTTTGATCATATAGCAAATAGCTCTTTTACTAGACTTAGTGTGAAAGTTGTGAGGATTGGTGGTACCTTTTCTCCTACCATAGATATTTTATGTTGACTATACACATATGGCAAATAGAGCAAAGGAAATTAAGTAGGCAAGCCTGGACCTATGATCGACTTTTCTAATCTGTGTTTCCTTTCCTGAGAAAGATAATAGATATTTACCTCAAGATAAACTTGCACTTTGAGGACAGAAGAGAAGTAAGATAAAATTTAACAAGACTGATTCGGTTTGTCTCACAAACTGTTCTGTGTTCTAGAGGGTTTAAAGTATAAAGTTCCTGGTTGGGGAGAGGGGAGGAATGCAGGGATATAATAATAGTGGATGTATTAAGTTAATGTATCCTGTATTGAATCTTTCTAAAAATGAGTGTTTATGAGAACTCTATGTTTAGTACTTTGTGTACAGGAAAAAAAAAAACCTGGCCCACTCATAATTCATAATGCACACGGAGTACCTTTTTATTACCCCCTCTTGGGTGCCTATATATGAGCAAATGCCTAAGCTTTAAGTAAATAGTTTTTGAGATAAGGGTAAGAATTTAATGACCTAAAGGATGTAAGAAAGAAAAACTTTACCCTTCACATTAGGGTCTAGGCTTTCCCTTCGTCTAATTTTATTTATGGATCCATATTTGAGAGTGCCCACTTAGGAAGAGAGAGTGAGTATTCTTGAGTTCACCAGGAACTCTTTATTTTTAAAAAAATGTTGATATCTTTAGTTTTTTATATCACCATAATTTTCCCTAGTATCTTAGAGCCATACTATATGCAAAATATTTTTAAATAGGAAGAGAAAAAAATCAAAAAAATTAATACATTGAAAAAAATCTAAAAATATGTACACTACACCATAAAATCTAAAAATATGTACACTACACCATACCCCAGGACTTTCCACCACTGCAAAGGAATGTGGTGAGTGTATCTTCTCATTTCTCTTTGTTCTTTGCAATTTTGAAACTTAGTTTTGAATGGTTTTTGGTTGTATTTCATTTACATTTGATGTAGTTGTATACTTTGTTTACTTGGTTCTACTTCTTTTACTTTGCATCAGAATATGCAATTCCTCTATCCTCCTTTGCATTCATCATATTCATAATTTCTTAAAGAAAAATATAATTATACTGCGTTCATGTACCACAGTCCATTTACCCATTGCCTCAGTTAATGAATATCTACTTTGTTTTGTATTCTCTGCTTTACAAATGTTGATTAAATATTTTGTTGTATATGGGGACTGTCTTATTATCAATAACCTCCTTAAGGTATAAGCCTAGTAGTGGTATGCATAGGTCCAATGGCACAGGTACTTGGTTCACTTTATTTGCATAGTTCCAACATGTTTCGCAAAGCTGCTCTTATTCATAGTTCAAACAACAAGGTACTTATATACCTGTCTTTCCACAAGACCTCTGACATTGGCTATTAGCTGTAATTCTTAAACACATTTTCATTTGTTTGTATAGTTCAACAAAACATACAAGTATATACGTAAATACACATACATGTCTAAGTGCATACACACATGTATGTGTACCAAAATGTGAATGTAATATACACATCAGTGTGTGTGTGTGTGTGTGTGTGTGTGTGCATGTGTGTGTTTCATGTACTGGGAAACTTATATAATAAGTAACCTCTCATTGTACCCAGGCAAATATTCAGTTCTATAAAAGATTCTCTGTAATGACTGGAAAATTAATTTTTAAAAAAGGTAGTATGGTCCTATAGATGTAAAATACATGACATCTACATATCCATCCATACATCTAGCTAGCTATCCATCTATCTAGCAATCTGTGTGTCTATCTATTATATATACTCCTACACCACAGTATCAGCCTTAGAATCAGGAACATCTCAACTTTATTATGTGACTCTGGGCAAGTCACCTGAAACTTCAGCAATCTAGGAAACTCTCTAAAAATGTGTTTGGCAGAATAATTAGCCATTTGAATTGGTAGAACTCTTTAAATGTGTGATTTGCAGAATAAGTGACCATCTGAATTGGTAGGACATGTTTTCTCACCGGATTCTATTACATCAATGAAAAATATAGTTTCAAACACATATACACATATTCCCAAATGATATTTTTTGTAAAGACATATAAATTGCACAATAACCATCTTTCTTTGAAAAAAATCATCTTTCAGCCTTAGCTTTCTTGATTATACTGAACATGACATGAATATTCATAATATTCATTTAACAAAATACACTTTAACACATGTTGCCATATGCAATGATAGATTATCTATATTAATTGCTTAGAAAGGTAATTAGAATTGATATATGTAGAAATATGCTGATATAACCCATAGCAGCTACTGTAAAAGAAACTTATCTACTTTTTAAGCATAATTGAGCAAGAGTAAAATAAATTATAGACTTAATCACTTTGCTATTCTTCCCAGGGTTGCCTCTTTTTTTATATCTACAAGTTTCAAAATTAATTTGCCAGTCATTTCAAAGAATCTTTCATTGAAACAAGTGCTCTCCTGAGTATAGTGAGAGGTTATTTGTAATAAGGGGTTTCCAGCACATGGAATATGAGTTACTATGGTGCCTGATACTTTCCTTACATGCATATTTGAATTTTTTTGCCATTAAGTAGCAATTTACCCCATTCACTGCCTTGGTAGAAACAATGTCAGAGAGTGAATTTATGAAAAAAAAAAAGATATTATACAGTGTTCTGTCTGAACATGCTGCCAGCTTATCTTCTTCACCTTCCTCAATGCACATGATTTCCTTTTGGGCTGAATGAAGTCTCTTTAGTTTGGCCTTAGAAGAAATCAATTTCTTTATGATAAATTAAAGACATTAACTTGATTAGCCATGAAAAAAAACATAGCCTATATCCTAAATTTCTATCTGTTAAATAACCAAGACAGCTGTCAGGTAAATAGATTAGTTTATATTTGAAAAGAGCCCAAGTTTCATACTTTATTTTGCCTTGAATATAACTGAGAGGATGGATTCCCAGGTTTGAGACCGTTCAAATCAAAAATAATTTTTAAAAGAATTAGGGAAGGCAGAGCTCCATATAAAAGAAATTCTTCTCTTTTTCTCCTCCTACCTTTCTCTACTATAGCTAAATTTTGCTTTCTACTTGGCAATAGATCAGTACTCTGGCATCTGTATATGAAAATGGTATAAGTATGTGAAAAGTAGGAGACTGACAAGATTCCTTTCTTTTCAGCTCTTTAGAAGGAATCAAAGGGGGTGAAATGCTGATGCCTCCATCATTGCTTCTCCAACCTCATAGGACCACATTAATGCAAGAGATCCAGCTGAAGAAGGATTGCTCTTTACATGAAGATTACTGTTTTCATCCTATTGCATACTTTTGGACATGCTAGAAAATTGGCATATTCAGAATTCCTTCTGGCAAGTTTTCCAAATACAGAAAGAACATGTAAATGCATCTTGGATTATCACTGTGACTGCTTTCTTTCAGGCCTGTCTATTCCACCAAGGTTTGCACTAGTGAGGGAGGCAGAAAGGAACTGTAATTAAGATTATCTAATATTCCCTATAGTAGATGATTTTATGTTTGGTTATGCATATTCCAAGGAGCCCATAAGCATATCACGTACAACAATGTCAGTTAATCAGGATCTCTAATATGATACTCACTTAAAAAGATCTCCTCTATATCCAAAGGGATATAAAAATTCGCATGATACTTTCACCCAGCAATACCACTTCTAAGACTGCATCTCAAAAAGATCATAGAAGTGGGAAAAGCACCCATATGCACAAAAAATATGTATAGCAGCTCTTTTTGTGGTGTCAAACAATTGGAAATCAAGAGGATGGCCATCAACTGGGGAGTGGCTAAACAAGTTGTGGTCTATGAATGTAATTGAATAATATTGTGCTCTAAGAAACAAGGAGCAGAAGAACTTAATAATAACCTGGAGAGACTTATATAAGCTGATGCTGCGTGAGGAGAGCAGAACCAGGAGAACTTTATGCACAATTACAGACACATTGCTCCTCCCAGCAATACAAGGTCAGAATACAACATCAAAAGATTCTTGATGGAAAGGGATATCCATATCCAGAGAAAGAACTACAGAGTCTGAATGCAGATTGAAGCAATCTACTTGCTCTCACTCTTTTGTGTTTTGTTTCATCCCTTCTTTCTCATTGTTCACTCCATTGGTTATAATGCTTCTTCACAACTTGACTAAAGTCTAATGTGAAGGTATTTGTAGAACATATATTTGATTGCTTGCTGCCATGGACGGGGGATGGGAAGAAGGAAGGAGAGAGGGAGAGAGAGGGACAGGGAGAAAAGTTGAAACTCAGGGCAGAGCCAAGATGGCGGAAAGGAAGCAGTAACCTCGCTGAGCTCCTCGGTCACTAAGTCTCAAAGGGTGAATCTGAGCGGATTCTGGAATGATGGCGCCCACTGGAAGACAGACCTTGGCAGAGTCCAGCCCACAAGGTTGCCCGGTGTGCCCGGACAGGACAAGCGCAGAGAGCGTGGGGTCTGCAGAGCTCAGACCTAAGAGCAGACAAGCAGACTACACCAGAGAGAGAAAAAGCCCCAGCCTGCAGACTTACCAAGGATGAATCGCAGTCATCTTCGCAGAGGGAAAGGATCATTAGAGCCAGGTAGGAGAGTCGGGCCCCCAGTGGAGAGAGTGGCTTCTCCAGGCCCCCAACCTGGAAGTTTGGAAATGGCCTGCCTGTATAATACAGGGGCTGGAATGGCAAAGTAAATTCTAGCTGCTCTGATCCTCCCATCCCTCCTTCATGAAGCAGAAAACCCAAAGATAAGTCTCCACCCAGATTGAAATCCCAAGTTAATGGAAATAGCCTCAGGATTGAGAGTCTCCAAGAAGGGGTATAACTGAGACAGCCAGGAGTCTGAAGAGAAGAGAGGGAGGAGTCACAACAAGCCCCACCTCACCTCACCAACAAAAGCCTACTTATATCCCAGGGGTATAGAGGCAGAAATCTGAAGTGGTCAGACTCACCCCCACCTACACATCTATATTATTCAAAATCAAGGATCATGCCCTAAACTCATAGCTGGAGAAACTAAGAAACAGGAAGTCACAATGCGAAGTAAGGAAGCTGAAAAGGAGAAGGGGAAAGCAAGAAGGTCTATTTGAGCCTACAATGTAGGGGAAGAACAACAACAACTAAATACACAGGACAATGTAGACTCTCTACCCACACCTGAGACCACAGAAGGAAACATGATCTCGTCTCAAGCCCAAATAGCATTCCTGGAGGAGCTTAAGAAAAATTTTAAAGACCAAATCAGGGAAGTAGTGACCAACTTGGAAAAGAGTCTCAGTGAAGAAAACAAATCCTTAAAAATAAAATTAGTGAAGTAATTGGAGAAAATACCTCCCTAAAAAAGGAACTTCAAAAACTAACTGAAGACCATAATTCCCTAAAAATTAGATACAACCAAACTGAAACTCAGAACTCTATGATGCAACAGGAGTCAATAAAAAAAATGATCGAAAAATTGGAAGAAAATGTAAAATATCTCACTGGAAAAATAACTGACCTAGAGAACAGATCCAGGAGAGACAACTTAAGAATTATTGGTCTACCAGAAAGCCATGACGAAAAAAGCAGTCTAGACAACGTTCTCCAAGAGATTGTCAAAGAAAACTGTTCTGAGGTCCTGGAATCAGAAAATAAAATAGCTATCAATAGAATTCACTGGACTCCTCCTGAAAGAGATCCCAAACTGAAAACTCCAAGAAATATAGTAGCCAATTTCCAGATTTACAAGATTAAAGAAAAAATTCTACAAGCAGCCAAAAAGAAACAATTCAAATATTGAGGAACTACAGTTAGGATCACACAGGACCTAGCAGCTTCTACATTAAAAGAGCAGAGGGACCGGAATTTGATATTTCGTAGGGCAAGAGAAGTAGGACTACAACCAAGGATTAACTACCCGGCAAAACTGAGCATAATCTTTCAGGCAAAGAGATGGACGTTTAACGAAATAAGAGACTTCCAGACTTTCTTGATGAAAAAGCCAGAGCTCAATGGAAAATTTGATCTCTAATTACAAGATTCCAGAAAGATATAAAAAGGTAAACAAGGGAAACACAGACTCACACATGCATAAGTGCACACACCCACACCCACAAACACATGCTCATTACTTGGGATGCAACAAAGCAAAATGTTCACACCCCTATATGTGGAGCTGATAACTGGCAACATTCAAAATCTTTATTATTATCATGACCTTCTAAAGGGTTATACTTAGATAGAGGGTGTGGGTATGAATGCACTAACATGAAGTCTAAAAAAAAAAAAAAACAAAAAAGACTATTAAGGGGATAAAAGAGACTGTAATGGGAAAAAGGAAAGGATGAGCTAGGAAAAGGTAAAATATGTCGTCTGAAGAGCCATCAAAACACACTATAGAAGAGGGGCAAGAAAGAGGGAGAGGAACATAATTTAAACACTATTCTCACTGGTTCTGGTTCAAAAAGGGATCAACTTAATCAGTGAAGTTTAAAATTCTAATGTGAATAGACACATAAATTCATTAAATAGAGGAAAAGGAGCGAGGGAGAGGAGCACTGTTTGAAATTTACTCTCATTGGTTTGGAATCAAACAGGGAGTAATTTACTCTGATAAGTATAAAATTTTATTGTGTCCTATAGACAGTGGAAGGGTAAGAGGGGTGTGAAAAGGAGGAGACTAAAGTGGGGATTAGAAGGGAGGGAAATACTAGTAAGGGGAGAGAGTAGGTCAAGAAGGGGGGCGTCACTGGGTGGGAAAACTGAGGGAGGGGGAGATCAAAAGTGAAAACTTCAAGGAGGGGAAAGGATAAGGAAGAAACAAAAACATAAACAGGGGAAGGGAATAGGATGGAGGGGAAGAGACAGATAGTCATCATTACTATGAATGTGAATGGGATGAACTCTCCCATAAAGCAGAGGCAGATAGCAGAATGTATTAAAAACCATAATCCTACAATATGCTGTCTACAAGAAACACATTTGAAACAAAGGGATGCCCACAGGGTAAAGGTAAAAGGTTGGAGTAAAATTTATTATGCCTCAGCTAAAGTAAAAAAAAAAAAGCATGGGGAGCAATACTTATCTCAGATAAAGCAAAAGCAAAAATAGATCTAATTAAAAGAGATAAGGAAGGAAACTATATCCTATTAAAAGGCACCATCGAGAATGAAGCAACATCACTACTTAATATATATGCACCAAGTAGTATAGCATCCAAATTACTAGAGGAGATGTTAAAGGAATTAGAGGAAGAAATAGATAGCAAAACTATATTAGTGGGGGATCTAAATCTCCCCCTCTCTGAACTCGATAAATCTAACCTCAAAATAACCAAGAAAGAAGTTAAGGAGGTGAATAGAATCTTAGAGAGACTAGATATGATGGATCTGTGGAGAATACTGAATGGGGATAAAAAGGAATTTACTTTCTTCTTACACCATGGGTCATTATAAATTGTCTTGACTTTTTTCTTGCTAACTAGACTTCAATGTCTCTAGAAGAGAAAGTGAGGCTGAGGACTTTTTGCAACTCTCCCTCACTTAACTCCAATTCATGCACAAATCAATACATCATCCCATGAAGTCATTGGTCGTCTTCAAAAACAAAGAAAAAAATCTAGAGAATTCCTAGAAATGCTAATTTGCTAAGGATATAGGATTCTTTGTTCTAGTCAATTTACATTTCTCAAACAATTTGAGTCATTTAAAAAGAAATTCAGAAAATAAGCAAAAGATTTTGCGTTCAGGACCTTTTCTAGCCCTAGTCAGACTAAGTCATATTAAGGGGCAACCTTGTATAGAGAATAGAGTGCTGCCTCTGGCACTTACTATCTGTATGACCCTAGGCACTACCTCTAAATTCCTCTTGGCCAAAGACAATCCTGTGGGAAATTGAGAATTTGATTAAAATTGATTCTAAAGTGTCTTTTCCCTCAAAACTCATGCCTCTTTAATTACTTAGCCTTTATTTTGTATCTGAATATTAAAAAAAAATAGTTCTTGTTTGTCAGTGTACTGGTTGAGTACCCTGCTTACCTCTGTTTTTTTTTTTTTTATGGAATAATTTAAATTTGTCATTACTAATGGATGTTTTGTTGTCTTCTGTGATGAAAGGGATGAGTTTTACAGGGTATATAAATTAGTTCTTTTATTTTAAGAATATTCTTCTTGCAACATGAAAGATTTGCTTGTCCTTGCTGACAACAAGGTGCATTGCTTAATATAATTTGGAAATTGGACTATGATATTTCATTGTGATTCAACTTGACCATTTTATTAATCTTTTTATTTATTTTTTTCTTTTTACTGTAGATTGTCTCAATCTGTACAGTTCTCTCACTGGATCCAGTATTTTGGGACAATTTTCCTGCATCATTACCTGAAGTATATTGTCAGATTTTCTTTTTAATGATTTTTTAAAAAATAAAATATTTTCCCCAATTACATATAAAACACAATTTTAACATTCCTTTTTTTTTTCAAATTTTGAGTTCCAAACTCTCTTTTTACTATCCCTTCCCATCATTGAGAAAACAAGCAATTTGACATGCTTTATATACAATAGTCATGCAAAACACATTTTCATGTAAGCTACCAAGAAAAATAAAGTAAACTAGGCCTCATTCTTACTGTGGCTCAGAACATGAGCTTCTTATTGTAAAATTCAGACTTAAATTGAAGAAAGTAGGGAAAACCATTATTTTGTATGGTATGGTAGGTATGACCTAAATGGTATACCTCATGAGTATGAAATGGAAGTGACAAATAGATTTAAATGATTAGTTCTAGTAAATAGGGAACCTGAAGAATACCCTTTAATCAAAGGATTATTGTGTAAAATCTGGACTCAGTCAAAAGTTTGCACCCAAGGACCTAGAAGGCCACATGTGGTCTCCAGGTCAGAGTTTGCTCATTCCTGGTGGTTACTAATCCAGAGTCACCCTGAAGAATGAAGTCAAGTGGACCTCAGAATGTGTTTTAGATAAGACTATTGGAGGTAAAAGAATTGTAGCTGAGCTATTTGCAATCCTAAAAGATGATGCTGTTAAATACTGTACCCAATATGCCAGCAAATTTGGAAAACTTAATAGTTTAAATCCCAGCCATTAAGAAGGGCAAGGCCTAAGAATATTCAAATTACTGAACAATTATGCTCATTTCACACAACAGCAAGGTTATGTTTCAAATTCTGCAAGCTGGGCTTCAGTACTATATGAATTAAGAATCATTAGTAGAGAAAACTTTTTTTCAAAGAGGCAGAGGAACTAGAGACCAAATTGCCAATACTAAGAGTTTTAGGGGGAAAAATGACAACAACAACAACAAATCTACTTCTGCTTCATTAACTGCATGAAATATATTTGATCACAACAAAATATGACAAGTTCTCAAAAATGGGAGTATAAAATCAGTTTGTTTATTTTACTAATAAGCAGAGTACCTCATGTGAAATGCCAGACTGAGCAAATCAAAAGTCAGAATTAGTTTGCCAGGAGATATATTAACCATCTCAAATATGCAGATAACATCACTCTGATGGCAGAAAGTAAAAAATTAAGAAGCCACTCAATGAGGATGAAAGAGGAGCATGTAAAAGCTGGCTTGAAGGTTAACATAAAAAAGATCATGTCAACCAATCCTATCATTTCCTGAAAAATAGAGGGAGGAGAAATGGAAGAACTGTTATATTTTATATTCCTGGGTTAAAAGATCACTGTATATGGTAACTGCAGCCATGAAATTAAAAGACTCTTGCTCCTTGGAAGAAAAGTTATGATATATTTGAATAGCATGCTAAAAAGCAGAAACATTACCTTGTCATCAAAGATCTGTATAGTCAAAATGATGGTATTCCAGTAAGAATGTATGACTGTAAGAGTGGAACTATAAGGGAAGCTGAGAGTCACAGAATAGATTTTTTCAAATTGTGGTGTGGAGAAGACTTTTGAGAATTCCTTGTATAGCAAGATCCATAAGTCAATACTTAAAGAAATTAATTGAGACTATTCATTGGGATGTCAAATACTAAAGCAGCTGAAGCTTTAATATTTTGGCCACATAATAAGAAGGCTGAACTCATTGGAATATGAGTTGTGAAAGACTGAAGGTAAAAAGAGAAAAGTATGACAGAGGATGAGATAGAGAGTGTCATGGAAGTAGCAGACATGAACTTGGATAGACTTTGGGAGATAGTGGAAGAAAAAAGGGCATGGCATGCTATAGTCCATGGGGTCACGGAGGCAGACATGACTAAACAACAAAACAACATATCTCTCATGTTCTTCCATTATTTTTGCCTTTTTATTTTAGTCAATAAATTTTTCTCTTCTTCCACCTCCTCCTTTTCATCTTTCTTCATATTTTGCATTCTGATTCTGTCATTCTCTGTATTAGAGAAATCACTGTTTTTGAAAGTGTTTCTTAAATTCATTTTGTTATCCAACTTTTTCATTTTTTTTTGTTTTTTCTTCAAGATGTCTAATTTTTATTTCTTTGAAATTTTTTGCCTAATTCATCCATTACTCTTTCTGACCTATTTGAGTGACTCTAAGTTGCCTTATTTTCACTTCCAGAGGTCTTAGAGAACTATATTTTTGTTGCAGTTTTCCCATCCTTTGTGGATTGTAACTCACTTTCCTTGACTGTAAGGTGATTGATTATTAAGATGATTCTTTTCCTTTGATTGCTTAGACATTTTAACTGCTCACTTGGCTTTTTTCAATATTTGTCATCCACTATGCATGCAACTTTTTCTATGTCTTGTTATAATGCATCTTACCATCAAGCCTTTCCCTTCTATAAACCTATCCCCACTGTATCACTTCCCTAGCCTCAGTCTGTGCTCTTTATTCTTATTTTTCTCAGACCATCAGGTTGGGATAAGATCTGTAATCCTCAAGGAGTGGAAGTGGTATCAAGATACTTCTGTAAAACAGATTTCAGTATCCCTTATCCCTCTTCCCAGTCTTCATAAGTAAAAGAAAATCTGGATTCCATTTACTTGGCTTTTGCACTTTTGCACTTCTTGACTAGTTCCTTCCACATGTAATCTTATTTAGCTACCCTGGCTAATTTGATTAATATTGCACAAATCCTATTTTCCAGCTTCTTGGCTTTCTAGTGGTTGTCCCCCATTCCTGGCAGCACGTGGCAATAATCCATTGAGGCAAACTAACAAAAACAAACAAAATTAAAACAACAACACTTGTTGTCTGGCTGATGTCTATAATCCATCAAACACATGATGTAAATCTCTCATATGTATAAGATATAATACTACTGACCGTTAGTATGAGTGAGTACATTCTTGGAATTAATGACAAACTTAGTAGACATTTAATAAATTTTAATTTAATTGATTTTATGTGTAACATTCCAGGGGTAAGAAGTTGGAGAAGAAAACCAGAGAAGATAGCTTCCTCAGTGATTCACCTGCCCTTCCAGGTCATGTACTTCTCTCTACAACTGAGGCAATAGGAATAGAGTGCTGGACTTGGAGAAAATAGACAGAATGTCAAACTCAATGCCAGGTCAACATAGATATGAATCTTGACCATTACATTTACCAACTCTGAGGCTATGGATACCACTTAACATCTCTGAGTCTCACTTTCCTCATCTGATTCTTTGGAATAATAAAGAGTGTAAGTGCTAGTGGTGGCTAGGTGGTGCAGCGAGCAGAGCACTGGCCTTGGAGTCAGGAGGACCTGAGTTCAAATCTAGCCTCAGACACTTGACACTTACTAGCCGTGTGACCTTGGGCAAGTCATTTAACCCTAATTGCCCTCCCCTTCCCTCTCAAAAAACAAAAGCAAAAAAAGTGTAAGTGCCTACTTTACAGAATAGCTGTGAGACTCAAATGAGAAAATTTATGTAAAGTGCTTTGCAAACTTTTAAGCACTGTTTTAATGTCTACCATTAACTAAACATGGTGTTATAGATTTATAACTTGAAGGGACCTCAGAGGATTTTTACTCCAATGATTTCATTTTATACATAAGGAAGTTGAAGCCCAGGAACATTAAACAGCTTGTTCACCACCCCACAGGTACTAAGTAGTACATCTGAAATTTGGACCTAGCTTGTTTGATTCTAATTTTTTCCACCACAGCCTCTCACATTTCTTTTAATATGCATGGGAGAGATCACACCTTAGTCACATCTTAATTATCAATTAGAATTTCAGGCTTAATACAGATAGCTGAGAGAAAGATCAGGGTGTAGGGCACCTGGAAATCAGTGGTGGGAGATAATGACAGAATGCCAAGGACAAATAAGACCTATTTTATGTCTTCCTGAGAACAGCATTTTCTATATCATTCAAATCCCTCTTGTGAACCTTTTGGCAATATGTTTTATATTATTGAGTTTAGTATTGTAATTATGATTAATTCATCAAGTGACTGCTGTGGGCTAAGTGCTGATGATAGAGGAAAAAGTGAAACAATTTTTGTCTTCTAGAAGCTGATATGAGGCATGATGATGATGGCGATGATCATGATGATGATGATCTGCTGATAGGATGATAATATAAAATGCTGATATAATATGAAGACAATCATATTTATACTACACCTGTTACCACTTAAGTACCACTAGGATACTTGTTGATATGGAAGTAACACTGTGAGGCAGTACCAGTGTTTCCTTGACAGCTTTTTCCCTCCTACTTACAACAGGGAGATTTTACCTAAAAGAAGAAAAAAAGAAGCCCATGTAACCTGACTGGCCCTACATTCCCTGATGAAGGTTTTCCTAGATATCTAGAGCCACATAGAATTGAGCCTCCTCTAAACTGGTGAATGCCTAAGGCTGCAGAAATTGCTATCCCTGAAAACTTGCTGATGAAATATATTTCTTTGAGCAAACAAGTGACGTCCCATTTATGAAAGTTAAAGACAAATGGCATTGTTTCTTTTTTTACTCTGTCAAGATAATGTAAACTTCCTTTTGTTAAATGTCCAATGACTCATGAGTGCCTCATTTTATTCCAAAATAAAACTATAGCTAAGAGACCATATGCATATCAGAGAAGTTCCTTTAGCATCCTATGTTTGCAAATCCTTTTGTCAGTAGAGCTGTATTTCTGACCGGTCTAATCAAGCTAGAAAACCTCAACATATAGACCCAAGGATGGATGATACAGCTGTTTTCTGAGGACTAACATAGCTAAGTCTAGAGAGGCTGTGGATCAAGCAATCTAAAGGGACTACAGTTTTTTTTTTTTTTTCAGCAATAGCATCTTTAAAATTGTAGAGGGATTACAATTATCATCAGTGGACAGAATAACCATTCCTAGAAAAATCATGGATCCTTGAAGTGTTCAAATAAATAGAGCACTTTTTGATTTTTAAAGTGCTTGGAAAATCCTAACAGTCCTTTGAGGTAGACATGGCAGAGAGTTTCACTGTAAAATGGTGGAAATTATTCAGCTTGGAGCCAGAATACTTGGATCTAAGTTTATGTGACCCTAAGTAATTTGCTTAACCTCAGCTTTCTCATTGGTAAAATGGGAATTATTATACAAGTACTACCTTTCTCATAGCACTATTGTTAGAAGATGACTTTGAAAAAATGTAATCTCATACAGAAACATGTTTACTATCTACATTGACAGAAGTCTCCTCACTCCATCAAAACCTGCTAATCACTCTGAACATATTCAGTGATGTGAATGCCAGAGCCACAGCATCCAAAAATAACACTTTGACTTTTTTTTTTTTTTTTTTGCTTTTTGGAGGGCAATTGTGGTTAAGTAACTTGCCCAAGGTCGCACGGCTAGGTTTTTGTTTGTGTGTGTGTTAAGTTTCTGAGGCCAGGACTGAACTCAGGTCCTTCTGACTCTAGGGCCGATGCTCTACTCAGTGTGCCACCTAGCTGCCCCAGTGCTTTGACTTTTAATTTAGTCTCAGTGGAATGAAAAAAAAAAAATAACATGGTCAGAACTCTGGGCCCTACTGTTGGTAATACTATGTGCCATAGTGAACCTAAAGCTGTGAAAATGCATTTGTGGCTCAAGGAATATAAAAAGCAACTTACAGGAATAGGAATCAAACTCAATAAATTAATTGTTCTTTTTTCTCCTTCAAATAGATCAAATGAGATAATGTTTCTTTAGCAGTGGGTGGTGAATAATAATGCTCATGATTTTTTAAAATGGTCAGTAGTGGTTGCCTAATGTATGGAATATAAGGGTTCATTAAATAAAGTAAAGGGCTAACATTGGGCTTTTCAAATCATAAATCTAAGATGGAGTTTTGAAGTGTGAAGCTTATTTTTTTCCAAAGATGCCACTGGTAAGTCTGGGTAGCAAATTTCCAGGAAATGAGACCCAAGACCATCTGACTATTATATGTTACAAATCCAGTTTGAGGTTCAAATAGGAGAACCTTACTTCCCTTTTCTTGCATTACCAATTATATTAACAGATGTTTGGAGAGGAGTGTTCCAAACCCAAGTCATCTGCTTGATTTTTCAGCATCTTTCTTTTTTTCTACTCACATATGTCAAAACAATTCTGAACGGCATGATTTCCAAACTGCTAGTAATTCGTAAGAGAAACAGCCTTAAAAAGCAAATGTAATTAACTAAGCAAGTAAAATGTATATACAATTAGAATCCATCCAAGTAGAAAAAGAATTTCAGTTCTGAGTATGGAGGGGGCACATTTAACAGCCTTCAAGGGAATGTTTATTTCCACTAATTTCAATATTACCATCGCTTGTTTTCATATGCAATTCTAAGATGATTCCAATAATACTGTAAAGTGAACTCTGGTTTTGTGGTTGTGCTTAAATTGTGTGTCCTTCCATGATTTGCTTTCAGGATTGTGTAAATAGTACTCCAAATGGAGATTAGGCATCTGAGAATATAGCTAGGCCCTGATTGTTGCAAATAATGAATCCCCTGAAGTAGATGCATTATTCAAATATGCACTGCATATTTCCATTGGACTGGAAATAATGTCCACATTTTACATGATTATAATAGCAAAGAGTAGGAATCAGAAAGTGTGTGGCCACTTCACAGAGATTCATGTTTGGGACTAATTGGGACCTGGCTATAAAAGGAACTGGAGGCCAAGCATATCCACGAAAGTGCTGATGTTGTAAGTACCTTAGTGTTGTTCTAGCACTGCATATTATATGCCATATTTTAAAAATCAAGAACATCCAAGTTGATGCTAGAATACCTAGGTAGTTTGTTGGTATGCCAGTTCGTGAAAATTAGTATGGGTGTTTTGGGGATACTCTCTGGACTAAATACCCTAACCTAATGCTTTTACCAATCATTTATAATCAGGCTATCATAGTGTTGGGAGGGAGTATGGGGTGGGACTGGGCTGGCAGATAGACATCAGCAGACTAATGAGTACCAATTGTTGAATAGTATACTCTAAGATAACAACTCTGAGAGGATCTTTCTTTGAAAATTTCCAAACCCCAAGCAGTGCAAGGCCCAATGGGCATGGTGGAGCTGTGATTTTAGGGTAGAGAAACATTGGCACAGCTAACATGGAAAAAAAGAAATTTACTGGCTATCTGGCCTTTATTCTTATCAGGTGGGTGAGGAAGAACTTCAAGGTTCTCTAATGAATGTGTTTCTGGGGAATCATTTTCCTCTGAGATTCTTGAGAAACTTGTGGTATTAAGCTCGTAGAAATAAAACCTTGACCAAAACTCTAGACCTTAGGGGTGGACCTGATTTCCTTTTTTTTTTTTTTTTTTTTTTTCCAGCCTTATTTTATTTTATTTTATTTTATTTTTCAGGTGCTTATTTCAATTAATTTTTATTAACTTCCTACTATGTGTAGAACATTGTACTAGTTACAAGAGGTGAAGCAAAGTTTTGTTATGAAATATTGTCTGGCTTCATAGAGTTAATGAGGTGATAGATGATAGATTAGATAGATAGATAGATAGATAGATAAAATAGAATTTATATATATATATATTTGAAATATTTAATGTTACGACCTCGAATTTCAGATCCATTTCCTTCCTCCCTTGTCACCCATTCCTTCTTGGGAGATAAGTAATTCAGTATATGTTGTACATGTCTAGCTATGCAAAATATTATCATGGTAGATATATTGTACAAGGCTGCTTATAATTCCCTCCCACTCATCCCACCCCCCACCTGGTCCATTCCCTACATGATCCTGTCCCTCTTCTATAGTGGGTACTTCCAACCTCCCCTCACCCCAAGGATGCCCTCCCTTCCATCATCCCTCCTCTCATCCCCCTTCCCCCTATCCTGCTGCAGGTTGAGATATCCCATTTAGTATGTATGTCATTTTCTCCCTGAACCAAATTCAATGTGAATGTGGTTTTGCCTTTTTAGCCTTCCTTATTCTCCCCCTCCTTTGCAACCACTTCCCCTACATGAGATAGTTTACCCTACCATGTCTCTCCCCATCTCCTCTTGCCACTTTCCTCTCTCACCTCATAATTTCATCCCTTGAGTATTCTCCCTTCCCAACAAATTCAACCTATGCCCTCTATCCATATATAACTGTAACCATATACACACACATTCACATATGTATTCATATGACCACACCCCCTTCTTCCATTATTTTCATAGTGAGAAAGATATCATCAGTCACAGTTATTGCTTTTCCATATAGGAATGTAAATAGTTCAACTTTGATAAGTTCCTTTTGATTTCTTTTCCCTGATTACCTTCTCAGGCATCTCTTACTTCTTGCGTCTGGATGTCAAATTTTCTATTCAACTCTGGTTTTTTCCTCAAGAATGCTTGAAAGTCCTCTATTCCACTGAATGACCATATTTTCCCCTGAAACAAAATACTCAGTTTTGCTGGGTAGGTGACCCTTGGGTTCATTCCCAGTTCTTTTGCCCTCTGGAATATCATATTCCATGCCCTTCGATCCCTCAGTGTAGAAGCTGCCAGGTCCTGGGCTATTCTGATTGTGTTTCCACAATATTGAAATTGTTTCTTCCTGGCCGCTTGTAGTATTTTCTCCTTGATCTGGGGATTCTGGAACCTGGCTATAATATTCCTGGGAGTTTTCTTTTTGGGATCTTTTTCAGGAGGTGATCGGTGGATTCTTTCAACCTCTATTTTGCCCTCTGGATCTAAAACATCAGGGCAGTTTTCCTTGAGAATTTCTTGAAGGGTGATTTCTAGGTTCTTTCTTTGATCATGGCTTTCAGGTAGTCCAATAATTTTTAAATTGTCTCTCCTGGATCTATTTTCCAGGTCAGTGGTTTTTCCCATGAGATATTTCACATTGCCTTCTAATATTTCATTTGTTTGGATCTGCTTAACAGCATCTTGATTTCTCATAAAGTCATTAGCTTCCATTTGCTCCAGTCTAACTCTGAAGGAATGAATCTCCTCAGTGAACTTTTGAGATTCTTTTTCCATCTGGCAAATTCGACTTTTTAAGGCATTCTTCTCCTCATTGCCCTTTTGGGCCTCCTTTGCCATTTGAGTTAGTCTATTTTTTAAGGTGTTGTTTTCTCCAGTCAGGCTGTTGACCCTCATTTCATACTTTTCCTGCATCCTTCTCATTTCTCTTTCCAATTTTTCCTCCACTTCTCTTATTTGATTTTTAAAGTCCTTCTTCAGGTCCTCTATGGCCTGCAACCCGCTCATGTTTTCCCCTGGGGCTTTTGGAGCAGGACTTTTGACCTCACAGTCCTTTTCCCACTCTATGCCCCCAAAATAGGAGTCTAGGGTTGCATTTTTCTGTTTCCTTTGCCTTGGCATGTTGCCCCTTAATTGCTTGACTTTTGGGCTTGTTGCCACACTATGGCTTTAAGGCCAGCTAGAGGAATTTTCGTCCCGAACGTGTGGGGGCAACTTCCGTTTCTGGCAAGCTGTAAACCCACCCACAACTTCCACCCTAGATCACAATCCAGATCCAGGGAGGTTAAAGCAAGAGCGATTACCACCCAAGACTGATCGCTGGATCTCCCCACGATTTGTAGGCTGGGAGCCGGAAATGCCTATGAAAACTACAAAATGGCGTGTCTCCTCAGCGGCTTCTAGCCCCCAGAGGAGGGAGCTGACGCATTCCCCAAATACAGGTCCCAAAGTCCATAGGACAGTAACCTCTTACTTTGTCCTAGGCATGTCTATGTTGATAATTCTGGAGTTGCCACAGCTCCTGGTGTTCTGGGGTTCCTCCAGCTGGCTGCTGACCCTGCCGCCCTGGGGCTAAAACCTTGGCTCAAGCGGACCTGGGCTCGGCTCGGCTGGGCTCCTGCGCTCTGCGCGTTGCCGGCTCCCAGACCGCTGCGCTGGTCCTTCCTGCAGGGCTGCTGGGCTGTCCTCAGTGGGAGGTTAGCTTCTCTGTGTCGTTCTGTGGGTGCTGGAGCTCCAGAAGTTGTTCAGAGTCCTTTTTTACATAGTTTGTGGGGAATCTGGGAGCAGAGAGGCTTGGACGAGCTGTTTCTACTCCACCATCTTCTGGACCTGATTTTCCACAGAGCATGGTGAGAGAGAATTATTAAAGGCAATTTCATTTAGGTAGACTCTACCTGTGAGAAACCCCTTCTAAAATTTCTTATACAACACAATCCCTAATTGCCAAAATACAGAACAAAGTGAAGGATATTAAAGATATCTGAAAAGTTTCAACGTGAATATATACATATGATATGATTATGGTTAACAGTAAAAATAGCAACAGCTAGGAAAATTAGTGAAATAATTTTTGCTTAAGAAATATTTTTTCTAATGAAAACATTTTAATATCTTGCACTGTGCCTTATACATAGTAGGAACTCAGTAAATAGTTTATATGGTTATTGACTTTTCAGTGTTTTTGTGCATAATGGGAGATAGGAAACTGGGCAATATACATATACTCCCACATGAAATCACAAAATAAAATTATTTGTTTTCCTTAAATGATATAAAGGAATTTACTGTCTTTGTGCAAAGGACTTTATTGACTATTACATGAAAGTGATTATGCATAATCTATGAAGTTATTGAACTACTGATAAATACCTCATCAACTTAGAATTCATTTGATTTCGTGTGTGTATGTGCATGTGTATTTTAAGAATGAATGTAAAGCTTTGATCATTTGTCTAGAAATAAAGAAAAATTATAATGCTACACTATACATGGAAGGTTGAGGAGCATAGTTAGAAATAAAATGAAGTTTTAAGTAGAAGTATCACTTGGCTTACCCAATACTTAGAGGAATAGAGGAGTTGGGGACATATAAGAAAGGGAATATACTTATCAATTTTCTCTTTTAAATTTTCAAAATTATAACAATTTCTTCTTAGGACTTTAAACTTGAATTTTCATTTATGTCTATTTTCTATTGAACATTTTAATTTTCTTAATTCTTTGGTTTGTTTCCCTAAATTTTAGGTGTTGGTACTCATGAACTTTCACATAATTAGCTCTGCAAAGATGATGATTAATTACTGTCAGTGATTCTCACACATTTGTGGGGAGGACCTGAGATGTGTAATGGTTGTTTTGCTTTTTTGTTACCTCAAATCTAATAAACTGCTTATGAAAATGACATGAACAGTTTTGTGAGGGTAATAAATCTATATATGATACACCTTACTTTTGTCAATTTAATAGATATGACAATATTAGGCAATGTTAAATATAAACGTGTCACACACTTTTAGTAAGTCTGTGAATTTCAAATTTTGTTATTCCTTCAGTTCATTTTTATACAGTGAAAAAAGCATTATTTCTATTACTCTAAATCTATGTTGACTTTGAACAGAAATACACACTCATATATGTATACATATATAGAGTGATGTGTGGGTGTGTGTATACATGTCTGTATGTGTATAAAATCAAATTTGCCAAGCACTGTTTGTTGTAAAAGTAACCTGAATTCTGAAACATCACCAGTAAAGATGGAATAGATACCTTTTTCATTATAGGGAACTTTTTTTTTCTTTCTCTCTATATAAATAACTCCTTTGTGAAGTTGAGAGATTGCTTTGGCACAAATGGTACTAGAGCATAAAAAATTAATTCAGTTCACAGAAGATTGTTAAAGCTTGACAGGTTTTATGCTAAAAATAAATAAAGGTCTGTCACTGTGTGTTTCTTGAGCTCCCACAGTCTTTCATGAAGCACATTATCTGTAATCTCATTGAAAAACCATGTATACTTTACCATACATATATCTATATCCATATCTGTATTTTGTTCTTTCCTGCAAAGTGAATATGTTATTCTCTGATAGTTACTAGTGTCAAGTAAGCAGGTTACCAGGTTCTTGCTTTAGAATGACCTTTAGACCAACCGATCATATTTTCAAGCTGAAACAATGCAACAAGGAGGTTTGCACAGAAGTGACTGTCACAATAGATTATTCATGGTTCAGGCACTGCGTTAAGTACTTTACAAATATTATCTCATTTGATCTTTGCAACAAGCCCAGGATGTAGTTCCTACTAGTACCCACATTTTATAGTTGAGGAAACTGGGTCAAACATGAATTAAGTGACATACCCCGTGTCACACAGCTAATAAATAATTGTGTTCAAATTTGAATTCAGGTCTTCCAGAATCTAGACCCAGGGACCAACCTACGCTATACACTTTATCACCTATTTGTCAATATAGTTCTGTATTTCTTTCCTCCTACAATTTTTTGGTTCTCCTTTCCAAAAGTAACTCAGTATCCCTAGGTTCTGTGTAATTGAAGTCCAAGTACTTTCTGAAAAGTTTTAAATACCCAGAGGTCAACACAGTTAAATACTTATTCTAATCAAAGTTACAGGTCACACTTTCACTCTCCAGTATTTAACACTTCAACATTTAATGGACTCACTTATTTATCTCTGAGGCTGCTGGGTCCTTCTTTTTCTCTTCACCCACCACTTTCTAAACTGTTAAGAAGAAAAAAAACATTCTGCTTCTAATCCCATGGCAGGATTCCTTTAATGATTAGCTATACTAATAAGAAACTATGATTCTATACATATATATATATATATATATATATATATATATATATATATATATGTGTGTGTGTGTGTGTGTGTGTTTGTGTGTGTGTGAAGATCTAGGGTTACATAGAAAGGCAAGAACAGTCCCTGCCTTTAAAGAGCTTACATCCTGACAGGGGCAATGATAATACAAACAAGGTATATAGAGGGTAAATTGGTGGCAATCCCATAGGGAAGGCACTAGTATGGTGGACGTGGGGAGAGAAGCAGGGAAAGGCTTCCTACAGAAAGCAACAATTCAGTTGAGTCTGAAAGGAAGCCAGGGTAGCAGGGAGGTGGAGATAAGGATGGCAAATATTCCAGTCTCCAAGAACAGTCAGTGAAAATGTTCAGTATGAGGAGATGCACTGCTATATGGGACAAATAACAAGAAGCCCACTATTATTGGATGGTCGAATATACAGAGGTGAGTAAAATATAAAAACAAAGAAACAAAAAACTCCGAAAATGTGGGAAGAGGTTAAATGACTGAGTCAGGGTCCCATAGCCATTATGTTTTAGAGGCAGGATTAGAACCTATATCTTCCTGATTCTGAGGTCATTTCTCTATCCTCTATGTAATATTGACTCATGCTACCATATATTCTACAAATATTCCCAATAATATTTTGTCATAAACATATACTCCAACACAGTAATATTCTTGGCAAGCTGAAAGTTATGAGATGGGAATGGCCAAATAAAGAGAATGACTGGATTTGAGGCCTTCAAATTATGAAGAGATTCTCATTATGTTTATATAACTACTTAAAACTTGCCTTTTTCATATTTTATATTTATTTTTCATTTATTTTTCATATTTTTTCTAGACATATTTCATATGTCTAGATCCTTTAAAAAGTGTTTTGTAGTTGAAAAAATGTAAAAATGAAAATCATGAGCTGTGGGTTCTAGTTTTAAATTTGCTTTTTGGTATTCAAATCATTTCAGAACTCAGTTTCCACATCTGTAAGATAGGGAATTGGAGGAGGCTAATGAATCTTGACTTAATAAAGGACACTTTTTTAGTCAAGTAAATGTAATGCAAACTTGTGTCATAGTAACTATACTATTTTTGTTCATCATTTGCCAAGAGTGAAAGTTTCAAAGAGATAAGGTTAGATTCAATGAATTTGTGTGTGTGTCTGTGTGTGGTGGTGGGGGAGGGGTTGAGTTGGATTGTATTTATGTCAATAGAAACTTCCTAAACATAATAGACTAATACCAAAGTGGAAAGGACCATGTCCAGCAATAATGAGTTCTGCTTCAAAGGAGATCTTCAAGTAAAAGTTAGATAACAAATACTGGGAAAATTTTAGAAGAGATATTTTCGGGGTATGAACTGGGATCCTTCTAAATTAGATTCTGTAATTAATAAAATAAATGAAGTAAAAAAGTTAATAGAAATTCAGCAACTTTTATAATGAATTTGTATATTATTAACCACAAAATAACTACATACATACGAAACCTAGTAGTACAAGTAAAAGTATTTTTATTACATAGAGTCTTTGGTGTGACAACAGCTGGGCCTAACTTTCAGTTTTAGGAAAATGGAATCTTGGTTGAAGTAAAGATTCTGCTCTAGATATCATTCCATATTCAGTTTGCATCAGTATATATTTTTCAATTCAAAAAATATAGAAAATTAATTTTCATAACCATATGTTGTGGGAAAAGGCAGCAGATACTTTATGGTTGTATCGGATAGTTCTAGGTACTCAAAACAATCATTCTATTGTGAAGGTGAGTTTTTAAGAACTGTCTCCAAAACATTCTATTATCCTGTTCTGCCTTTTCAATGTCAGCAAAATATTATTATCATTCCCAAAGGCTTTCTCATCCAGTCCTACATTGTTCAAGAAGAGGAAAAAAGTTCTCAAATAGCTGTTTTGGGAGGCTTCACAAGTGATCATGTTTCATTTTAGCAATTAATGACAGTATTTGGTGTATTGAAATAATTCCATACCCACCACAGGTTCAATGCTGAATATCAATAGACCAGATAACCTCTACATTCTTATTCAGCTCTAGTTTTTAGAATCAAAAAAGAACCTTTTAAAAATGTTGGACAATTTCCTCTCCTCAGATACCAATATATTAAAAAAGTATGTCTCTCAAAGTCCAATTTACTGTGAGATATATTACAGATAGTGAGATAGAATTGAAACAACCCAATTTTCCAAGACACAGGTTGAAGATTCCAAACTAAAATTCCTCATTTGAAGTAAGCTATTCTTGATTTGTGGTCTTATGAAATTGCAGAATTGTGCTACTAAAATAATAACTTTGCTGACAAAAGAACCCTTCCAGTGATAGCCACTAATTTTCTGCGATTTTCCAACTCTAAAATGAAACTCTTTATATCCTATTCCTATGTATAAAGATTAATTATCTCAATGCATTGGGAAGAAAATCTGAAATGCATAGTTCCTTTATCAGTGATATGGTAAATCCTATTGTCTTAAACACCAGAAAGGCAAAAATAGCTTCTCCAAAACACACACACACACACACACACACACACACACACACACACACACACACACACACACACACACATGCTCATGGGTCTACATTCTGTACACTAAATTATCAAACCTATAAAGACAGTCACAGTTTTGAACTTTCCTGACCTTCAGGAATCATACTTATCAATGTCCAATAGACAGTTTAGTATAGCAAAATGGAAAAAAAGAAAAGTCTAATCTTGGAGTACAGTATATTAATTGCTATAATTACAAACCATTTGTTTGCTTTTCATCAGAAATTTCATGACATTTTTTGCTTCTCACATAAGTATAATTTTTGTTTTGTTTTGAAAAGAAGCCGCATGTGTACAAGTAAAACACGAATAAATGTATATGTTGAAGAATATATACCAGGCAAAATAGAAAAGCCCCTTCCTCCTTTTTTGGTATAGACTTTTGCTTGTAGATCCCAATTATGGAAGATTGTTTCCCCTTATATTCTTTATCCTCCCACCCCTAGTTTATCCTTTCTATTCTTTATTAAAGAGCATGAAGAAATAATAGGACTACTTGCCAATCATCTGTTTAATTAGACTCCTTGATGGTGATAGCATTTGAAAGGGACATACCTATTTTGTTGTTGTTGTTGTTGTTGTTGTTGTTGTTGTTTTGCTTTTTCGAGGGCAATTGGGGTTAAGTGACTTGCCTAAGGTCACATTGCTAGTAAGTGTTAAGTGTCTGAGGCTGGATTTGAACTCAGGTCCTCCTGACTCCAGGGCCAGTGCTCTATTCACTGTGCCACCTAGCCACCCCAGACATAACCTAGTTTCACCTCATATTAGAATATGAAGAGTTTATCTTCATCTAGTCTCTTATGATTGTTTTTCATGTTTACCAGCTTATATTTCTCTTAACTCCTATGAATACACTTCAAAATATTTATATAGTGCTGGTTTTTTCAATAGATCTGCTTAGACATCTCTTATTTCATTAAAGTTCCACATTTTCCCTGTAGGATTTTATTCAGTTTTGTTGGAAAAGTTTTTCATATATGTATGGCTATGTGTATGGGATATTGTATCCCAAGCTTTCTGCTCTTTTACAATGGTGTTAATTAAATTCTGTGCGATTCAGACCTTTGATAATTAGCACTTAGATACTTCCTGGCTAGTTGTGATACTTTTTTATCTCATCTGGAACTCTGGATTTGGGCTATCAAGTTCATGAGAGTTATCATTTTGGTGATTCTTCCAGAAGATGATGTGTTCATTCATTCTATTTCCACTTTTCACTGGGGTCCTAGAGTACCTGAGAAGTTTTCTTTTAAAATTTCCTTAAAATACAATGGCTAGACTCTTCGTAGAGTGATACCTTTCAAGTAAACCAACGATTCTAAAATTTTCTCTACTTAATCTCTCTTCTGGGTCAGTTGTTTTTACTATAAGATACATCACGTTTTTCTTCTAGTTATTTGACTTAATAGTCTTTTCAATTACTTTTTTTTAAAGCAATTGGGGTTAAGTAACTTGCTCAAGATTACACGGCTAGTCATTATTTATGTGTGGGTGCTCTTTTTCTGAGGCCAGATTTGATCTTGGGTCATCCCAACTCCGAGGCCGGCACTCTGACTCACTGCGCCACCTAGCCACCCCTTTTAGTGCAATTGGGGTTAAGTAACTTGCCCAAGGTTACAGGGCTAGGTTTTTATTTGTGTGGATTAAGTGTCGGAGGCCGGCTCCGAACTCAGGTGCTTCTGACTCCAGGGCCGGCGCTCTATGCACTGCGCCACCTAGCCGCCCCTTTTCAATTACTTTTTAATAGTTTTCCATTTGCTCAATCATTACATTCTATTTTATCTATTGTCATTTTTTTTATTAAACAAATGCTTTACTAACTTCTGGTTTACATCATTCATTTCTGCCAGATTTTGAGTTACAGTTTTTCCCCATTTTTCCCCTACCCACCATCCCAGAATAGCAGTGCCACAAGATATCCCTTCCTCCAATCTGCTCTCTCCAATATCTTCTCCCATATCCCCATCGACTTTGCCATTAGAGGAAGGTGAGTCTCTGTGGCCCAATGCCTGTACATCTTATCTCCCTATTACAAGCAGAAGAGTATTAATAATAGTATTTATATATATTTGAAACATTTAATTTTAAGACCTCAAATTTCAGATCGATTCCCTTCCTGCCTTACCACTCATTCTCTCTGGGGAGATAAGTAATTCAGTATGTGTTGTACATGTATAGCTATGCAAAATATTACCATAGTAGATATATTGTACAAGGCTGCTTATAATTCCCACGCACCCATCCCACCCCAAACCTGGTCCATTCCCTACTTGATCCTGTCCCTCTTCTATAGTGGGTACTTCCAACCATCCCTACCCCCAAGAATGCCCTCCCATCCATCAGCCCTCCTCTCATCCCCCTTCCCCCTATTCTGCTGCAGGTTGACATATCCCATTTAGTATGTATGTCATTCTCTCCCTGAACCAAATTCAATGAGAATGCGGTTTTGCCTTTTTGCCTTCCTATTCTTCCCCTCCCCTGCAACCACTTCCCCTTGCTTCTTCTACCTGAGATAGTTTACCCTACCCTGTCTGTCCCCTTCTCCTATTGCCACTTTCCTCTCTCACCTAATAATTTCACCCCTTAAGTATCATCCCTTCCCAACAAATTCAACCTATGCCTTCTCTCCATGTATAACTGTAAACATATATACACACATTCACATAGGTATTCATATGACCATACACCCTTCTTCCATTATTTTCATACTGAGAAATGTCTCATCAGTCACAGTTATTGTTTTTCCATGTAGGAATGTAAATAGTTCAACTTTGATAAGGTCCTTTTGATTTCTTTTCCCTGATTACCATTTCAGGCATCTCTTGCTTCTTGTGTCTGGATGTCAAATTTTCTATTCAACTCTGTTTTTTTCCTCAAGAATGCTTGAAAGTCCTCTATTCCACTGAATGACCATATTTTCCCATGAAAGAAAATAGTCAGTTTTGCTGGGTAAGTGACCCTTGGTTTCAGTCCCAGCTCTTTTGCCCTCTGGAATATCATATTCCATGCCCTTCAATGCCTCAGTGCAGAAGCTGGCAGGTCCTGTGCTATTCTGATTGTGTTTCCATAATATAGAAATTGTTTCTTCCTGGCTGCTTGTAGTATTTTCTCATTGTTCTGGGGATTCTGGAATGTGGCTATAATATTCCTGGGAGTTTTCTTTTTAGGATCTTTTTCAGGAGGTGATTGGTGGATTCTTTTTTTTTTTTTTTTTTTTTTTTGCTTTTTGGAGGTCAGTTGGGGTTAAGTAGCTTGCCCAAGGTCACAAGGCTAGGTTTTTGTTTGTGTGTGCATTAAGTGTCTGAGGTCAGATCCGAACTCAGGTCCTTCTGACTCCAGGGCCAATGCTCTACTCACTGGGCCACCTAGCCACCGCTGATCAGGGCATTCTTTCAACCTCTATTTTGCCTTCTGGGTCTAAAACATTAGTGCAATTTTCCTTGAGAATATCTTGAAGGGTGATTTCTAGGTTCTTTCCTTGATCATGGCTTTCAGGTAGTCCAATAATTTTTAAATTGTCTCTCCTTGATCTATTTTCCAGGTCTGTGGTTTTTCCCATGAGGTATTTCACATTGCCTTCTAATCTTTCATTTGTTTGGATCTGTTTAATAGCATCTTGATTTCTCATAAAGTCATTAGCTTCCATTTGCTCCAGTCTAACTCTGAAGGAATGAATCTCCTCAGTGAGCTTTTGAGATTCTTTTTCCATCAGGCAAAGTCGGCTTTTTAAGGCATTCTTCTCCTCATTGCCTTTTTGGGCCTCCTTTGCCATTTGAGTTAGTCTATTTTTTAAGGTGTTGTTTTCCTCAGTCAGGCTGTTGACCATCATTTTATACTTTTCCTGCATCCTTCTCATTTCTCTTCCCAATTTTTCCTCCACTTCTCTTATTTGATTTTTAGAGTTCTTCTTAAGGTCATCTATGGCCTGTAATCCGCTCATATTGTCCTTTGGGCCTTTTGGAGGGGGCTTTCTGACCTCACAGACCTCTTCCTGTTCTATGCTTTGATCGTGTTTGCCCACAAAATAGGAGTCTAAGGTTGCATTTTTCTGTTTATTTTGTTTCCTTTGCCTTGACATGTTGCCAATTAATTACTTGACTCTTGGGCTTGTTGCCACAGTAGGCCTTTGCCACTAGACAGGGGAGTTTTAGTCCCGAATGTTGGGGTCTTCACAGATCTTTGGCAAGCTGTATACCCACCCCAGACCTCCCCCCCAGATCACAATCCAGATCCACGGAGGTTAAAGCAACAGCAATTAACCCCTAAGACCGATTGCTGGATCTCCCTACAGTTCGCAGGCCAGGAACTGGAGCTGCCACTGGAAACTGCAAAATGGCATGTCTCCTCAGTGCCTTCTAGCCCCCAGGGGAGGAAACCGACATGTTCCCCAAATACTGGTCCCAAAGTCCATAGAGCACTAACCTCTCACTTTGTCCTAGGCACATCTGTGTTGATAATTCTGGAATCTCCACAGCAGCTGGTGATCTGGGTTCCCTCCAGCCAGCTGCTGGCCTGGCTGCCCTGGGGCTAAAACCGCAGCTCAGGAGGACCTGGGATTGGCTCTTCCCATGCTGTGCTGCCAGCTCCCAGACCACCGAGCTGGTCCTTCCTGCAGGGATGTTGGGCTGTCCTCAGTGGGAAGTTACCTTCTCTGTGTTGTTTTGTGGGTGCTGGAGCTCCAGCAGTTGTTCAGAGTCCCCTTTTACATAGTTTGGGGGCAATCTGGGGGGAGAGTTTCTTGGATGCACTGTTTCTACTCTGCCATCTTGGCTCCCCCTCCTCCCCGACCCCCTGTCTATTCTCATTTTTAGGGAGTTTCTTGCATGGGCAAAGTTTTCTAGCTTTTTGTCAGGCTATTAAATCCCTTTCCAATTTTTCCTTCCATAACACTCATTTCCTTATCTCAAGCATTCTGATTTCAATTATTATTTTAGAAAGAACCCTTTTTAAAAACTGTTCCTACATTTCTTCCAAGAATTCTAGATAAAATGTTTACCAAGTTGGATTTTTCTCTGAGATTTTCCTTCTTGGCTTTTTATCATGATTCTGTTTTTCTGGGCTTGCATTTTATTCAGACCTGTACCATAATGAATTTTACCTCTCTGTCTATCTGTCCATCTATCTATCTTTCTATCTATCTATCTATCTATCTATCTATCTATCTATCTATCTATCTATCTATTTCAGACTGCTTCATGAGGTTAAACCCAATGTTATAATCAGCCTTATGGAAGGAAAGTCTTGGCTGGTCCCTCTACTGCTTTCTTGGAGTTATTGATTATTGTCTTTCCAGGCTTTCATAGACAATTCCGACAGGGGATCTGTAAGATTTTAGTGCTTCCAAAGTGGTCTTATCGAAGCCAAATTTCATCACTGTCCCCCTGGCATAAGTTCTTCAAATTTCATACCTGAAATTGAGTCTGAGCAAGTCAGTAACTATCAATCAGTTGGAAAATGTTGTTGATGTATAGTGGCAGAATTACAGACTACCCACTGGTATTGGAATCTTGTTCTTCAGATTACAGGTTATAGACTAGAGTGGAGCCTGGAACTAAGACCCACTAGAATGCTGAGGTCTGAGACACACAGCTGTTGTTTGCTTTTGGTATTGCTCCTTGCTTGGTACACAGGCTAGGGACTGCATTGGCTCCTCACCTTGGACTATCACCTCTGTTTGAAGGAGTTTTCTTGCTTGCTTCTTGTTGCTGTTGTTGTTGTTGTTGTTTATTGGGGGAGAGTTTGTGCAACTAGATGGCACAGTGGATAAAGCAGTGGTCCTGGAGTCAGAAATGCCTGAGATTGTATTTAGCTTCAGATTCTTTCTAACTATGTCAGCCTTGGAAAGTCATTTAAACTCTCTCTGCCTCAGTTTCCACAACTATAAAGCAGGCATCATAGTAGCATTTAACCCACAGGGTTGTTGTAAAGATCAAAATAAATAAAATTTGCAAACTACTTAGCAGTAAGCCTATCATATAGTATATTATTAATACATGTTTGTTCTCTTTTTCCCTTCCTTCCTGTGTCTACCTCCATTTTGCTTTTAATGATGTAAATTTTTCCCCGAAACAAAACTTCAAGTACACAGCTTAAGTATCCTTCCAGAAATGGCTATGACTCATGGAATATTATAGTCTTTATAGAATTAAAGTTGTGAGTTAACAAAAGGCAATGGAGGAAAATACATGATAGATATGAGTATTGGCTGTAACATCTTAATCTTTGAGAAGTTGGTGATGAGAAGCAGCATAATAATCAGAGAGATGCATTAGTTTAAAAGGAATTGAGTCAATAATGTAGTGATGGGAATGTGTAGCTACTGGACACCCTATATACACTATCGGAATTTGTAAATTGTGAAGATAACAATGGGAGGACCGCAAAATGTTGGATGAACAAAACGTGAAGAATTTGTAGGAGGGAATTGCCAAGAATTCTATAGGAGCACAAAGTGTGGGAGGGTTTTAAATTTTTTGTGCTCCCACCTATCAACTAGTATATTATTCAATTAATTATATGGTGAGCTGAGTTAATGGAATGATTTACAAGCAAAAAAAAACATATTAAAACAAAGTGTCTACACTCCTCCTCCCTTTGATTCTACATTTCATGAATGAGGTTAATCTGAATTATGCTCAAGCTTACATCTTCCTAAGTATTCTTGGCCTCTAGCAATTGTTAACTGTAAATCGCATTAGCCATAAATACAACAGAAAAATCTTGTAGGTAATTATAAATTAGAGAAAATAAACACAGACTATCACTGAAAGTGTTAATATAATATGTGACTGTCTATAATCATTTTCAGTAAAATTATTCTCTTCTACAAGAAAATCCAGTACAGAAGAATTCCAACTTATCAAACTGATAAATAGGGGATTTGTATTATGAGAGTAATCACCACCACTTCCTTTAAAGGGTATACTTTCCTAACGTATTTAAAATATCTGATTTTCAGTGTTTGTTTCACATGAAATCTTCAGAAATACATCTGGTTGGTTGCTGTCCATTGTAGTTGAAGAAGATCTCTGTTAGGAACACTGGCAGGTGTATCTGACTGGTTCTGATCATACCAATACAGGCTCAGAAGCCTCTGCCACAGGTTGAGCACAAATCATCTGTATTACCTTTTGGAATGGAGATGGCTCTAAACTTGCACACCTCATGTTTCTTCTGAGTTAATGCAATTCAGTTTTGCTTATATAACAAGGTGCTTTTGATATTGACATGCCATGCTGGGTGGTCCTGAGTCAGCATCTCTTATGTCTCACAACTGATTCTAAGGTTTTCCTAGATATCTTGAGAATGTTATTTTATCACTTCTTCTGACCTCCATATAAGCATTTGGATTGTATGAGTTCTTAGTAAAAGACTCTTTTAGGCAGATGAATGTTTGACATTCAGACAATGTGTCCAGCCCATCAGAGTTTGTCTCTCTTCAGTAGAGTTTGAATGTTTGGCATTTCTGCTCAAGAAAGGACCTCAGTGTCTGGTATCTTATCTTGCAAGGTTATTTTCAGAATCTTCTTAAGACAATTCAAATGGCTGAGATTCAGTTTACTGACATCACGCTGGTATACTGACCAGGTTTCACAGACATCCATTAAGGAGGTCAGCACAATGGTTCTATAGACCATCAGTTTGATAAGCAGTCTAATACTTCTTTTCAACACTTTCCTTCAGATTCTCACAAACACTGAGCTAATTCTATCCATGCATGTGTCAACTTCATCAGGTATGTGTACATCCCTGGAAAGTATACTGCGAAGGTAAGTGAACTTATCCACACAATTCAAAATTTCTCCATTTTTTTAAATTGATGGTCCTGTGCATGGATGGCACAGTTCAGGCTGGTGGATAACCTCTGTTTTTAGTGCTAATTTATACATATATACATATTATATGTGTGTATATATACATATATATATACATATACTATATATACATATTTATTATATGTGCTATATATATAACAATGATCAAGAGAGAATCAGTCCATATTCTGCTGCATCTCAACCTCAGTGCACTGAGTGCATAATTATCTATGAACAAAATGTCATGCAGCAACTGTGCCTTCACTTTGGTCTTGCCTTTTGGACTTTTCAAATTAAACAATTTATACTTAGTGCAGTAGCTGAACTCAATGCCGTTTTTGTCCTTGTTGAAGATATTAGACAACGTTGCTGAAAACATCATGTTAAAAAGCTTAAGATCAAGCACACAGCCATTCTTCACTCTATTTATGACTAGAAAAGTTCAAGAGCGCCATTCATTATCCAGAATCTATGCAAGTGTGCTGTCATTAAACTGGCATAAAATACTGATGAACTTCTTTAAGCAACCAAATTTTGCTATGATCTTCCACAGGCCCTCACAATTTATGGTATCAAAGTCTTTGGTTAGATTGATAAATGTCACATACAGATCTTTTTTCTTCCCAAGGTTTTTGTCCTGAACTTGTCAGGCAGCAAACACCGTATCAACTATATTTTGGCCTTTTCTGAAGCTACATTGGCTCTTGAGAAGATGATTGTCTTCTAGGGGAAGAATCAGCTTATTAAATGGGGTTTTGGCAAGAATCTTGCCAGTAATATCTAAGAGAGAGCCCCCCTTGTGGTTTTCACAAGATAACCTATTTCCTTTTCCTTTATAAGACAGACAATGGAAGCATCTTTGAACTCTTAGGGCATAACCTCCTCTTGCCATATAACCCAGAGGATTTCCATAAGTTTTAGAATTTATGGAATAAAACTATCGTTTCCATAACATAGTGTAATAAAAATCTATTATGCACAATTTGCTATTCCTTTCAAATATACAACAAAATTATCCTGTAAATTTATTTTATCCTCCCTCCTAGCCCAAGTTCCCTGCCCTAGAGATGACTAACATTAGACATTCCCACACACACAAACATATATATATACATATGTATATACATACAAATATGTGTATGTTAATATGCATGTGCATACACATGCATTTATACATATATATGTAAAATTATTTTTATATACTTCTATTTATGAGTTCTTTCTCTGGATGCAGATAGTATCTTGCTTCTTATAACCTTTATAGTTAATTTGTCTATTAGTAATAGACAAAATAACTCATTCACTCAAAAACATTCTTAAAACAATATTGCTATTACTCTATACAATGTTCTCTTGGTTCTGCTTAGTTTCTTTTCTCATTATTTTGTGCAAGTCTTTCCATGTTTTTCTAAAGTCATTTAGCTCATCATTTCTTATATCTCAGTAGTATTACATCATTATCATATATGACAGTTGTTCAGCCATTCCCCCATCCATGGGCATCCCTGAAATGTCCAGTTTTTTTGCCACCACAGAGAAGATCTATAAACATTTTAGGATAAAGAGGTTCTTTCTTTTCCTTTCCCCCTAATTATCTTTGGAAATGGATCAAGTCGTGGTATTGCTAGGGGCAAAGGGTATAGGTAGTTTAATAACTCTTGGCATAATTCCTGATTGATCTCCAAAATGGTTGGATTAATTCACAATTCCACCAACAATGAATTAATGTTCCAATTTTTCCATATCCACACCAACATTTGTCACCTTCCCCTTCTATCATTTTAGCTAATCATTTAGGTATAAAATGGTATCCCAAAGTTATTTTAATTTGCATTTATCTAATCAATAATGATTTACAGCATTTTTATATGACTATAAATTGTTCTAATTTCTTCAATATAATACAACCTATTCATATATTTTGACCATTTATCAATTGGGGAAAGGCTCATATTACTATAGATTTGAGAAAAGTCTTTAAATATTTTAGATATGGGACCCAATCCTGGTTACATTTATTTGTAAAATTCTTTTTTAATTTAATGTTAATTGAAATTATCTATACTACATCTAACTTTGATCTTTATCTATTGCCTATTCATAAATTGTTCACCTATCTATGTCTGATAAGTAATGTGTTCCTTGTTCTAATTTTCTTGTGAAATCTCTCTTTATATCTAGGTCATGTGTTCATTTTGACCTGATATTGTTACATGCTGCAAGATATTGGTCTATGCCCACTTTATGCCACATTGCTTTCCAGTTTTCCCAATTTTTTTTTTACCAAATAATGAATTATTATCCCAAAATCTCTTAATTTGTCAAATATAATGTTAGGATGGTTATTTGCTGCTGTAAATTTTATGTCTGCTATTTTTTCATTGGTCTACTTTTCTATTTGACATCCGGTACCTGTTACTGACATACCTCCCTCCTTTACAGTTTTTCATTATTTCCTTTAATAACCCTGACATTTTGTTTTCCCAAATAAATTTTATTTTTTCTAATTCACAAAGTCGTAATTACTATTTATGAATTTCCTTCCGTATTATTTTATTCACTATTTTTCTGGTCTGTCTCTTGTTTCCTTTTGCCTTATCTTCTCACCTTAAATTCTTATTCTTTATTTTAGTCACCATCCCAAAAATCCCTCCCTTATCTATTTAGCCCACCTTCCTAATCTTAATCTACAAACCCTTCTAAAAGATCCCGCACTTCATCCTCCAGTTTTCTCACCTCTCTAGAAGTTGAGAAGATTTCTAAACCTCTTTAGATATATGCTGTTTCCTTTTCAACCCAGATGAGAATTAAGTTCTAGTACTACCATCCCTCCACCTCAACCTGCTTCCTCTGTATTAGTTCTTCCTTTCACATTCTGTTTTCATGAGACAATTTCACCTTTCAATTAACTTAGTTACGATGCTAACTTAGTAATAACATGTTTAATAATATTATTACTACTATTAATGATAATAATATTAATAATATTTTCATACATCACAAGTAAATAGTTTGACTCTTCTCATTACCTTATAATTGGTCCTTAATGGCTCCCTTATAATTTTTCTGGATCTTTTAAATCAAATATTCGATTGATTTCTGGTCTTTTTATTACAAATAGCTGAAAGTCTTTCATTTCATCAAATTTCTTTTTTTCCATTTATGATTATACTTAACTTTGCTGTATAAGTTATTATTAGATGCAACTCCAGCTCATTTGCTCTCCAAAATACAATGTTGCAGGACCTAGGGTATTTTAGTGTAGAATCTGCTAGGCCTTGTGAAATCCTGATTGTTTTTCCACAGCATCTAATTTTTTTTCTTTTTGCTTTATTTATTTTCTCTTTAACCTTGGGATTTTGAAACTTGGCTATAACATTCTTGTTAGTTTTCTGCCTAGAATCTCTTTCAGGTATGATTGGTAGATTCTTTGTATTTCTACTTTCCCTTCTAGTTCTAGAACTTGTGGGGAATTTTTCTTAATGATTTCTTGTAATATTGTATCCAAATTGATTTACTATAACTTTCAGATTTCTGATATTGTCTAATTTTAATATGTTCTCCAGATAATTTTTCCTTCTAAGGAGATGTTTCAGATAATCTTCTTTTTTTTTTAAATTATATCTTGGTTAACCCTTTCTGAAACCCCACTTGCTCTTGGGTTTCACCTATCTTCCATCTTCCAGGTGAAGGATCAGCCTCCTGGACTCTGGCAAGAATCTTGCCAGCAATGGCTAAGATAGAGAACCCCATATTATTGTCATAGGACAAATATTTCCCTTTCTTTTATAGAAGTGGACAGTGGAAGTATCCTTGAACTCCAGGGGAATAACCTCATCTTGCCATACAACCCAGAAAATTTCAGTCAGCTTTTGCATAAGCAGTGGACCCCTGCCTTATAAAGGAATAGAATAGAATCAGCACCAGATGTTTTGCCACCTGAGAGGAGCCTAATGGCATTCAAAACCTCTTCTTCAGCTAGAAATTCATATAAAGAAAGACTTCTACTTCAAGTATACAGTCAGTGGCTTCAACATTGATTGATGATAGTCTATTGAGAAGACTATGAAGGTGTTTAGCCCATCTCTTCAGGATCATATCCTTATCACTAATCAATTATGCACCATCAGAATTGAGTGACTGAGATGCATCATAGATCTTTGACCCATAAATATCCTTCAGGGCATCATAAAAGCACTTTGGATTGTTACTATAAGCTTAGAACTGAATTTCATCAGTCTTCTTAATAAGCCAAGAACCTACATGTCTCTAAACTTCACTTGCACTTTACTTCTAACGTAGTTACATGCTGCCTTCTTAAAAACAGATGAACTATCTTGCTGTAAAGTTCCTATTTTCTGTTTAGCATGAATTACCCCCATAATTTTCCTCAAACCAGTCTTGATCTTTGTGAGGGCTCTAGCCCAGATGAGTAAATGAGGTGCTGCATACCAAATCTCTGGAAACTGCCCATTCCATATCCGATGCAATGTTGCCGACCACATATTGACTTACATTCCCTGCAAATTAGAACCAAACTGTTCACTCATGGTGAGGCACTCTAACGGGTTGAAATTAAGCATTCTGGTAGTAATTTTGCCTTGTGATCACTGCTTTCAGTGAATATCAATGTTTAACTTAGAGAGAATAAAAGTATGATAAGTCTAAGAACTCTTTACCACACATCTCATTAATCACCCTCATATCTTGTCTCTCTCTTCTTCCTCAAAGACCAAGCCTTAAAGCCAATTCACTCTGAATCTCATGGACAATAATAAGTCCTTACCCAAGCACAACTTAATGGCTAGTTTTTGGACCCACCTGTCTCAGAGTGAATTAAAATAGTAACTGTTTCTCTTTTGGCCATCAATCCTGAGGGTTTTCCCTTCCTGGTTTGATTTTTTTTTTATTAAAGAGGCCATAACTTGAGTCACTTCTTAAAGAGCTCTATTCACTGAATGGGCATTGTCTCACTCAGAGTAAGAACCTGAAAAGACCTTAGCTTAAAAAAGCCAAGGTCTCCCACTGCATCCTGGGTCAGTCTCCCGTCATCCTGATCAATATCTGACCACTGGACCCAGATGGATCTGGACAGCCCTCCCTCCCTCAAATCAAAGTCAATTACAAGTCATATTATCATCTTCCTCATGTAATGATCATCTTCAAGAATGAAGGACAACCCCCACACACAAAAACGATATATTTTCTATTAAATTCCAGAACCGGTTATGGGAGAGCATCCATGAAATTTTATTGTGTTTAGGTAAACAGAAGACAATGTTGGTGATGAGATCATGAGACGCACAAGCCTTCAGTAGTAAGCAACCATTGCTGTTGCTGTTTCTGACTCCATTCCTCCCAGGGACTCCCCGCTATGTCTTTTAAACTGTAAGCTGACCTTCATTTGCCAGGCTTGTTTTATTGGGGCTGCTATTTGGTTGTGATAACTGTTGAGTTCTCTCACAATATATAAGTTGTTCATTTTTCAAGTCTACTGTATTTCATGTTGTCTAGCAATTTGTGAATATTTCACGTGACAGTGGTAAGTGGAATAATCTTAGCAAATTTTTGTATATTTTGTGTGGGTATGCTTGTGTGTATGTTTTAACCACAGGGTAGGATCCCTGCCTGCTTCAGTAAGGTTAGGTGAAGTAGAAAATTGTTTTGTTGTTATTGTTGTTGTTGTTGTTTTGTTTTGTTTTTGGCTTTTTTTTTTTTTTTGAAGGAAGAAGTGCAGGGTGGTTGGGGTTAGGTGACTTGCCCAAGGTCACATGGTTACTAAGTGTGTCATGTATCTGAGGTGGGCGTTGAACTCAGGTCCTACACCTTCATGGCCCCTTGAAACAAATTGTTCATATTGACCTATTCTGCCAGAAGAAGTCTTCAAATACTTGAGGTAGACAGTTCCCTAACTCATGAATGTATTTGAGGCCCATCGGTTTCCTTCAACCTGGTTTAGCCTGTCTGCCTAAATGGCTTTACCAAGGTGTAGACACTGTTCATGCCACAGCTTCTTGGAGCCACTGGTGAGAGTTGGATGGCAGGTGGACACCAAAGATATAAAATGTCTCTAAACAGGGGCTTGGCATCTCTCACACCAGAGGTATTGTTGTTGTTGTGTTTGCCCTTTGATTTTAAAGAGGACCATGGCATCAGGAAAATAATGACATGATTTGCAGTTGACTTTGATTTGAGTGAGGGAGGTCTGTGCAAGGTCACCAGACTCACTTTCTCCTCTAGAGACATCTGGATCCAATGACCAGATATTCATCAGGATGGCTGGAGATGACATAGGATGCAATGGGAGACCCTGGCCCTTTTAGGCTAAATCCTTTTCATGTGCTTAGTTAGAGTGAGGTAACACCCATTCAGTGAATAGGTATTTAGTTTTCCATGAAAAGTCTCATATCGCAGGAACACATCTATTTAATAACGAAAGCTATACCTGAAGAATGATTATAATGAATGAACCTTAAAATTCTTGAATCACTATATGAATATGAGTATTATTATGGTTCGGTTGTTTCAGTATCAATTATAATAAAAATGTGAAAATGTACTCTGCCATATTTAAGGAAGGTATGAGATAATGGAAAACAAAAGCAGTGACCAAGTAGGAAGAAAATGTCTCTCATCTTTACACATTTAAATAAGTCATTTCTACAATTTTAAAGAGAAAGAGAGAGAGAGAGAGAGAGAGAGAGAGAGAGAGAGAGAGAGAGAGAGAGTACCCTCTTTTGGTAGCACTTCATGCTATGGCCCATTTCAGATAAGAGATGGTAAAATGATAGGCGAATTGAACTCTGAAAGTTTGCTTGTGGATCTCTTAGGCTCTTTCTCTAAGAGTACATATTTCTCTGGAATAGTTTAGGGTAAAGAACATACCCTCATTTATTGCTGCTCAGCAGGAATGTTTTCAGGGAGAATAAAATGATTTTCTGACAAGTAGGTGAGAAGACTGCCTTACTAACATAGGGAAGGCTGGAACCTTTTAGGCTTCATTCATGAGTGCATATCTTTTTTAAACTCCCAAGTTCAAAGGGGAAAATGAGGTTCAACATAAAATAAATTTGTATTCAAGGAAATGTAGCTTAAGGCTTGTTAAAGAAATTTAAGAATTTAACAGATTTGCCAGTTGTAATTAAAAATTTCTTTAGGTACATACAATATAATTGAATTATAAGGTGTCTTGTGAGCTTTACAACCTTCAGGGAGAAAACTATAAAACTAAATGGTTCTCTTGCTGAATGTAATATGAATGAGAGTTCTATAATTCATTTACAAATGATTCCAAGATCATTAAAAGTTGAATAAGCAGTGAGATTTTAAAAGCATATTTATTCTATTTAAACCAAATCACCCAAGTATTTAATGTTCTATCCCTATCAGAGCATCCAAAAGTTGCATGAACAATCCAAACACCTAAGGCAATCGATTTTAGACCACAATATTTAAAGCAGCCTTAGCCCAGACTGAATTGGCTTCCTTTCTTGTTTATTTACACTATTCTGAGTTCCATCAGAAAGACAACACAGAATTCAGTCCCCTAGGGTAAATTAGTCAAAGAGAAAAGATGTAGATTTCAGATTATGAATATTGGTGAGGCTGAGGTAAACATGACAGAGGTCATTCAAGCTGGAGATGAAGGAGGGTAGCTGAAAGACTTGAAGACCAAGGTCCTTAGGGGAATAAAGTATAGAAAAGATGAAGACCATGTACTGAACTTATGTGTGAAGAGGAATACTGAGCTAGAAGCACATAGTTGACTAGGAAATGGAAATACTAGAAGCAGCCAGGAAGAAACAATTTCAATATTGGGGAAACACAATCAGAATAGCACAGGACCTGGCAGCTTCTACACTGAGGTATAGAAGGGCACGGGATATGATATTCCATTGGGCAAAAGACCTGGGATTAAAACCAAGAATCAACTACCCAGCAAAATTGAGTATTTTGTTTCAGGGGAAAATATGGCCATTCAGTGGAATAGAGGACTTTCAAGCATTCTTGAGGAAAAAAAAACAGAGTTGAATAGAAAATTTAACATTCAGACACAAGAAGCAAGAGGTGCTTGAGAAGGTAACCAGGGAAAAGAAATAAAAAGGAACTTATCAAAGTTGACCTATTTACATTCCTACATGGAAAAACAATAACTGTGACTGATGAAACCTTTCTCATTATGAAAATAATGGAAGAAGGGTATATGGGCATATGAATATATATGTGAATGTATATATATATATATATATATATATATATATATATACGTATATATATATGTATATATATATACGTATATATATGTATATATATATATATATATATATATATATATATATATATATATATATGTTTACAGATATACATGGATAGAGGGCACAGGTTGAATTTGGTAGGAAGGGATCATACTTAAAGGGTGAAGTTAAGAGGAGAGAGGGGAAAGTGGCAAGAGGAGATGGGGAGAGATAGGGTAGGGCAAACTATCTCATGTAGAAGAAGCAAGGGGAAGTTGTTGCAGGGAAAGGGAAGAACAGGAAGGCAAAATAGCACAACCATATTCTCATTGAATTTGGCTCAGGGAGAGAATCACATACATACTAAATGGGATATCTCACCCTGCAGAAGAGCAGGGGGAAGGGGCCTGAGAGGGGGGAGGATGGAGGGGAGGGTATTCTGGGGAGAGGGGAGGTTGGAAGTACCCACATTCAAAGAGGGACAGGATCAAAGTTGGGAATGGACCAGGTGGGAGATGGTGTGTGTGTGGGAGTGAAATATAAGCAGTCTTTTACAATATATCAATTATAGTAATGTTTTGCATAGCTATACATGTACAACATATTCTGAATTGCTTACCTTCCCAGAGGTAGTAGGTAACAAGGGAGAAAGGGAATGGATCTAAAATTTGAAGTTTTCAAATTAAACGTTTCAAATATATATATATATATATAATTTTTAATACTATTTTGCATGTAATAGGGTGATAAGATGAGCAGCATTGGGGCACAGAGTTTTACTTTGCCCTAAGGGAAAAGTCAAAGGGGGTATGGGAAAAGATATTGGAGAGAGCAGATTGGATGTGGGGATATCTTGAGGGACTGCTATTCTCAGGTGGTGGGTAGGGGAAAAATGAGAAAAAACATTGTAACTCAAAATCTGACAGAAATGAATGATGTAAACCAGAAGTTAATAAAGTATTTGTTAAAAAATAATTTTTAAATAAGGAAAAATGGAAGGCATTGGGCAGAGGTTCAACAGCTTTTTTCCCTTAAGATAACATTAAATACATGATTTCTCTTAAAAATATTAAATGCATCCTCAAATCATGATTCAGTAAAAATAACATGCAATAAAGGGCCATGGAAAGATAGGCTGAAAACTAATTGGAGCCTAAATAATTTAATCCTAAAGAATGAATAGGTCAAACCAGAAACTTGAGACAACATACCAAAACTTGTGGGATTCAGCAAAAGCAGTTCTTAGGAAAAGTTTTATATCCCTGAATGCACACATGAATAAAATAGAGAAAATGGAGGTCTACCTAAGAATAATTAGTAGCATCTATCTAAAACCATCAGCAAGTATTATATGTAATGGGGTAAGCTAGAAGCATTTCCAATAATATCATGGGTGATACAAGGATGTCCATTGTCACCCCTCTTATAGGTGATACTTTGGTACAAGAAATGTTAACGTTATCAATAAGAGAATAAAAAGAAATAAAAGGACTTAATTTAGGAAAAGAGACTAAGCTATCATCCTTTGCAGAAGATATAATAATATATGAAGAGAATCCTAGAGAACCAAGTAAAAAACTACTTGAGATAATAAATACGTTTGGCAAAGTTGGAGGATATAAAATAAACCCACATAAATCCTTGACATTCTTATATATATCTAAGGAAATCCAACAGAAGAGATAGTGACAAAATTTATTTGAAAGAATAAAAGTTCCAGAATATCAAGGGAATTAATGAAAAGTAATGCTAGGGAAGGTAGCCTAGCAATACTATATTATAATCTGTATTATAAAGCAGTATCAAAAAGTATTAAAAATTCATCAAAACTACTTTGGAACTGGCTGAGGAATAGAGCAGTGGATCAATGGAATAGATTGTGTTGTATGAGACATAGCAGCCAATGACTATTGTAATCTACTGTTTTATAAACACAAAGACCCCAGTTTTGGGGAACTCACTGTTTGACAAAATCTGCTGGGAAAGCTGGAATATAGTATGGCAGAAACTGGGCATAGACCAATCAATATCAAATACCGTATACCAAAATAAAGTTGAAATGGGTGCATGATCTAGGCATAAAGGCTGATACTGTAAGCAATCTGGGAGAGCAAAGAATAGTTTACCTGTCACATTTATGGAGAAGGGAAGATTTTATGACCAAACAGGAGTTAGCATTATAAAATGCTAAATAGGTAATTTTGATTACATTAAATTGAAAAGCTTCTGTACAAACAAAGCCAATGTAACCAAGATCAAGAGGGAGGTGGGAAATTGGGAAAGAATTTTTACAACTTCTGTCTCTAATAAAGGACTCATTTCTAAAATTTATAGAGAATTGAGTCAAACCTATATGAATACAAGTCAATCCCCAATTGATAAATGGTCAAAGGATACGAACAGGCAGCTTTCAGAGGAAGAAATTAAAGTTATCTATAAGCATGTGAAAAAATGCTCTAAATCACTATTGATTAGAGAAATGCAAATCAAAACAACTCTGGGGTATCATATCTCACCAGTCAGATTGGATAAGATGACAAAACAGGAAAATGACAAATGCTGGAGAGGATGTGGAAAAATTGGAACACTAATGCATTTTTGGTGGAGTTGTGAACTAATTAAAAAATTCTGGAATGCAATCAGGAACTATGCCCAAAGGGCTATAAATAAGTGCATACACTTTGACCCAGTAATACCACTTTTAGGGCTTTATCCCAAATATATTATGGAATTGTAAAGAGGACCCATATGCACAAAAATATTTATAGCAGGTCTTTTTGTGTTAGCAAAAATTGGAAATCAAGAGGATGCCCATCAATTGGGCAATGGCTGAATAAGTAGTGGTATATGAATATAATATAATACTATTGTTCTATAAGAAATGAGGAGCAGACAGACTTCATAATAACCTGGAGAGATTTATAGAAATTGATGCTGAGTGAGAAGAGCAGAACCAGGAGAAATTTGTACAAAATGACAGATACAATGTATGTGTGTTGACTGACTTTTATAGACTGGGCTCCTCTAAGCAATGCAAGGTTATAAGACAACTCCAAAAGACTCATGATGGAAAGAGATATCTACATCCAAAGAAAGAACTATGGAGTCTTAATGCATATTGAAGCAAGCTACTTGCTCTCTCTTTTTTTCTTGCTTTGTTTTGCTTTCTCTTTCCCACTGATCATTCCATGGGTTATAATCATTCTTTACAACTTGACTAATGTTTAATGTGAAGGTATTTGTAGATCCTATGCTTCATTGCATGTGGCCATGGGCAGGAGTCATAGGAGAAGGAAAGGGAGAAAATTGGATACTAAAAGGATTGTCGAACTGAATGTTGTAAAATAAAAGTAAATAAATGAATTAACTTAATTAAATATTTTTAAAAGAAAAATGCTATCCATTTCCAGAAAAAGAACTGATGGTATCTGAATACAGGTTGAAACATACTTTTCCTTTAAACTTTAAAAAAGAGGTGAAAGAAAGAATATATTCTTGTTAGTTATATGTATTTTTGTGTTTGAAGAAGAGCAAGAAGAACAAGATCAGAAGGAATGATGATATCAAGAAAAATATCAAGAAGAATGAGGAGACAGGATGAGAGCAAGGAAAAGAAGGAAATAGAGAAGGAAGAAAAGGATGAAGAGGCTCCAGAGGACACACTAAAAAAAGAGGGAATATGACTATAGGAACTAGTAAAAGTTGTTGTAGGTGAAGAAGGGCTAGCATACACCAAGGGCCTTAGTCTCTGATTTGTTATGGATCATATTGGTGACAACTGACATGTAGTTCCCAAGACAGAGAGGATATTGGAGAATTTCAGCTTTAATAGAAAAGAAGATCCTTGCTGATGGTGATAGGACCATAGTGCTGGCAGGTTTGCCAGCTGGATTAGGAGTGGGGGGAGGGAGAATGGGAGGGGTGCAGAGGATAGAAATCATGACCAATTGTTGACCCCTGGTTCCAAGCCTTGACTTAATCATGTTAATTATTAAACTGAGAGGCAGTTGGGAATATGCAAAAGAACAAAGTGAAAATTAATTGTTCTAAATCAGCCTTTATCTTGTACTAAATATAAATCTCAAGTATACAGTCTTTTACATTGCCTACTGTCCCTATGGCACTATACAGAGAAAATACTGATTGAGATGAAAACAATAAGATGATAGAAGTTGTGGCCTATTTGCCACAGTTGGGATATGACTCTTCTTCCTTTAATGTTTTTTTTCTGTTTTATAAAACTTTTTAATTCCTTCTATTAGGGAGTAACTAGTTGCTGAAATGAAAATTATGGGATTATCAAGAGGACAGAACCACTCCCCTGAGTTTGACATAAACAGGAAAACTAGACAAAATCTGACAAATGCCCTACATTTTGGGGAAATAGTTCAAAAGCATTCAGAGGAAAGATAGGATCACATGAAGTTAAAGCCAACAGAGGAATTTCAGAGGGAGTTAATAAACTATCAATAATGAAATTCTAAGCCCAAAAGGAAACAATTCCATTAAAGAGGAAAAATGGGACATGGTACAGATGCTAGCAAGGGAATCTAAGGGCCAAAGAATTTTGTCATTATTGCTTTTTTTATATATATTGAAGAAAACTAGAGGATCTCAAAAGAGATAAGACTTCTGTTTAATGTGGATAGTATCAAAGTGGAAAAGAAAGAAAGCTGAGTTAATCATTTCTTTTTTATCTATGAACAACTGGCACAGGTGATTGCTAAAAGAATAAGGACAATAAGGTATTTAAACAAATGTTCAGGGTTTATTAATATGAGTAAAAACAAAACAAAACAAAAACCCTAAGTGAGCATCTCAAAAGGAAGCTTTGAATACAAAAAGCCACCAGTGCATGATCATATCTTGTTCAGGCCAGAATACTATTATTTCCCTCTTTTTCACAGTTACTAAGCTAGTAGATGAAGGGAATTTTGTAGATAGTTGAACTGGATCGTAGCAAAGAGTTTGATCAAAATCTCATAATATTCTTATAGGAAATATGAAAAGATGTGAACACTATGATAATATGATTAGATGTTTTTGGAATTCGTTGAACAGATAACCTCAAGTAGTTGTTTAATGCCATCTTACAAAAAGGCTGTAGTAGAGTATCCCAAAGTTCTATACTTGACTATGTGATGGTTAAAATTTTCATTAATGACTTGAATAAGAAGATACATATTATAACCATCAAATTTGCAAATGACACAAAACATAAAATGATAACAATTATGCTAGATGACACTAAGGAATCCAAAAGATCATAAGGGTGGGCTAGAGTAGTCGGTTGTATCTAATAAGATGAAACTCATTAGGGATAAATGTGAAGTCTTATATTGGGTTTTCTAGGCTAACTCTGACTCAGACAAAGTCCTGCGTAATTCTGTTCAAAACTGGAAAAAAATGAAACTCTTATAAGTCATTAAACAGTCAATAAAAGGACTTCTTAGACATAGCAGGAAAAGATTATTCAAAATGGATAGGCAGTAAAGAACCCTGGAGTTGATTCAACCCCCCCCCCCAAAAAAAAAAAAAAAAAAAAACAAACAAACTCCCATAACAATATATATCAGCTCTGCATCTCAAAGAGGTTGATGTTTCACCTCCCAGTTTTGTACTCTGGTGACAAGGAAGTGATGTCAACACCTGGAACTTTCAGTCATTCTAGTCTGGAGTAGAATCTCAATATTTTTTTTTAAAGCAATTGGGATTAAGTAACTTGCTCATGGTGACAAGGCTAGTCATTATTTATGCGTGGGTGCTCATTTTCTGAGGCTGGATCTGATCTCGGGTCATCTCAACTCCAAGGCCGGTGCTCTTACTCACTGCGCCACCTAGCCGCCCCTCTCAATATTTTTTTAAAGAAAAAAAATATTTTAGCTGAGTAAGGATATCAGTACTAGGTTATTGCTCCTGGCAGTGTCAAGAAAGGTAAGTACAGAAAACAACTCAGCTAAGCTGTCGATATTCTGCTCCGAAAGGATAAAAGTCTATGCTTCAAATCGAACTCTGGAGTGACAGAGTCAACAAAAGATCAAGGTGAGATATTTTACAGACCAAAACAATTTAGGTGGTAGGCAGTATTGCTTTGTGTAACTGGGATGAGGATCATCTTGGAGCCCATGGCAGAGGCTGTGGCAAAGTCAACACTGGGACTTAGAAGGTGGTTGCCATAGTAGCAACAGAAGCAGTAGTTTTGGGACTTCTCAGCCTACTCTTGGTAGAGGTCAGAAAATTAGAAAGAAAGAAATTGCAGGGGACCCTTTGCTGTCTAGGACTTTGTTGCATTGCCGATACACAGTTCTGAGGTACTCTTCCAGAACCAAGATCAGAATTAGCACTTAAAGCCACAATAGAGAAGAAAATCAGGTCACAGTTCCAGAGCAGAAAAGACTGCTTTTGTTCAAACACAAAGAAGTAGGGGGCCTGGTCTTAGTTCCAAAGCTGAAAGGAGCTCCAGTGTTTGTGGCTTCAGTAGAAAAGAAAACTGTGTCCTAGCTACAGGTCCAAGAAGATTGGTACCGCTTGTGCCTTCAAGTGAGCAACTTCCCTCCCTTGGTAAAGATCAGAGCACTGGACAGGAAAGCACTGTCTACATTTCTCCATAGATCATACTATCTAGAAAGTTTAAAAAACTTATAGACCCCCAGAATAAATTCGTAAAACGTTAGAAATAAAACCCCAAAGTTTGGGACACTATCCTCTTCACCCAGAGAACAGGGTCCAACTTTAACATAAAGGTAAGGCAAAAAATAGTCTGAAAAAACAAGCAAACAAAAACAATAAGAAAAGAACCAAAAAACTACCATGGTGACACGGAACAGCAAAACAAAAACTAAGAAAACACCCATGTCAAAACAACTATAATCAAAGCCTTAAAGAAAAATATGAATTGGACACAAGCCCAACAAGGATCACTGGAAGAACTCAAAAAAGATGTCAAAAATCAAAGAAGATACAGGAAAAATTAGGGAAATAAAATAGTGTGATACGAGAAAACTATGAAAGGAGAGACAACAACTTGATAAAGGGGGCACAAAAATTCATTGAAGAACAGGACTCCTTAAATGGCAGAATTGACCAAACTGAAAAAACAAAAGATTAAATTCACTGAAGAAAATTTTTTAACTGAACCTCTTATCTATCTATCTATCTATCTATCTATCTATCTATCTATCTATCTATCTATCTATTTTTGTCTACTTTTAGTGTTTAACATTCATTTCCACAAGAATTTAAGTTACAATTTTCTACCCATCTTTCCTACTGAGTACCCCTTCCACCAATCTGCTCTTTCTTATATCCTCCTCCATTCCCCCTCTAACTTTCTAGTAGGGAAAGATAGATGTCTATAACTCCAGTGCCTGTATGATGGAAGAGAAATACTAACTCAATAAGATTAAGCTGTTTTTTAAAAAAAAATATTTATTTTCCGCCAATTAAATGTAAAAACAATTTTAAACATTTGCTTTTTGAAACTTTTGAGTTCCAAATCCTCTCCCTTCCTTCCTACTGACATCTCTCAATGAGAAGGCAAGCAATTTTATATAATTTCTACATGTGTAGTCATGAAAAAACATATTTCCATATTAGTCATGTTGACAAAAAAACATAGACAAAAATAACAAAAATAATTATTCTTCATTCTGTATTATTATTCATTCTATATCCATCCCCAGTTCTTTTTTTTTAAACAAATGCTTTATTAACTTCTGTTTTACATCATTCCTTTCCACCAGATTTTGAGTTACAATCATTTTCCCCCCATTATTCCTCTACCCAACCTCCCAGAACAGTAATCCCACAAGATATAGCTTCCTCCAATCTGCTCTCTCCCATACCTTCTCCCATACCCCCATCGACTTTTCCATTAGAGGAAGGTGAGTCTTTGCACCCCAATGCCTGCACATCTTATCTCCCTATTACAAGCAAAAGAGTATTAATAATAGTATTTATATAAATTTGAAACATTTAATGTTATGACCTCAAATTTCAGATCCATTTCCTTCCTCCCTTGTCACCCATTCCCTCTTGGGAGATAAGTAATTCAGTATATGTTGTACATGTCTAGCTATGCAAAACATTATCATAGTAGATATATTGTACAAGGCTGCTTATAATTCCCTCCCACTCATCCCACCCCCCACCTGGCCCATTCCCTACATGATCCTGTCCCTCTTTTATAGTGGGTACTTCCAACCTCCCCTCACCCCAAGGATGCCCTCCCATCCATCATCCCTCCTCCCATCCCCCTTCCCCCTATCCTGCTGCAGGTTGAGATATCCCATTTAGTATGTATGTCATTTTCTCCCTGAACCAAATTCAATGTGAATGTGGTTTTGCCTTTTTAGCCTTCCTTATTCTCCCCCTCCTTTGCAACCACTTCCCCTTGCTTCTTCTACATGGGATAGTTTACCCTACCCTGTCTCTCCCCATCTCCTCTTGCCACTTTCCTCTCTCACCTCATAATTTCATCCCTTGAGTATTCTCCCTTCCCAACAAATTCAACCTATGCCCTCTATCCATATATAACTGTAACCATATACACACACACATTCACATATGTATTCATATGACCACACCCCTTCTTCCATTATTTTCATAGTGAGAAAGATATCATCAGTCACAGTTATTGCTTTTCCATATAGGAATGTAAATAGTTCAACTTTGATAAGTTCCTTTTGATTTCTTTTCCCTGGTTACCTTCTCAGGCATCTCTTCCTTCTTGTGTCTGGGTGTCAAACTTTCTATTCAATTCTGTTTTTTTCCTCAAGAATGCTTGAAAGTCCTCTATTCCACTGAATGACCATATTTTCCCCTGAAACAAAATACTCAGTTTTGCTGGGTAGCTGACTCGTGGGTTCATTCCCAGTTCTTTTGCCCTCTGGAATATCATATTCCATGCCCCCTCCATCCCCAGTTCTATATCTGGGTATGGATAGCATGTTTCCTAATAAGCCCATCAAAGTTGCTTTGGATGATTGCATTTCTGAGAATAAATAAGTCGTTCACAGCAAATCATCGTACAATGTTGTTATCACTTTGTACCCAGTACATGTCACTTTGTATCAGCCTATGTAAGTCTTTCAGGTCTTTTTGAGAGCATCCTGATCATCATTTCTTCATTTTTTTAAATTAATTTATTTGTTTAGTTTTAGTTAACAAGATTCAATTCCATAGTTCCTTGATTTTCAAATTTCCTTTACTTCCTTCCCCCCTCCCACCACAACAGCATATATTCCAGTGTAGGATCTGCAAATACATTCATATTAGACATTATTCCAATTACAAAGGCGTATTGTACTAGGTGGGATGAAAGATGGTAAAGAAGAAATAAAACCAAACAATGAAAAGAAAAAGATCATTTAGTTTGCTTCCATCAGGATTCATGCTCAGTTCTTTCTAGTTATATCTCTGGATGGCACATTTCTCTCTTTCTTGAGTCTTTCAGGATTGATTTATATCACTGCATTGCTGAAAAGAGTCCAGTCTGTCATAATTGGTCATCACAGATATGGTATGTCTGTGATTGTATACACATTTTTTCTGATTCTACTCTTCTCGCTCAGGATCAGTTTGTATAAGTCTCTCCAGGTAATTATGAAATCCGTCACCTCCTCGTTTCTTATAGCACAATAATATTCCATTACATTCATAAGCCACAACTTATTTAACCATTCCCCAGTTGATGGGCAAACCTTTAGTTTCCAATTCTTTACAACCACAAAAAGGGCTGCTATAAATATTTTTGTGCACATGGGTCTTTCTCCCACTTCTGTGATCTCTTTGGGATATAACCCTAGAAGTGGTATTATTGGATCAAAGGGTATGGAATTATTTATAATCCTTTGGGCATAATTCCAGATTGCTCTCCAGAATGGTTGGAGAAGTTCACAACTCCACCAGCAATGTATTAGTGTTCCAATTTGTCCACATCCTCTCCAGCATTTGTCACTTTCTTGTTTTGTCATCTTAGCCAATCTGACTGGAGGGATGTGGTATCTCAGAGTTGTTTTGATTTGCATTTCTCTAATCAATACTGATTTAGAGCATTTCTTCATATGTTTATAGATATCTTTAATTTCTTTCTCTGAAAACTGCCTGTTCATATCCTTTGACAATTTATCAATTGGGGAATGACTTGTATTCATATAGATTTGACTCAATTCTCTATAAATTTTAGAAATGAGTCCTTTATCAGAGACACAAGTTGTAAAAATTTTTTCCCAATTTCCCACCTCCCTCTTGATCTTGGTTACATTGGCTTTGTTTGTACAGAAGCCAATCATCATTTCTTACACCATAACAATATTCGTCACAATCACAGCACAGCCAAACTATGTAAAAGGGGACTCTGAACAACTTCTGGAGCCCCAGCACCCACAGAACAACACAGAGAAGCTAACCTCCCGCTGAGGACAGCCCAGCAGCCCTGCAGGAAGGACCAGTGCAGAGTTCTGGGACCTGGCAGCGCACAGAGCGAGCTGAGCCCAGCTCCGCTTGAGCCGAGGTTTTAGCCCCAAGGCGGCAGGACCAGCAGGTGGCTGGAGGAACCCCAGAACACCAGGAGCTGTGGCGACTCCAGAATTATTGACATAGACATAGACATGCCTAGGACAAAGTAAGAGGTTAGTTTCCTATGGACTTTGGGACTTGTATTTGGGGAATGCGTCAGCTCCCTCCCCTGGGGGTTAGAAGCAGCTGAGGAGACCCGCCATTTTGTAGTTTTCAGAGGCAGCTCAGGGTCCCAGCCTACAAATCCTGGGGAGACCCAGTGATCAGTCTTGGGGGGTAAACGCTCTTGCTTTAACCTCCCTGCATCTGGATTGTGATCTAGGGTGGAAGTCGTCGGTGGGTTTACAGCTTGCCAGAAACGGAAGTTGCCCCCCACACTTTTGGGACGAAAATTCCTCTATCTGACCTAAAAGCTATAGTGTGGCAACAAGCCCAAAAGTCAAGCAATTAAGTGGCAACATGCCAAGGCAAAGGAAACAGAAAAATGCAACCCTAGACTCCTATTTTGGGGGCATAGAGCGGGAAAAGGACTGTGAGGTCAGAAGTCCTGCTCCAAAAGCCCCAGGGGAAAACATGAGCGGGTTGCAGGCCATAGAGGACCTTAAGAAGGACTTTAAAAATAAAATAAGAGAAGTGGAGGAAAAATTGGAAAGAGAAATGAGAAGGATGCAGAAAAAGTATGAAATGAGGGTCAACAGCCTGACTGAGGAAAACAACACCTTAAAAAATAGACTAGCTCAAATGGCAAAGGAGGCCCAAAAGGGCAATGAGGAGAAGAATGCCTTAAAAAGTCGAATTTGCCAGATGGAAAAAGAATCTCAAAAGTTCACTGAGGAGATTCATTCCTTCAGAGTTAGACTGGAGCAAATGGAAGCTAATGACTTTATGAGAAATCAAGATGCTGTTAAGCAGATCCAAACAAATGAAAGATTAGAAGGCAATGTGAAATATCTCATGGGAAAAACCACTGACCTGGAGAATAGATCCAGGAGAGACAATTTAAAAAATATTGGACTACCTGAAAGCCATGATCAAGGAAAGAACCTAGAAATGACCCTTCAAGAAATTCTCAAGGAAAACTGCCCTGATGTTTTAGATTCAGAGGGCAAAATAAAGGTTGAAAGAATCCACTGATCACCTCCTGAAAAAGATCCCAAAAAGAAAACTCCCAGGAATATTATAGCCAGCTTCCAGAATCCCCAGATCAAGGAGAAAATACTCCAAGCAGCCAGGAAGAAACAATTTCAATATTGTGGAAACACAATCAGAATAGCCCAGGACCTGGCAGCCTCTACACTGAGGGATCGAAGGGCATGGAATATGATATTCCAGAGGGCAAAAGAACTGGGAATGAACCCACGGGTCACCTACCCAGCAAACCTGAGTATTGTGTTTCAGGGGAAAATATGGTCATTCAGTGGAATAGAGGACTTTCAAGCATTCTTGAGGAAAAAAACAGAATTGAATAGAAAGTTTGACACCCAGACACAAGAAGGAAGAGATGCCTGAGAAGGTAATCAGGGAAAAGACATCAAAAGGAACTTATCAAAGTTGAACTATTTACATTCCTATATGGAAAAGTAATAAGTGTGACTGATGATATCTTTCTCACTATGAAAATAATAGAAGAAGGGTGTGTGGTCATATGAATACATATGTGAATATGTGTGTATATGGTTACAGTTATATATGGATAGAGGGCATAGGTTGAATTTGTTGGGAAGGGAGAATACTCAAGGGATGAAATTATGAGGTGAGAGAGGGAAGTGGCAAGAGGAGATGGGGAGAGACACGGTAGGGTAAACTATCCCATGTAGAAGAAGCAAGGGGAAGTGGTTCCAAAGGAGGGGGAGAATAAGGAAGGCTAAAAAGGCAAAATCACATTCATATTGAATTTGGTTCAGGGAGAAAATGACATACATACTAAATGGGATATATCAACCTGCTGCAAGATAGGGGGAAGGGGGATGAGAGGAGGGATGATGGATGGGAGGGCATCCTTGGGGGGACGAGAGATTGGAAGTACCCACTATAGAAGAGGGACAGGATCATGTAGAGAATGGACCAGGTGGGGGTGGGATGAGTGGGAGGGAATTATAAGCAGCCTTGTACAATATATCTACTATGATAAAGTTTTGCATAGCTAGACATGTACAACATATACTGAATTACTTATCTCCCAAGAGGGAATGGGTGACAAGTGAGGAAGGAAATGGATCTGAAATTCAAGGTCGTAACATTAAATGTTTCAAATATATATAAATACTATTATTAATACTCTTCTGCTTGTAATAGGGAGATAAGATGTACAGGCATTGGGCCACAGAGACTCACCTTCCTCTAATGGCAAAGTCGATGGGGATATGGGAGAAGGTATGGGAGAGAGCAGTTTGGAGGAAGAGATATCTTGTGGGACTACTATTCTGGGAGGTTGGGTAGGGGAATAATGGGGGAAAATGATTGTAACTCAAAATCTGGCGGAAATGAATGATGTAAAATAGAAGTTAATAAAGCATCTGTTTAAAAAAAAAGAAAAAAAGAAAAAAAAAGATTCAAAATTTCTAGTAGGATGTGGCAATTCTGTTAACATGCTATAAATAAACCTCAGCCAGAGTCAGAATTTTGAGGAGGAGTTTTCTGGCTAAGATGAGGATTACCATTCAGAGCTGTCAAAATTGGACCTCCCACTAGTTTTCACCAGACTAAGTTTTATTTTTTTCTTTAATCTATTTATTTTTGTTCAGTACTTAAGGAGGTAACATAATTATCTGTACTCGACCTATAGATTTATGGTGATAGGCATTATTAGCTGAAGAATATTAAAAAATAAATGCATTACTATGTAATAACAAAAAAAAGGAATTATTGAATCAGTTCACACCTCTACCAACACTGTATTAATATCTCATTTTCCCCAAATCCCCTATAACACTTGCCATTTTCCTTTTCTGTCCTCTTAGTAAATCTAATAGATATGAGGCAGTACCTCAAAATTGTTTTAATTTGCATTTCTGAAAATCAGTGGTGATTTACAGCATTGTATATGGTTATAGATAACTGTGGTTAGTTCATTTGATGTCCCTATCTTTCGATCATTTATCTATTGCATAATGGCTCTTATTACTATAAATTTGACTCTTTTTTATATATTTGAGAAATGAGGACTTTATCAGAGGAACTTGCTTTAATTTTTTCCCATGGGTATGATTGCTAAAAGTGTGTCCCTCCAGTTTGCTCCCTCCTCTCCCATTTATTCTATTCTCCCTCTCCTTTCTACCTGACCCTCCTTAAAACTTTTTTCCTCTGACTACCCTTTCCCCCAATCTGCTCTCCCTTCTATCACCTGTCCCTTTTCTTATTCCCTTCCCTTTCTACTTTCCTGCAGAGTAAGATAGATTTCTATACCCAGTGGAATATGTATGTTATTCCTGTTTTGAGTCAGTTCTGTTGAATGAGGTTCATTGATTCTTCCCTCAATCCCCCCTCCAATTCTGTGTGAAAGCTTTTTTTTTCTTGCTTCCTCTGTATGATATAATTTAGCCCATTCTACCTTTCCCTTTGTCCTAGCATGTTCCTCTTTCTCACTCCTTAATTTTTGGACATCCTTTCACAATATGAGTTTATGTATACACTATGTATGCTTCTTCTTACTTCCCTAACATTAAGATAGAATTTTTTATGAGTTAAAAGTGTCATCTTCTGTAATGCCATGCACAAGCAGCTTTCCTAAAAAATGCTACTGTGAATAGCTTTTATGGTTCTGATTACATGATATAGTGAACACTCTATTCATTCCATAACCAATCAAAGCATAACATTCACAGAAAATCAAGGTACAGTATTCACAATATTGCAACTTATCACAGAAAATCACAATATGATATTCAAATAGCTTATCATTAAAATGGCCCACATAGTTTTCACCCAAGTGGTCACAATATTTAGAAGAAGAAGAATCATCTCAAAGTATAGTAGTCAAAGTCTTCCATTCATGGGGCACACTAAATTAACTCAATCATTCACTTATTCAGCAATCAAATGCTAAGTATCATTAATCACTAAGTACAATCATTAGAATATATAAAAACCATCCACCCCTATGTCTTTAGTAAACTACAATGCTATTATTACCCAGTACCCACTGAGAGGTCTTTTCATCTTCACTTGGAGCTGGTTCTCAGATTCCCTGGATCCCCTTCCATGGTCCCAGATTCTACCTGGATTCACCAGACTGTCACTTGGGTTCAATGGCAGACAGCTCCCAATTCCTTGTCTCGATCACTGTGTACACCCTGCTCCTCACTGAAGTTCACATCTCGAATCCTTCACAGTTTCTCCTCCAGGGCAATTCAAAGTGCAACAAAGTGACAGACAGACAAAGATCCTGCATCCCAGTCTTCTGTAGCTCATTCAAAAAATCAGAATCACCTTATCCAGACTGGGGAGGGAGTGGGCTCCTGGGCTCCTGTTCAGAAGAAGCTCCACCACCACAAATCCTCAGGAAATTCTGGCTCAGCTCTTGATTCTCTCTTCTGTAGTTTCTCTGCCTCCAGTTTCTTATCCCAAGAAATTCTGACTGTCCCTTCCTGGGGATTTTCCTTATATATACACAGTATTAGCTACTTTCTGTTTCATCCAACCCCTTTTTGTTACATCAGGAATAAGGGTTCATACCTTCTGTTTCTTACTCAGAGGTTTGATTAGTTACTAAGTGCTAAGTACCTACTTAGGCAATACAAAAAGGGGTCTTCAAATTCAAATTAATTACCATTACATCTTCTCATGTAAGAATGTAAACAGATTTATTATGTCCATTATGATTTCTCTTTCCCATTTACCTTCAATTCTTGAATGGAGGAGCAGCTAAATCTATCTTGATTGATACTTGAAATGTTTCTTTATGCCTGCTTTTGATATTTCTCTTTGACATAAGAACTCTGGAATCTGTCTAAAATACTCCTAGGTGTTTCCATTTTGGGACTCTTGCAGTAGGTGATCATAGATTCTTTTCATTTCTATTTGACGGTCTGGTCCTAGAATATTGGAGCAGTTTTCCTTGAAAATTTCTTGAAAAATGACATCTACACTATTGTTTTGACAAGAGCTTTCAGGTAGTCCAATAAATTTTAAATTATCACTCCTGGATGTATTATTCAGGTCAATTGTTATTCTACGGAAGTATTTTATATAATCTTCTATTTTTTCATACTTTTGATTTTCACTTATTGTTTTTTGATTTCTCATGATGTCATTAACTTCTATTTCAATTTTAACTGTTAAAATTTATTTTCTTCAGTGAGATTTGTACTTCATTGTCTATTTCTGCAATTCTACTTTTTAAGGATTTTTTCTCTTATGTGAATTTTTGTGCCACTTTTTACATTTTGTCAATTCTGTTTTTCTTTCTTTTTTTTTAATTTTTATTTTATTTTATTTTTTCTTTTAGTCAATTCTGTTTTTCAAGATATTTTTCTCCTCATTGACTTTTTGGACAGCTTTTACTATTGGGCCTAGTCTATTTTTTAAGGTGTTACTTTCTTCAGTATTTTTTGTGTGTGTTTTCCTTTTTTTTTAAATTACATTTGTTTATTTATATTTAGTTTTCAACATTCATTTCCACAAGATTTTGAGTTAAAGTTTTTTCTCCCCATTTTTCCACTGTTCCCCACCCCCAAATAGAAACCTCCTAAATATCCCTTCCCCCAAAATGTTCTCCCTTATATCCTCCCCCATCACTCCCCTAACTTTCTAGTAGGACAAGATAGATTTCTATACCCCAGTATCTGTATATGTTATTTTTTAAATACACATTAGTTTTTAAAACTTTGAATTCTAAATATTTTCCCTTCTACACTCTTCACACACCCCCACTGGGAAGATAAGCCATTCAATATAGGTTGTACATGTGTAGTTACACAAAACATTTCCATACTAGGTATATTGTGAAAAACTAATTATATTTCCCTCCATCCTATCCCACCCTGAATTTATTCATTTTTTCCCCAAATGCTTTATTAACATCTGGTTTACATCATTCATTTCTGCAAGATTTTGAGTTACAATTTTCCCCCATTTTTGCCCTACCCACCACCCCAGAATAGCAGTCCCACAGGATATCCCCTCATCCAATCTGCTCTCTCCCATATCTTCTCCAATATCCCCTTTGAATTTGCCATTAGGGCAAGGTTAATATCTGTACCCCAATGCCTGCATATCTTAACTCCCAATCACATACAAAATAGTATTAATAACATTATACATACATACATATATATATATTTTTTTTAACATTTAATTTTAAAACTTCGAATTCCAGAACCATTCCCTTCCTCCCTTGTCACCAACTCCCACTGCAAAAATAAGCAATTCAGTATATGTTGTACATATATAGCTATGAAAACATTACCATAGTAGATGTATTGTAAAAGACTGGCTATATTTCCCTCCCACCCATCCCACCCCCCACCTGGCCCATACCCTACATTGATCTTGTCCTTCTTCAAAAGTGGGTGCTGCCAACCTCCACCCCTTATTCTCTCCCCTCCATCATTCTCCCTCTCATCCCACTTCCCCATACTCTCCTGCAGGGCGAGATGTCCCTTTTAGTATGTATGTCATTCTCTCCCTGAGCCAAATTCAGTGAGAATATGGTTTTGCCTTTTTGCCTTCCTGTTCTTCCCCTCCCCTGTGACTACTTCCCCTTGCCTCTTCTACATAAGATAGTTTACCCTACCCTGTCTCTCCCCATCTCCTCTTGCCACTTCCATCACTCACCTCTTAAATTCACCCTTTAAGTATAATCACTTCCCACCAAATTCAACCTGTGCTCTTTCATACTGAGAAGGATTTCATCAGTTACAGTTATTGATTTTCCATATAGGAATGTAAATAGTTCAATTTTGATAAGTTCATTTTGATTTCTTTTCCCTGTTTACCTTCTAAAGCATCTCTTGCTTCTTGTGTCTGAATGTTAAATTTTCTATTCAATTCTTTTTTTTTCCTCAAGAATGCTTGAAAGTTCTCTATTCCACTGAATGACCATATTTTCCCCTGAAACAAGATACTCAGTTTTGCTGGGTAGTTGATTATTGGTTTTAATCCCAGCTCCTTTGCCCTCCAGAATATCATATTGATGCCTTTCTATACCTCAGTGTAGAAGCTGCTATTCTGATCGTGTTTCCACAATATTAAAATTGTTTCTTCCTGACTGCTTGTATTATTTTCTCCTTGATCTGGGAATTCTGGACCCTGGCTATAATATTCCTAGGAGTTTTATTTTTTTTGTGATCTTTTTCAGGAGGTGATTGGTCGATTCTTTCAACCTCTATTTCACCCTCTGGGTCTAAAACATTGGGGCAATTTTCCCTTAGAATTCATTTTTTTTTTGCTTTTTGGAGGGCAATTTGGGTTAACTAACTTACACAAGGTCCCGTGGTTATGTTTGTGTGTGTGTGTGTGTGTGTGTGTGTGTGTGTGTGTGTGTGTGTGTGTTAAGTGTCTGAGGTTGGATCTGAACTCAGGTGCTTCTGACTCCAGGGCCAGCACTCTACTCACTGTGCCACCTAGCTGCCCCAAAATTTTTATTATGTGTTTTATTTTTCTTTTTCCTATTTTTAAGGGGGAAGATAAGGTAATTGGGGTTAAGTGACTCGCCCAAGGTCACATGGCTAGTAAGTATTAAGTGTTGTTGGTCTAATTTGTACTCAGGTCCTCCTGATTCCAGGGCCAGTACTTTATTCATTGTGCCACCTAGCCACCCCCCCCACTTGATAATTGCTTGAAGGATGGTTTCTAGATTCTTTTTTTGATCATGGCTTTCAGGTAGTCCAATAATTTTTAAATTCTCTCTCCTCAATCTATTTTCCAGGTCAGTGTTTTTTCCCCATGAAATATTTCACATTGCCTTCTGTTCTCTCAATTGCTTGGATCTGTTTAACAGCATCTTGATTTCTCACAAAGTCACTAGCTTCCATTTGCTGCAGTCTAATTTGGAAGGAATGAATCTCCTCAGTGAGCTTTTGAGATTCTTTTTCCATCTGGCAAATATGGGTTTTTAAGGCATTCTTCTCCTCATTCTCTTTTTGAGCCTCTTTTTCCATTTGAGTTAGTCTATTTTTAAGGAGTTATTTTCCTCAGTCAGGTTGTTGAATTTCATTTATACTTTCCCTGCATCCTTCTCATTTCTCTTCCCAATTTTTCCTCCACTTCTCTTATTAGGTTTTTAAAATCCTTCTTAAGGTCCTCTATGGCCTGTATTTTATTTTAATTTGTATTTCATTTTAATTTTTATTTCAATATATATTTATTTTAATCTGGGGCTTTTGGTGCAGTAGTTCTGATCTCACAGTCCTCCTTCTGTTCCCTGCTTTGATCATCTTTGCCCCCAGAATAGGTGTCTAATGTTGAATTTTTCTGGCTATTTTGTTTCCTTTGACTAGGCATGTTGCCATTTAATTAACTGACTTTTGGGCTTGTTGCCACAGTAGGACTCTGCCACCAGATAGGGCAGCTTCTGTCTCAAACGTTGGGGTCTTCTCAACTGCTGGAGGTATTAGTTGGGTGCCCTCCCTGAAGTCCCCACACACTCTGGCAAGCTGTTCACATACCCCAAGACCTCCACCCTAGACCATAATCCCAATCCAAGAAGGTTAAAGCAAGAGTGATTATCCACAAGACTGATTCCCGGATCCCCCTACACTTCACAGGCCACCACCTGAAGCTGCAAAATGGCCTCTGTGCTGCGGCTCCTCAGTGGCTTCTTGCCCCCAGGGGAAGAAGCTGATGCACTCCCAAATAATGGTCCTAAATTCCATAGGGCACTAACCTCTCACTTTTTGGTAGGCATCTATATGTTGGTAATTCTGGAAACACCACAGCAGCTGGTGATCTGGGGTCCCACAAGCTGGTTGCTGGTCTGGTCACCCTGGAGCTAAAACCTCCAACTCAGGACATCCTGGGTTCATCTCCCAGAACGCTGTGCTGGCTTCTCCCTGCCAGGGTGCCAGGCTGTCCTCAGTAGGAGGTTAGCTACTCTGTGTTTTTATGTGGGTTCTGGAGCTCCAGAGGTTGTTCAAAGTTCCCTTTACATAATTTGCAAGTGGTGTGGGCTGGAGCACTGTGGAAGTGCTGTTTCTACTCTGACATCTTGGCTCTGCCCCCTACCCTGCCTTGTCTGTGTTTTCTTACCCAGGTTATTGACTTTTTGAATGATTTCTTGTTTCACTCTCATTTCTCTTCCCAATGTTTCTTCTACCACTCTTACTTGATATTCAAAATCCTTTTTGAGCTTTTCCATGGCCTGAGACCAATTCTCATTTTTTCTTTTTTCTTCTTTTTATTTTTCTTTTTGGAAGGGGGATTGTAGGGCAATTGGAGTTAAGTAACTTGTCCATGGTCACAAATTTTTGTGTTAAGTGTCTGAGGCCAGATTTGAACTCAGGTCCTCCTGACTTCAGGACCAGTGCTCTATTCACTGTGCCACCTAACCACCCCTAATTCCCATTTTTCTTGGAGGCTTGAGATGTTGGAGCTTTGACATTGTTAATCTTCTGAGTGTGAGTTTTTGTTTTCTTTGTCACCATCGCAACTTTCTATGCTCAGAATGTTTTCTATGGTCAGAATTTTTCCAGTCTATTTCTTGACTTTTAACTACTAAAGTGGAATTTTACCTCCAGGTCAAAGAGTGTACTGTTTTAATTTTTAAGTGTTTTCTGCAGCTATTTTCCAAGATATTTTTAGGCAATGTATGTTTTCACTTCTTCCATGATATTTTGAGCTATGGAACATTTGTTTACTACTCTTCTGGCCTGTTCTCTAGCAAGAGTTACCATAGTTTTCACCCCTGGAACTGTGATGAGTGTCTGCTTCACTGTCAAGCTCTGGTGTGCTAGTGCTCCTTTTTGTCCTGGAACTGCCACTCAGGACTATGACCCATATCTGAGTATTGTCAAAACAGCAGAGTCCTGCCCCAAGTGCCAGTAAACAGACCACTGAAGGTAATCACCTTCTGATCAACCTCCATACTGTCTGTCAGATGAGAGTCAAAGAAGCATCCATTTGAGCTGCTGATTCAGTGGCTCCTAAGACCAACTCCTGCTGTTCTGCAGCCAAGTCTACCTTGGACTGCGCTCTACTCTCACCCCATGGGACAGAACTTTCCTGCCAATCTTCTAAGCTATGTTTGGCTCTAAAATTATTTTGCCCAATCCTTCTGTGGATTCTGCCACTGCAGGAATTGTTTCATGGCATTATTAAAAGCTGTTTGGAGGAGTTTTAGGAAGAGGTCAAATGAACCATTGCCTTTTCTCTGGCATATTAGTTCTGTAGGCTATATGTAATTTTTCAGAACTTTGTTATTATTAGGTAAATTAGAAGAATTCTGTATTGAAAGAGGGCCTGAGTGTAAGCCCATCATGTTAGAATGATTTTTCAAGTATATGGGAAAAGGGGGATACTCTGGGAAGAGGTGGATGGTGGAAAAAATAGAAATATTATCTCCTACTAAAGAGGTGTGCAATTCAGAGCTCTTTTTAGGGGAGAGATAAATGAAGAGATTGGCAAAAAATACTTGAACCTCACTCTCATTGTATTTCCTTCAAAGAGGGAATAATACACATACTCAATCAGGTGTAGGAATCCATCTTACGCAATAAGGAAGTAGAAGTGATAGGGCGTAAGGAAACAGTTTGGGGGAAGGGAGAGGAGGCTTACTGATACATGAAATGGTTGTTTATTCTCCTATTTCCAGAGGTATTTCTGGGGACCTGTAAGTTTTGATTTCTTCCAAGGTGGTATGGTCTAGGTGATATGTGTTTACTACTCTCTTTTTCTGTATACTTCACTGTGAGTGACCAGAAGCACTCTTGTCCAAGCTTCAACTGTTACCAGGGTCACAGCTTGCCTGTGGCGACAAACTCTGGTGTGCTAGTGCTCTTCTTTATCCTGGGACTGAGACCCAGGACTGTTATTCATATGAATGTACAGGCAATGCAGCAGAGTCCTGTGTCTGTTGCAAGCAAAAGGACACTTGTAATCTCTTTTTAGTCAATTATCTGACCTCCTTATCATCTGCATGTACCTGTGTGTTTAGAGGTCACTGTGGCCACTGAGTCAGTCACCCCCAAGGCCTGCTCCTTATTTGCTGGAGCCTGGACTATGCTGGCATGACCTGAGTTTCACTTTAACCCCAGCAAAACAGAGCTTTCCTGCTGATCTTCTTAGCTTTGAAGGGATGAAAAATTGTTTCAGTCTTTCCTCTTATGGGTTCTGATGCTCTGGCATTTGTTTTGAGTAATTTTAAAGGAATTTAAAGGGATTGGAGGGAAGTTCAGGAAAGTATCATTTTTCCCCCACCAACTTGGCTCCCACTCCAAAAAATCTAATTCTAAAGAATGGGTGGGTCAAAGAAAAAAAAAATCAAAGAAACCATTAAGAATTACACTAAAAAGAATGACAATGAAATGATATACGAAAATTTGTGGAATGCAACCAAAGCACTACTTAGAGGAAAACTTATATCAATAAATATTTGCATCAATAAAATAAAGAATAGATCAATTGATTAGGAATGCAACTTAAATTAAAAAAAATTAGAAAAGGAACAAATTAAAAATTCTTTAAAAAGTATAAAATTTTAACTCCTCAAATCAAGGAGAGATAAGTAAAATTGTTTTTTTTTTTTTTAATTGGAGTGAAGCAAGGATGTCCATCATCAACACTAACATTCAATGTTGCACTAAAAATGATAACTATAACAAAGAGAGAAGAAAAACAAATTGAAGTAGCTAAAATGGGCAATGAGGAAAGAAAATAATTATTCTTTGTAGATGATAGGATGGTATATTTAGAGAACCCTAAAGAAACAAATAAAATACTAATTCACATGGCTAGGGTTTTGTTTGTGCATGTGTTAAGTGTCTGAGGCCAGATCCAAATTCAGGTCCTTCTGACTACAGGGACAGCACTCTACTCACTGCACTACCTAGCCACCCCATAATACATATATTTAGAAGAGTATAAAAGTCTTTTAAATTCAGAAGAAATATAATGGTAGGGGCATAGGGAGGGGAGAGAGGACAAGTGAGGGATCTTTAGAGGGGAGGGTGAGGGAATATGCAAATAAGGATTTGGAAGGGTGTTTAGATTTATGGGAATGGGAGGATAGTGGAGTTATCCTTGGAGGGGGGCAGGCAAATTAGGGAAGGACAAGGTAGTGGATAGAAGCAAACAAGAGGAGGCAGGAAAGATAGGAAATAAGAGATATAATCATAAATAAAAACAAAGATTAGGAGTAGAAAAGGTTTGGGGAAATATATGTCTATGTATGTATTATATATGTATATGCTTATGTCTATATGTATAGCTATAGAGAAATATATCTAAATTTTGTTGTAGTCTTCTGGGGGGATATTGGGGCAGGTTAAAAAGAACAAAGCAAAAAAGTGCATAACAGAGAAATAAGAATTTAAACTCACAAGAAACCAAAGATACACAATTCTCAACATAATGAGTATTATTATCATATAGGCTTTCTTGAAATGAAAATTTATCATTACATATTTTGAATCCTCTGTTATGTTCTGGAATGCACACAACATGCTTTTTTTCTAAATTTTTATTTAAGTTCCAATATTTAATTTTATGATATTTTTTGTTTCTTTTTTCTGTATTTGTGTTCTGGAATTTGAGTCTAAAATACAATTTTGGGGAAAAGTAATATAAAATACTAATTAAAACAAATTCAGCAAGTTATAGGATAAAAAATAAACTCATCTATTATTGACATTTCTATTAGCAAAAAAATTCAGCAGCAAGAAAGAAAAATAGAAATTCCATTGAAAATAACTCCAGGTAGTATAAAATACTTGGCAGTCTACCTGCAAAGATAAACCTAGAAGTACATAAGCACAATTACAAAACATTTTCCCCATACAAATATAAACAGAGCCAAACAACTGGAGAGATAGTATTGGGCTTATGGTTACACAAAGTCTATATAATAAAAATCAAAACTCTGCCTAACTTAATTTACTTATCTAATGTCATGCCAATTAACTTACAAAAATATTCTCAAGAGCAATTAATGAACACCAGGTTAACTGTTTTATTTGTTAGTCTGTCTGGACTAGAAAAAAGTCATAACAAATTTCATCTAAAGAACAAAAGGTCAAGAATATCAAAGGGATCAATGAAAAATGTTAAGGAAAGAGGTACTGCAGTAGCACATCTCTCATCACATTACAAAGTAGTTATCAAAAAAACAATCTTCTACTCACTGAGAAATAGATTGGTTGACCAGTGGAATATATTAATCACACCATACACAACGATTAATCATCATAGTAATCTAGTGTTTTCAAAGTCCCAAGCTTTTTGTGTAAGAAATTAAAATTTGCCAAAATTATTAAGAAAACTGGAAAACAATTTGGCAAAAATTAGGTGTAGACCAGCATCTCATATCATATACAAAGTTATGGTCAAAATGGCTATACGGTTTTGACAAAAAGATTGAAATGATAAGAAAATTAGTGTAGCATGAAATATTTTACCTGTCATATTTATGCAAAAAGAAGAAGAGACAGGAGGCATTACAGGATATAACATTTTGACTACATTAGATTAAAAATGTATTGAACAAAGAAAATATACGCATAAGATTAAAACTAATTCAGGAAACTAGTGAAATTTTTCTACAGAATGTATATCTGATAAAGGCCTCATTTCTCAAATATATGAATAACTGTGTCAATTTTATAAGACTACAAGTCATTTTTCATTTGCTATATGGTCAAAGGTTAGTAACTAACAGTTTTGAGAAGGTGAAATCAAAGCTATCTATATTCATATGAAAAAATGCTCAGGATCACTATTGAAAATGCATTATTGCAAATTAAAACCCTGTAGTACCACCTCACACCTATCAGATTGGCTAATGCTATATTTTTAAAAAGCTTCAACAGATAGGTAAAAGTTGGGACATTAATGTACCATTGGTAGAGTTGATCCCATGATTCTGTAAGCAACTTGGAACTATGTTCAAACGGCTATAAAATTGTGCATAACCTTTGACTCAGTAATACTACTACTAGGACTGCATCCCAAAAACACCAAAGAAAAAGGAAAAGAACCCATAGGTATAAAAATATTTATAGCAATTTTTTTTGGATTCACAAAGTATTGGAAATTGTGTAGATTCCCATCAATTAGGGACTGACTGAACAAGTTGTGGTATATGATTGTGATGGAATGCTCTTGTGCTATAAGAAATGATAAACAGAGTAGTTTCAGAAAAACCTGGAAAGATTTTTATGACCTGATGGAAAGTAAAGTAAAGTAAAGTGAATAAGACCAGGAGAATTTTATACACAGTAGTGCAATATTGTGTGATAACACTTAGCAATTCTCAGCAAAACAATGATTCAAGAAAATTCCAAAAGATATTATGAAAAATGCTATCCCCCTCCAGAGAAAGAAATAATGGAGTTAGAATGAAGACTCAAGTATATTTTCTTCATTCTTTTTCATGTTCTTACTTCTATTTCTTTCTATTTACCAGGATGCTACATGGTTTCACATACATAATTAATATTATATTTCCTACATTTTAAATAGGTGGAAGAGATTTGGGAGGGAAAGAGAGGATTCAAAGCTCAAAAACTGAAATAAAATGTTAAAAAATAAAATAATACATTTAATCCAAAAATACATTTTTAAAAAACGATACTGCTTAAGTTCACAAAATCAACTTGAGAGTTATGGAATGGTAAAAATATGACCTAATTGTAGTATAGAAAATCATCAAAGTGGACTACTATGGTAGGGCCCACCAAACCAACTTTGATAATGCTTTCCATAACATCTGGTCTTTATTTTTTTAATCCCCTTTTGGATTAGGATACAAGGATACAGTTTTACTTCTTGCTTCTTGGAATACTGTAACTCCATGAGTTTTACCTCAACCTTGTTTTCTCTGAGGAGTGTAAATGAATTACTATTTATATTGCTTGCTATAGAATATACATATATAATTTACATATTTTATATATCTGTTAATAAGTAACACCTGGGGCAGCTAAGTGGCACAGTGAATAGAGCACTGGGCTTGGAGTCAGGAGTACCTGAGTTCAAGTGAGCCCTTAGACACTTAATACAAAACTAGCTGTGTGACCTTGGGCAATCCACTTAGCCCCAATTGCCCTCCCTTCCCCCCTCCAAAAAACAAAACAAAAAGTAAAACTTCTTTATTCCTGTTAGGTCTTTATGTATCAAAAGTTTATTCTATATCCTAAGACCATACAGGTAGTAAGCATTAAAGGTCAAGTTTTTGAAAGATCTTCTGACTCTAGCTCTTCTTATTGAGATAATCTATCCAGTGCTTTGCTACTATCTAGGTAAACCATCCTTAGAATTCTGAATGTAGATATATCAGTTTATTAGTTCTGTATTAAAAAACATATCTGGGGGGTGGGGCGCAGAGCCAAGATGCCAGAGTAGAAACAGCACTTCCAAGGCACTCTCCCCCTCACAACTTCCAATCCATGTAAAAGGGGACTCTGAACAACTTCTGGAGCTCCAGCACCCACAGAAAGACACAAAGAATCTAACCTCCCACTGAGGATAGCCCAGAAGCTTGGCAGGGAACGGCCAGTGCAGCATGCTGGGAAGAGCAGTGCTCTGGGAGCAATCCCAGACCCAGCTGAGTAGCGGTTTTAGCCCCAGGGCTGCCTGGCCAGCAGCCGGATGGAGAGACAGCAGAATACCAGCAGCTGTGGCGATTCCAGAATGATCAACACAAACATCCCTAAGAAAAAGTGAGAGGTTAGTGCCCTATGGACTTTGGGACCAGTGATTGGGGACTGCATTGGCTTCCTCCCCTGGGGGAGAGAAGGGACTGAAGAGACAAAATTTTGCAGCTTCAGTGGTAGCTTCAGCTCCTGGCCTGCGAACTGTAGGGATATCCATCTATCAGTCTTGGGGATTAATCACTCTTGCTTTAACCTCCCTGGAATTGGATTGCAGTCTGGGGTGGAGGTCTGGGGTGGGTATCCAGCTTGCCAGAGTGTGTGGAGGCTTCACAGAGGCCACGAAATGAATACCTCCGAAAGTTTTGAAGACCCCAACTTTTGGGTTGGGATTTCCCCTCTCTTTTTGAAGGGAGTATGGGAGTAGATATGGAAGAGAGCAGGTTGGATGAGGGGATATCTTGTGGGACTGCTATTCTGTGGTGGAGGGTAGGGGAAAAATGAGGAAAATTTTTAACACAAAATTTGTCAGAAATGAAAGATGTAAACCAGAAGTTAATAAAGCATTTGTTTAATTAAAAAATCTTGCTTGACCTGCCCTTAATGAAGCTATCCTGACTTTCTACAAGCAGAGTGGGTTGTCTAAGGAAGGAGTCGGTTCTCTTGTCTGATGATCTTCAAGAGAACAAAGAAGACCATTTATTTGCAAGGGGAATTGTAGATGGTATTTTGGATTTATAGGTTAGCATCTATGACCTCTGAGATTTCTTGCAGTTCTAACGTTCTGGAATTGTGTGCATTATTGTAGAAGAGAAGAAAATTGAAGAAATATGATTAGGAGAAAAGTAGAAGAATTAAATCAATGTTTGGTGGGCATAGAATGAATAAAGGAATATTTAGAGGGGAAGTAGTAAGATAGTATAGGATTCTAGTTCTACTTTTTATTACCTTCTGTTTTACATCATTCATTTCTGCCAGATTTCGAGTTACAATCATCGCCTCCCCCCTGTTTTTCTCCTACCCACCCTCCCAGGATAGCAGTCCCACAAGATATCGCTTGCTCCAATCTGTGCTCTCCCATACTTTCTCCCATACCCCCTTGGACTTGTCCATTACAGGAAGGTGAATCTTTGTGTCCCAATGCCTGCACATCTTATGTCCCAATTATAAGCAAAAGAGTGTTAATAATAGTATTTATATATATATATATATATATATATATTTTTTTTTTTTGTATATTTGAAACATTTAATGTTACGACCTCGAATTTCAGATCCATTTCCTTCCTCCCTTGTCACCCATTCCTCTTGGGAGATAAGTAATTCAGTATATGTTGTACATGTCTAGCTATGCAAACATTATCATGGTAGATATATTGTACAAGGCTGCTTATAATTCCCTCCCACTCATCCCACCCCCCACCTGGTCCATTCCCTACATGATCCTGTCCCTCTTCTATAGTGGGTACTTCCAGCCTCCCCTCACCCCAAGGATGCCCTCCCATCCATCATCCCTCCTCTCATCCCCCTTCCCCCTATTCTGCTGCAGGTTGGGATATCCCATTTTGTATGTATGTCATTCTCTCCCTGAACCAAATTCAATGAGAATGTGGTTTTGCCTTTTTTTTTTCCTTCCTATTCTCCCTCTCCCTGGTAACCACTTCCCCTTGCTTCTTCTACATGAGATATTTTAGCCTACCCTGTCTCTCCCCATCTCCTCTTGCCACTTTCCTCTCTCACCTCATAATTTCATCCCTTGAGTATTCTCCCTTCCCAACAGATTCAACCTTTGCCCTCTATCCATCCATAACTGTAACCATATACACACACATTCACATATGTATTTATATGACCACACACCCTTCTTCCATTGTTTTCATAGTGAGAAAGATATCATCAGTCACAGTATTGCTTTTCCATATAGGAATGTAAATAGTTCAACTTTGATAAGTTCCTTTTGATTTCTTTTCCCTGATTGCCTTCTCAGGCATCTCTTCTTTCTTGTGTCTGGATGTCAAATTTTCTATTCAATTCTGTTTTTTTTTTTCCTCAAGAATGCTTGAAAGTCCTCTATTCCACTGAATTACCATATTTTCCCCTGAAACAAGATACTCAGTTTTGCTGGGTATGTGACCTTTGGGTTCATTCTCAGTTCTTTTGCCCTCTGGAATATCATATTCCATGCCCGTCGATCCCTCAGTGTAGAAGCTGCCAGGTCCTGGGCTATTCTGATTGTGTTTCCACAATATTGAAATTGTTTCTTCCTGGCTGCTAATAGTATTTTCTCCTTGATCTGGGGATTCTGGAACCTGGCTATAATATTCCTGGGAGTTTTCTTTTTGGGATCTTTTTCAGGAGGTGATCGGTGGATTCTTTCAACCTCTATTTTGCCCTCTGGATCTAAAACACCAGGGCAGTTTTCCTTGAGAATTTCTTGAAGGGTGATTTCTAGGTTCTTTCTTTGATCATGGCTTTCAGGTAGTGCAATTATCTTTAAATTGTCTCTCCTGGATCTATTTTCCAGGTCATTGGTTTTTGCCATGAGATATCTCACATTACCTTCTAATCTTTTATTTGTTTGGATCTGCTTAACAGCATCTTGATTTCTCATAAAGTCATTAGCTTCCATTTGCTCCAGTCCAACTCTGAAGGAATGAATCTCCTCAGTAAACTTTTGAGATTCTTTTTCCATCTGGCAAATTCGACTTTTTAAGGCATTCTTCTCCTCATTGCCCTTTTGGGCCTCTTTTGCTATTTGAGCTAGTCTATTTTTTAAGGTGTTGTTTTCCTCAGTCAGGCTGTTGACCCTCATTTCATACTTTTCCTGCATCCTTCTCATTTCTCTTTCCAATTCTTCCTCCACTTCTCTTATTTGATTTTTAAATTCCTTCTTAAGGTCCTCTATGCCCTGCAACCCACTCATGTTTTCCCCTGGGGCTTTTGGAGCAGGACTTCTGACCTCACAGTCCTTTTCCCTCTCTATGCCCCCCAAATAGGAGTCTAGGGTTTCATTTTTCTGTTTCCTTTGCCTTGGCATGTTGCCGCTTAATTACTTGACTTTTGGGCTTGTTGCCACACTATGGCTTTAAGGCCAGATAGAGGAATTTTTGTCCCGAACGTGTGGGGGGCAACTTCCATTTCTGGCAAGCTATAAATCCATCCACGATCCAAATCCAGGGAGGTTAATGCAAGAGCGATTACCCCCCAAGACTGATCACTGGATCTCCCTACAAATTTGCAGGCCAGGAGGTGGAGCTGCCTCTGAAAACTACAAAATGGCGTGTCTCCTCAGCAGCTTCTAGCCCCCAGGGGAGGGAGCCGACGCATTCCCCAAATACAGGTCCCAAAGTCCATAGGACACTAACCTCTTACTTTGTCCTAGGCATGTCTAAGTTGATAATTCTGCAGGTGCCACAGCTGCTGGAATTCTGGGGTTCCTCCAGCTGGCTGCTGGCCCTGCAGCCCTGGGGCTAAAACCTCGGCTCATGCGGACCTGGGCTCTGCTCGGCTCCACTCCCTGTGCTCTGCACACTGCGCACTGCCAGTTCCCAGACCACTGCACTGGTCCTTCCTGCAGGGCTGCTGGGCAGTCCTCAGCAGGAGGTTAGCTTCTCTGTGTCATTCTTTGGGTGCTGGGGCTCTAGAAGTTGTTCAGAGTTCCTTTTACGTAGTTTGGGAGTAATCTAGGGGCAGAGTGGCTTGGATGAGCTGTTTTTACTCCACCATCTTGGCTCCACCCTCCTAGTTCTACTTTTTAATTGGTCCAAAAAAGTTTCTCTTAGGTCCCACCAATGGCTGAGTGGAAAAAAATAGATCAGCTCAAATAGCTTAGAGTAACTTTGGTAATTTGAGAAGAAATTTAATTAATGAAAACCAGGTTAGGTATTTTATTTGTTAGTCTATCTGGACTGCAATACTATTAATGTGATCTCTTCCCTGTGTTACTTTATCTTCCCCTTCAAAAATTGTTCTGGAAACAGCTGGATGATAATATTCCACTCTAAGCCTTATAGTCTCTACCTTCTATTTCCTATCTAAGTCTGGTTTTAATGAATTGGAATGAAGACTGATAGATTAGCCATCACTCAATGAGATTAACCCCTAGAGTCTTAATAGTCATTAACATGGTTAATCAAGATTCTACACTATTGCTTCAGTTCATGAAAGGCTTTGATTGGTGCTTAAAGAGTTAATAGTGTTAGGGGCGGCTAGGTGGCGCAGTGAATAGAGCACCGGCCCTGGAATCAGAAGGACCTGAGTTCGGAGCCGGCCTCCGACACTTAATCCGCACAAACAAAAACCTAGCCGTGTGACCTTGGGCAAGTTACTTAACCCCAATTGGCCTAACGGGGCGGCTAGGTGGCGCAGTGAGTAAGAGCGCCGGCCTCGGAGTTTGGATGACCCGAGATCAGATCCGGCCTCAGAAAATGAGCACCCACGTATAAATCAAATGACTAGCCGTGTAACCTTGAGCAAGTTACTTAACCCCAATTGCTTCTAAAAAAAAAAAAAAAAAAAAAAAAGAGTTAATAGTGTTTTAGAACAGGCTGATCTGAATCTCAGAACGGGGCATTCACCCTGGGAGATACTGATTCAATGTTTTATATTCCAGGGACAATACTGGCTTGCAGGAGAACTCTCCATAGGCCCTTTTTTCCAGTGTGGCACATGTTTATTTCCATTTAATTGTTTTATAATCTCAATTCTCCGGTGTTTAAGAGCTTGTATCTTTATTTATTTTGATGTGTCATGGGCCTATCCTTGCAAAGTACTTAACCAATATGTTGTAACAAAAAGACAATAATGATCTTAGAATTCCCAAAGCAACTTCTTTAGAGAAATTTTATGGAAGCAATGCTTATGTTTGTGTCTAGGCTTTATAATCAGTTACTACTTTATGTATTAAATTTCTCATGGGCAAGTAATAAAAAAGTAATATATGGAAACCATTTCATCAAAAAATATACAATATTTAACTAAAATTGCATATGATGCTATTTTTAAACTCTTAAATCCTCCTTCCCCCCACATTTAAAATAGAAGGTAATTTCTTTTGATGGATTTTTACCTAATGCAAGTAGTGATTTCCATTCTTCTATGAGTATTTTGAATGCAAATTTTGGGGAGTTATCTAATTGGTTGCATTTAAAGGAAAATATGCACTTTAAATACCATACCATCATTTAATGTAGTTAAAATTCAATTGACAAATATATGCCCAGGTTTGCACTGGGATTGAAATGCTTGAAAATATTCCATATAGTATTTCTCACCTCAGAATCATTCAGCTCAGTTCTTTCGTAAAAGGAATTTTTCTGGGATTTGACCCAGGCATAAGTGGATTCATCCTTTTCCCAGTGTGAGTGCTGGGGAAAGGCATTCCTCCAGAGGATGCATTGTGCTCTATGGAGCCAGAATTTAGTTTCTAAACTTATAACCATTTCACTAAAGGTTCTTGTTGAAATACTTAAAAATCCTAATACTGATATTACTCAGTTGACTGCTTGTTCATAAAGGATGCCCTACTATCTATCTGAAACCAAAATCTAATGATTGATACTAGTGAGAATCAAGGGCATCATAGAGGTCAAGGAGATCATGGAAGAATTCTTTATTGTTTGATTTTAAATGACATGTGTTCCAAGGTTTTGACTGATATCATGAATTATAAAAAATCTTATTTAGGAGGAACTATGATGTTGTGAGCCTTGATATAGTTAATAAACATTTGAAAATTAGTAGCTGAATAATAATTGCCTATTTCCTTACACATAAAATAGAAATATTACTATTATCTCAGGAACTTATCCACAAGTCTGTGACAAAAAAAGTAAGTTGTAAGGAACACTTTTTTAAAATCTGGATTTGTGATTTCATTGGTATGGGGAGTTACACACACAAACACAAACACACACACACACATATATACACATATGTATATATATATTTATAGTATACATATATATGTATGCATATATATGCATACATACATACATATACATACATATATACATATATATATATATATATATATATGTAGCATATGCACATATACAGTGCGCATATAGCCTGTGCTTAACAAAGACTTACTGACTTACTGATTAATGTGAAACTGAGAATTGGCATGTTTTGGTAAGAATATAGTATTAAAAGTTTGAAAAGAACAAAAACATTAAACATTTATTGCTACTACTTCTCCATTAGTCAGCACACAATGCTTATAATAATAATGCTAATAGCAGCTAGCTTTTATATAATGCTTAAAACTTTAATTTTGATTTTCAAGGGGTGGCTAGGTGGTGCAGTGAGTAGAGCGCTGGCCCTGGAGTCAGAAGGACCTGAGTTTGGATCCGGCCTCAGACACTTAACCCACCCAAACAAAAACCTAGCCGTGTGACCTTGGGCAAGTTACTTAACCCCAATTGCCCTAAAAGGGGCGGCTAGGTGGCACAGTAAGTAAGAGCGCCGGCCTTGGAGTTGGGATGACCCGAGATCAAATCCGGCCTCATAAAATGAGCATCCACACATAAATAATGACTAGTCGTGTAACCTTGAGCAAGTTACTTAACCCCAATTGCTTTAAAAAAAAATTTGATTCTCAAACCTTGGGATGTATGTTCAATTATTTTCATTTGAGAGAGGTGGAAACTAAGGCAAAGAGAAATTCAGTAACTTGCCAGGGTCACACAGTTAGTAAGATTTTATAGCCAGATTTGAACAAAAGTCACTCTTCCAAGTCATTCAATAGCCAACAAAGGAAGGTTCGTTTTTTGTTTGTTTGTTTTTTGTTTTTGTTTTTTGTTTACTTTAATGACAGTAAGAATATATACCCAGGACATTGTGGCAATTAGCTACTCTAACCAGAAGGTTGGCAGGGCAAGGTATGGTGACCAACATGGTCTTCAGAAATCCTACAATATGGGGTGGGGTGGAGCCAAGATGGCGGATTAAAAACAGCACTACCAAGATGCTCTCCCACCAGACTAATTCCAAACCATGTAAAAGGGGACTCTGAACAACTTCTGGAGCCCCAGCACGCACAGAACGACACAAACAAACTAACCTCCCATTGGGGCCAGCCCGGGGGCCATGCAGGGAGCAGCCAACGCAGCAATCTGGGAGCCGATGGTGCAGCAGGCAGGGAGTGTGAGCCATGGTTCTAGCCACAGGGCAGCTGGGCCTGCAGCTGGGCAATGGGACCCCAGAACACCAGCAGCTGTGGAGATTTCATAATTATCAACATAGACACTCCTAGGATAGAGTGAGAGGTTAGTGCCCTATGGACTTTGGGACCAGTATTTGGGGAACACATCTGCTTCCTACCCTGGGGGCTAGAAGCTGCTGAGGAGACAAGGCACACTCACCGTTTTGCAGCTCCAGTGGAGACTTCAGCTCCTGGCCTGCAAACTGTAGGGAGATCCAGTGATCAGTCTTGGAGGTTAATCACTCTTCCTTTAACCTGCTTGGATCTGGATTGTGATGTGGGGGATGAGGTCTGGGGTGGGTATCCAACTTACCAGAACCAGAAGTTGTGAAGACCCCAACTTTCAGGACAGAAGATGCCCTGTCTAGTGGCAGAGCCCTACTGTGGCAACAAGCCCCAAAGTCAAGTAATTAAGTGACAACATGCCTAGGCAAAGGAAACAAAATAAACAGAAAATGCAACATTAGACTCCTATTTTGGGGGCAAAGAGGATCGAAGCATGGGACAGGGGAAGGACTGTGAGGTCAGAAATCCTGCACAAAAAGGCCAAAGGAAAATATGAGCGGGTTACAGGCCATAGGGGATCTTAAGAAGGATTTTACAAACCAAATAAGAAAAGTGGAGGAAAAATTGGGAAGAGAAATGAGAAGGATGCAGGAAAAGTATGAAATGAGTCAACAGCCTGATTGAGGTAAATAACACCTTAAAAAATAAACTAACTCAAATGGCAAAGGAGGCCCAAAAGGGCAATAAGGAGAAGAATGTCTTAAAAAGCCAAATTTTCCAGATGGAAAAAAGAATCTCAAAAGCTCACTGAGGTGATTCATTCCTTCAGAGTTAGACTGGAGCAAATAGAAGCTAGTGATTTTATTAGCAATCAAGATGCTGTTAAACAGATCCAAACAAATGAAAAGAGAGAAGGCAATGTGAAATATCTCATGAGAAAAACAACTGACCTGGAAAATAGATCTAGGAGAGATAATTTATTTTTTTTAATTTTTTTCTGCTTCAATCTCTTTATTTTTTTTTAACAAATGCTTTATTAACTTCTGTTTTACATCATTCATTTCTGCCAGATTTTGAGTTACAATCATTTTCCCCCCATTATTCCCCTACCCAAACTCCCAGAATAGTAGTCCCACAAGATATTGCTTCCTCCAATCTGCTCTCTCCCATACCCCCATCGACTTTTCCATTAGAGGAAGGTGAATCTTTGTGTCCCAATGGCTGCACATCTTATCTCCCTATTACAAGCAAAAGAGTATTAATAATAGTATTTATATATACTTGAAACACTTAATGCTACGACATCGAATTTCAGATCCATTTCCTTCCTCCCTTGTCACTCATTCCCTCTTGGGAGATAAGTAATTCAGTATATGGTGTACATGTCTAGATATGCAAAACATTATCATAGTAGATATATTGTACAAGGCTGCTTATAATTCCCTCACACTCATCCCACCCCCCACCTGGTCCATTCCCTACATGATCCTATCCCTTTTCTATACTGGGTACTTCCAACTTCCCCTCCCCCCAAGGATGCCCTCCCATCCATCATCCCTCCTCTCATCCCCCTTCCCCCATACTGCTGAAGGCTGAGATAACCCATTTAGTATGTATGTCATTTTCTCCCTGAAGAAAATTCAGTGTGAATGTGGTTTTGCCTTTTTAGCCTTCCTTATTCTCCTCCTCCTTTGCAACCACTTCCCCTTGCTTCTTCTACATGGGATAGTTTACCCTACCCTGTCTCTCCCCATCTGCTCTTGCCACTTTCCTCTCTCACCTCATAATTTCACCCCTTGAGTATCCTCCCTTCCCAACAAATTCAACCTATGCCCTCTATCCCTATATAACTGTAACCATATACACACATTCACATATGTATTCATATGACCATACACCCTTCTTCCATTATGTTCATAGCGAGAAAGATTTCATCAGTCACAGTTATTGCTTTTCCATATAGGAATGTAAATAGTTCAACTTTGATAAGTTCCTTTTGATTTCTTTTCCCTGATTACCTTCTCAGGCATCCCTTGCTTCTTGCTTCTGGATGTCAAATTTTCTATTCAATTCTGGTTTTTTTCTCAAGAATGCTTGAAAGTCCTCTATTCCACTAAATGACCATATTTTCCCCCGAAACAAAATACTCAGTTTTGCTGGGTAGGTTACCCTTGGATTCAGTCCCAGCTCTTTTGCCCTCTGGAATATCATATTCCATGCCCGTCAATCCCTCAGTGTAGAAGCTGCCAGGTCCTGGGCTATTCTGATTGTTTTTCCACAATATAGAAATTGTTTCTTCCTGGCTGCTTGGAGTATTTTCTCCTTGATCTGGGGATTCTGGAACCTGGCTATAATATTCCTGGGAGTTTTCTTTTTGGGATCTTTTTCAGGAGGTGATCTGTGGATTCATTCAACCTCTATTTTGCCCTCTGGATCTAAAACATCAGGGCAGTTTTCCTTGAGAATTTCTTGAAGGGTGATTTCTAGGTTCTTCCTTTCATCATGGCTTTTGGGTAGTCCAATAATTTTTAAATTGTCTCTCCTGGATCTATTTTCCAGGTCAGTGGTTTTTCCCATGAGATATTTCGCGTTGCCTTCTAATCTTTCATTTGTTTGGATCTGCTTAACAGTATCTTGATTTCTCATAAAGTCATTAGCTTCCATTTGCTCCAGTGTAACTCTGAAGGAATCAATCTCCTCAGTGAGCTTTTGAGATTCTTTTTCTATTTGGCAAATTCGACTTTTTAAGGCATTCTTCTCCTCATTGCCCTTTTGGGCCTCCTTTGCCATTTGAGTTAGTCTATTTTTTAAGGTGTTGTTTTCCTCAGTCAGGTTGTAGATCCTCATTTCATTCTTTTCCTGCATCCTTCTCATTTCCCTTTCCAATTTTTCCTCCACTTCTCTTATTTGACTTTTAATGTCCTTCTTAAGTTCCTCTATGGCCTGCAACCTGCTCATGTTTTCCCCTTGGGCTTTTGGAGCAGGACTTCTGACCTCACAGTCCTCTTCCCTTATGCTTCGACCCTCTATGCCCCCAAAGTAGGAGTCTAGGGTTGCATTTTTCTCTTTAATTTGTTTCCTTTGCCTTGATATGTTGCCACTTAATTACTTGACTTTTGGGCTTATTGCCACAGTATGGCTTTGCGGCCAGATAGGGGAATTTTTGTCCCGAATGGGTTGGGGGGCAACTTCCGTTTCTGGCAAGCTGGAAATCCACCCACAACATCTACCCCAGATCACAATCCAGATCCAGGGACGTTAAAGAAAGAGCGATTACCCCCCAAGACTGATCACTGGACCCCCCTACAGTTCACAGGCCAGGAGCTGGAGCTGCCTCTGAAAACTACAAAATGGTGTGTCTCCTCAGCGGCTTCTAGCCCCCAGGGGAGGAAGCCAAGGCATTCCCCAAATACTGGTCCCAAAGTCCGTAGGGCACTAACCTCTCACTTTGTCCTAGCCATGTCTATGTTGATAATTCTGGAATCGCCACAGCTGCTGATGTTCTGGGGTCCCTCTAGCTGGCTGCTGGCTTTGCCATTCTGGGGCTAAAACTCAGCTGTGCTCGGCTCCCCCCGCTCTGCAAGCTGTGCTGCTGGCTCCCAGACCACTTTGCTGGTCCTTCCTACAGGGCTGCTGGGCCGTCCTCAGTGGGAGGTTAGTTTCTCTGTGTAGTTCTTTGCGTGCTGGGGCTACAGAAGTTGTTGAAAGTCCCCTTTTACATAGTTTGGTGGTAATCTGGGGGCAGAGTGGTTTGGACAAGCTGTTTCTACTCTGCCATCTTGGCTCTGCCCCCTAAATAGAGCTTTTCTTAAAAATGATGTTCTTGTTGAGTTGTTTCAGTCTTGTCTGTCTCTTAGTGACCCCATTTGGGGTTGTCTTGGTGACTTTTCATATCCCTTTCTAGCTAATTTTATTGATGAGGATACTGCGGCAAAAAGGTTTAAGTGACTTGCCCGGGGTCACATAGTTAGTGTCTGAGGACATATTTGAACTCTGGAATATGAGTCCTTCTAACTTCAGGTCTAGGACTATATATACGGTGTATCTATGTAAAACCATCATCAAGCATTATCTTTAAGGGAATAAACTAGAAACCTTCCCAGTAGGATGAAAGGTGAAGCAAATATGTACATTGTCACCACTATTATTCAATATTTCACTAGAAATCATAACTATACAATTTAGACAAGAAAAAAGAATTGAAAGAATAAGAAGAAGCAAGAAGGAATCTAAGTGAATCACTCTTTGCAGATAATATAAGGACATATTTAGAGAACTGTAGACAATCAACCAAAAAACAAGTTGAAAAAAAACAAGTTTAACAAAACTACAGGATATAAAATAAACTCATGATATCAAAAGCATTTCTATATTTTACTAACAAATCACCACATAAAGATAATTATATGAAGAACTATATGAACACAATTACAAAATACTTTTTTCTATAACTAAAGATATACTTAACTAGAGAAATATTTATTTTTCATGGGTAGGCAGGAAAAACACAATGACAATGACAAAAGTACCTAAATCAATTTACTTATCCTGTTCAATGTCAAGCAAGCCACCAAAAAGTAATCTACAGATCAAGAAAAAAAAATAACACAATTCATTAAAGGTCAAGAATATCAAGGGAATTAATGGGGAAAAAACATGAAGGAAGATGACTGGCCTCTCAGTACCAAATTAAAACTATATTACAAAGCAGAAATAATGAAAGCAACCTGATACTCCCTAAGAAATACAATGATTGATCAATAGAATACAAAATGCATAGTTCTAAATTATCATCGTAATCCAGTGTTTGATAAACCCAAATATCCAACTTTTTGGGACAAGAACTCATTGTTGTTCAGTTGTTTCAGTCATCTCTTACTCTTCATGACCCCACTTTGTATTTTCTTGGTGACGATATTAGAATGATTTGTTATTTCATTCTCCAGGTCATACTACAGAAAATGAGGCAAACTGGGTCAAGTGATTTGCTCCGAGTCATATAGCTAGTGTCTGATTTTGAATTTAAACTCAGGTCTTCCTGACTCCAGGTCTGGTGCTCTATCCACTACACCATTAAGCTGCCTCATTTAACAAAAATGGGAAAACTGGAAAGCAGTTTGAAAGAAAATAGGCATAAGCAATATCTCAAACTGTATATTCCAAGATAACATCAAAATGGGTATATGATTTAAACATAAAAGACATAAGCTAATTAGAGAAGTGTAGAAAATTTTATCTATAAGATTCATGCATAAGAGAAAAGTTTATGACCAAACAACAGATAGAGAAGAAGACAGGAAATAGAGTGTAAAATTTTTATTACATGCAATAAAAAGGTTTTTGTACTAATGAGCCAATAGTCAAATTAGAAAGAGAGAAAGCAAAGAAAAATATAGTAAGTTCTCTGACAAAGAAATTATTTCTGAAATGCATGAGGAATTGAGTCAAATTTATAAAAAAAAAATGTAAACCACTCAATAATGGATAAATGGTCAAAGGACACAAATAGGCAATTTTCAGAAGAAGAAATCAAAACTACACCATAGTCATATGAAAAAATTCTAAGTCATTATTGATTATAGTAATAAATACTAAAACAACTCTGGGATGCCACCTCATACCTATCAGATTGGAGAACACAAAAGAAAATGAAAATGACAATACTAGAAAAGATGTAGAAAAATTAGGACACTAATGTACTATAAAATTGTGAAGTGATCCAACTATCCTGGAGATCAGTTCAGAATTATGCTCAAAAGGCTACAAAACTGGGCATATACTCTGACTCAATACTAGATCTGTTGTAACCCAAAGAGAGTAAAGAAAAAGGGCAAGGACCTATATGTACAAAAATATTTATAGCACTCCCTTTTTTCTGGTGGCCAAGAAGTGAAAATTGAGTAAATGCCCATCAAATGGACAATGGCTAAAGTTGTGGTATATGATTGTAATGGAATACTATTTTGCTATAAGAAATTACAATGGGATAATTTCAGAAAATCCTTAGAAGACCTGTATGAATTGATGGAAATTGAGAAGACCCAGGAAATCACTGTACACTGTAATCGCAATATCATAACAAAGATCACCTGTGAGACTTAGCTATTTTGATCAATATAATGATGCAAAATGGTTCAAAAGGGCTCATGATGAAAAATGCTATCCACCTGCAGAGAGAGAACTGATGAACTCTGAGTACAAATGGAAGTATAAAGTCTCACTTTCTTTATTTTGATTTCTTTTTTGCCACATGGCTAATACAGAAATATGTTTTGCATGATTCCACATTTTAACTGATAACTTGCCTTCTCAATGGGTAGGGAAGGTCCTGGCAGGAAGAAGAGAATTTGAAGCTCAAAAAATTTAATTATGCTAAAATAAATACTTAAATATTTAGAAGATATTAATATAACTATAATTGTCATTAACATCACCTTTTATTTTATTTTATTTTGTATTTTCCTAGTAAATATCTTCAAAGAGTGAGTAGAATTGGCTTTTAAAATTCACCTTTGGACCATGTAAAACTGGATTAGTTTTATATCCATTTATTTTAATCTGCAAGTAGAGTATTTCTCTAACCTAAAAACATGATGACTGGCTACAGAATCTGGGTCACTTTTCATAGCAATACATGCAGGAAATGTATCTGAACACATATAACAGTAATCCCTTTATATATGGTACATGTATCATGGACCTTATAGCTTGAATAGCTTTCTACTTTCTTTAATAACCAGTGACGATCAAAGTCTAATGCTTAATAGATACGGGTCAATTTCAACATCTCTCCTAGATTTTTTGGGGTGTGTCTATAAATCTATTAGAAACATGTTATTGCCAAGAATAGTATCATTTCCAAATTTAAAATTCTTGCTGCTTTAATATTTACTGCAAAGTCTCAGTGTGAAGTTCACTATTTAAGACCAAACCACAATGTGGAATTCTCAAGTCATAGTGAGAGTGATCTCCCTCAATTTTCTCTTGCTCAGGAGAACTTACATAGGTTCTCATTAACTTTCCTCACAAAAATTTTCTCCTCAGTTTATGTTTTAGAATATAGCTTTTATTTTATCAACCACAATATTATAATTAGCCATAAGTGTATGAACTGATATCACCTGGGAATTATATAGCCCTTAACATTTCCTAATTTATAATTTTCACAATAACTCCTTAAGGAAAGATATGTCCTCATTTTTCAGATTCTACACCAAGAATAACAGAAGTAGAGAAATATTTTCATCATCATAAAGCTAATAAATTTTGGAGCCTGGGTTCAAATTAAGGTCTTTTAACTTTAAATCTAATGTTATTTCCACTGTACCATACTACCTTTGAAGATTTAACTTAAGAAACACTTCCCTTTGATGGGATCTGAGAGGGTAGATGATTATTTGTACTGTTATGTGGAAGTCATATGTTACTGTAGTTCTGAAATAAGAAGATCAATTTGATAAAATTCTCCTTCTGTTACATAATATGTGCTTAATCTCAGGAAAATCAGTTATTTTCCTTGGGCTTCAATTTCCTCAACTATGAAATAAGAAGTTTGGACTAAATGATTTCTGTGGCCACTTCTTGAACTCTATATTTTGGGATCAGAGAATCTGGCATAGCATTCTTCCCATGTTACTTACTACTTATATTTATAATCTTATATTGTCCTTTAATTTTTCTTGGGTTATTTCCTCATTTATAAAAGGAAGAATTTGAACTAAAGGACCTCTAAAGTCTACTAAGAGACTATCTTGTATAATGCAAAGAATCATGGTCTTGAAGTCTGGAAGACCTGGGAACAAGTTTTGCCTTTGGAAAAATGCCAACTTTGCAAATTAGGGGAGCATGAACTATTTTATTTGTCATATTTGTGGATAAAGGAAGAATTTATGAACAAAGAAGAATTTGAGATCATTAGGACATATAAAATGGATAATTTTTGATTACTTCATATGCAAAGGTTTTAGCAGAAACAAAACCAAAACAAACAAGATCAGAAGGGAAACAGGAAGGGCAGGGCAGAGGGAGGGAAGAGGTTAGAGCAAGTTTCAATAAAAAATACCTTATTTCTCAAATATATAGATAATCAAATCAAACTTATAAGAATTCAAATCATTGCCCAATTGATAAATGATCAAAGGATATTTTTCAGAATACATCAATGCTACTTATAGTTATATGAAAAATGCTCTAAATCACTATTGATTTAAAAAATAGTTTTGAGATACCACCTCATACCTAATCAGATTGACTAATATGACAGAAAGGGAAAATGATAAATATTAGAGGGGATGTACAAATTTGATACGCTAATACATTGTTGGTGAAATTGTAAAATAGTCCAACCATTCTAGAGAACAATTTGGAATTATGCCCAAAGGGCATATCCTTTGACCACAACAATACCATTACTATTTTTATAGCTGAAGGACATTTAAAAACAGGAAAAAGACCTACTAGTACATGAATATTTGTATCAACTCTTTTTTATAGTGTCAAAAATTGGAATTGGAGGAGGTGTTCACTAATTGGAGAATGACTAAATAAGTTGTATATGATTGTGATGGAATAATATTGTGCTCTAAGAAATAACAAGCAGGGGACAAAAAAACCTGGGAAAACTTAAATGAAATGATGCAAAGTGAAATTGGAACACTGTACATAGCAACAGTAATGTTGTGAGATGATCCCCTGTGAATAACAACTATTCTCAGCAATATCATGATCCAAAACAATTCCAAAGAGCAAGAACTTCTTACAAAAAGTGCTATCCATCTGATGGTGGAAGAATGCAAATTAAAGCATATATTGCAACTTTATTATACGTGAAGGGGGGATTGTCTGTTGTTTCTTTTTCTTGTACCATGACTGATATAGAAGACTTTTGCATGACTACACTTATATGATTTATATCACATTGCTTGCCTTCTCAAGGAGGGGAAAGTGGAGGGAAAGAATTTACAACAAATTGTTTATAAGTGTTAAAAATTTGTTTATATGAAATCAAGAAAACTATAATTAAAATGAGATGAAAATACTAACTGTGCAACCTTGGGCAAATCAGGTCCCTCAACTTCACACTGACTCATGCAATTCTCTAAGACTATGAGTGGCATTTGAGGTGCTTTTCTGTGTTAGTAAAGAGGGTTTCCTCAGAGGAAGCTTTCTATACCAGTGAACTCGCAAGTCTTGAACAAAAAGCAAAAGTTTCTTCTATTTTTCAATATCTGATTTAAATTTATTTAATTAGTTGCATAGGGAAGAAAATATGCTTTTTTTCCCCATGTGGATGACTGGGGAAAGAGCTGTGAGCCAGGATTTAAGTGAAAACAGTTTCTCTATTTGTCCTTATGTACCCATACAGAGGAGTTTTGGGAGAAGTTCTCTCCCTGGTTATAGTGATACAGTGTCACTGTATAAATAACCTAGGGCCTCATTTCTCTCTCCCCCCCTCACCAGTAGCAGCAATGGAAGTTTTAACAGATTCAGCTTATTTTTCTTTCACCTTTATTGAAATTTCCACTTTCACACCTATGAGATGGAATGGGCCATGGTTAAACAACAATTTGTCAGGGATAAGATCTGAATGTGAGCTCAATAGATTAAGTCATGTAATAGGGTAACTGAGAAAATTATGATCTTTGCCTTCATTAACAGAAGCAGAACTTCCAAGTAATCAGGAAGTGACAATCTCCCAGTAAGCTACATAATGATGGTAAGAGCAATTTTAGACTGTTGGTTTCAGTTCAAGAGCCAAAGTTTAGGAAGAATATTGATATGCTCTGGAAATAGTCCAGAAGATAGAACTGGGTGGTAAAGGTTAAGGATTTCATGCTAGATGAGGATCATTTGAAGTAGCTGAGTATGCTCTTTAAACTAGGAGAAGACTCCATGCCATGATAGCTGTCTTTGTGACTTTATAATGAAAAAGGATTAGATTTGTTCCTCCCTGTCCCAGGGAGTTGGAATAAGAAGTCTGTGGAAGTTTCAAAGAGAAAAATCTACATATTTACTTGAGGTCAGGAAAAACTTCTTAATAATTATAACTATCCATAAGTGTAGTTGGCTGCTTTGGAGATCAAAGGGTTTCTCCTCATTGGAGGTCTTTGGGCCAAGCATGAATGACCACATCTTTTTTATGTTGTAATGGGGAAACATTTTCAGGCATTGTGGGAGTAGATGGTCATTAAGTTCTGTTTCAACTCTAAAATTACTTGATCCTGGAGTTTCACCTACTAAAGAACCCCAGGAGATATCTAAATAAGTTTGTTTGTTTAGGATGTTTTCCCCCCTTTCTAAACCTTTTTTTTTAATGACAAATCAGGAAATAAGAGAGCCTGAGGGATTTTCTGAAAGTAACACCAATTTGATTGTGGCATGTACTAGAAGCCCATCCTATCCTCTTTCTACTACCCTATAGTACTATGGAATATGCAGTTCTGTGAGGTGCAGGATTCTTTCAATTAGATACTGATGGAAAAGCTTTAATTTTTGAATTCCTTCTTAATTATCCATATTTACTGTGAAGAGTCATGAGATGTAAACATAGAGGGAGGCCAGTCTATAAAGTCAAATTGCTTATCTTTACAAAGTATACTTATTATGCTATTGTTAATAATACTTGCATAATTATTCATGAAAAAATATCTTAATTCCATATACAGCCCTCTGTGGTTACATCCTAGACTTTCTTTGAAGTCAATAAGAACTACATGAACAAAAGAAATATTGTAAAGTCTAATTTTCCCCTACTTGTTTCTCACATTTAAGAAGAAAGCCAACTGTCATAAAGCCAGGCAAAAAGATGTGGTAGTTCAAGTATTTATAAACAGAGAAGAGAATGAGAGTAGACTTTGTATCTCCTGAAGAATAAATTCCTGCATTTTCTTATGTAATATCTATTTCCTTGCTTTGCCTTGCCTTTTCTGGACATAAGTGTGTCTGTGCATATCTGTGCATGCATGCGAACACAGGATCAGCTTTAATTAGGAGTCAAAAATTGTTTTCATTTTCTTATTTTTAACCTATAGTCTTACCTCTATTTCAGATAAAAGTGTTCTTGTGCTACCCACAATACCCCAATAGACACTCTGATCACCATGATGCCACACCTAAAGCAGGGCTACCTAATAGTGTCCATGCTCTATCATCCTACTTCTCTCCTCCTTCCCCTCTACCATTTTAGGTCTCACATGTGGTAAGTGTTTAATAAACATTGGTTGATTTAAAACTTTAAATTTAAAAAGTTTCTCATTTTGTTTTAGTTGATTATTTTTTAGTTAATTTGATAAATTCCTTGTTAACTGTTAATGGGTTAATTCATTGCCTTTTTCAGGCAGCAGTTGTATTTTAAAAGGTGCAGGTGTGTTGTGACAGAAAGAACTGAACCACAAAGTTTCATCAAATTTCCTCTGCTATGATATGAGAGGAAGCTGCTAGGTGGCTCAGTGGATTAAGCACTGGGCCTTGGGTCAAAAAGACTTGAGTTCCAATTCAGCCTCAGACAGTTATGTGACCCTGGGAAAGTAAGTGGAGAGAGAAATGGTAAACCACTGAAGTATCTTTGCAAAAAGACAACAAAAATAAACCTTGAACAGTATGGTTCCTGGGGTCATGAAGAGTCAGACATGACTGAACAACAACAGTGATGCCAGAGTTACTCTAGTTTCATGATATTTAATTATCATTTTAACTCTTTGAGCCTCAGCTTCATTATCTATAAAATGGGAATAACAATACTTGAGTCATTAACCTCAAATAATGCTTATGAACATGTTAGGGATTAATTTATATAAAGTCTTCATAAAGAATGAAAAACTATATAGGATCATGAGATCATAGATTTAGAGTAGAAAGGGACCTAAGAGGTTATCAAAAGGAACTTCTTTATTTAATAGTTAAGTTACCTGAGGCCCAGAGAAGCAAAACAATTCATGTAATTGTAAGTACATTTGTGTGTGTGTACACACACAGATACATACACTATCTATCTATATGATATCCTGTAAATGTCTATCTATAAGTATTTTGTTATTATTGAAAAGAAAATATTGTGACCCTATAACAACAATGCAATATTCACAGTGCCCATGGTGACTGTAAATATGCTGGTGTGGTTGTAAATCACAAAATGTAACAGACTCTCCACATGAAGTAAAGAGTCAAAGCATTTATTCAAATATAGGAAAGCTGAGTCCCAAAACCAGAAAGTCAAAGTCATTACAGTAGCTATGGAGTTGGTACACATAGTTATGCAGTGAAACCCCACACTCCCAAGCCTTTGAAACAAAACAAGCTTCCTCAGGCAAAGATCCTCCTCTCCTCACTCACAGTAGCTGCTCAGTCTCCATGCTGCTTCCTCCCAGCAGTTCTGGCTCCCCGCAGTTCTCATTCCCAGCCGTTCTCAGAAAAAGTCCTCAGAAGTAGTTCTGAGAGATATAAATACAAAAGGGAGAAGAGTACTTTCCCTCTAGGAGCTTATCTTCTTCTTCTTTTTTTTTTTCAGGAAAACACTTTTATTAACTTCTGTTTTACATCATTCATTTCTGCCAGATTTTGAGTTACAATCATTTTCCCCCCTGTTGTTCCTCTACCCAACCTCACAGAATATCTAGGAGCTTATTTTCTAATACAGGGAGATAGCATAGATAAATATTCAGTGGCAGATAAGTGGTACTATGTTTTTGGAATATTATAAGGAAGATAAGTGAAGATGTGGTGGTTGGGAGTAGGTTTTAATGTGACACTTTTTTTTTGCTTTTTTGAGGGCAATTGGGGTAAAGTAACTTGCCCAAGGTCACATGGCTAGGTTTTTGTGTGTGAGTTAAGTGTCTGAGGGCAGATCCGAACTCAGGTCCTTCTGACTCCAGGGCCAACGCTCTACTCACTGCACCACGTAGCCACCCCTAATGTGACACTTTTACACAAGTTCTGTTCTCAAAATCTCTTCCCTCTCTAGCATGGGCCTCTCCTTATATATAGTATTAACCCCTCCCCTTCCCACCCCTTCCTGCTACATCAGCAAGTTCATCCCACTGTGGGATTCACAAGTTCTGGGTCTTAATAGTTGACACAATTGTGAACTTGAAACTAAGTGCCAAATACCTATTAGCTTGCCAATACAAGGGGCATGGGAAATCTTCAAATCCCATTGCCATTACAAACCCAAAGGATTAATGATAGGAGTTTCAAGCACTAGGAAAAGTGAGGGAGATATTTTTGGTCAAAAAGACTTTTTTTTGCCACTCATTTAATAGTATATTGGCAACTACCCATTTTGTTTGTACAGTGTAGTTCCTGCAAGCAGACTGAGAAAACATGGGAGAATAGATATCTTTTATATAAATGAGTAGATGTTTCATACTTCCAGACAAATGTTTAAAAAGCACAAGTGTACAAAAAAAGACATATTCCATAACTTTCCAATTATCAATGAATAAATCAACAAGAATTTACTAAATAGTTGTTAAATATGGCACAGTTTCACACATGATTCCATTTGTTTATATATATGTGTGTGTGTGTGTGTGTGTGTGTGTGTGTATTCTTTTCTTCATTAATTTATTTGAGAAAAAAACTATTAAGCACTTATTTTGTGCCAAGCACTGTGCTAAATCTAAGAGCTAGAAATACAAAAGGGAGAAGAGTACTTTCCCTCTAGGAGCTTGTTTTCTAAAAAAGGGAGATAGCATAGATAAAGACTCAGTGGCCAATAAGATGTACTTTGTTTTTGGAATATTATAAGGAAGATAAGTGAAGATGTGGTGGCTGGGAGTAGGTTTTAATGTGACACATTTTTACCAGAAGGTAGTCTCAACTTTGTTTCTAGAATTGAAAAGTGTGAAGGGGCATGAAAGGGGATGTAGTTAGAAGACGGTACTTTTATGGAAGTAAGATGGCTGGAGAAAAGATGGTGAGAAAGGTAAAATAAAGCATGACTAGAATAGTGGGCCAAGTGAGGCACTCTCTGTTTAAGATTGATGTGGTTTGGATGGAAGGATGCCAGGTCAAAAATTTCAGAGCTAGTCATTTGTTTTTCTCTCCCTTTCCATCACCTCCCCTCTCCTCCCGTTATCTCATTTGTTGAACAGATCTATGATTTCAACAGATCTATGGTTTAGAAAACTCCTAGTATGGAAACTCTTCTCTCCAACTTATTGTGTTCAAGAGCTGGTGGTTGCAATGAAAGGTTACATGACTTGCCCAGGATCAGACAGTCAATGTAGTTAGAGGAGGGTCTTGAAACCAGGTTTTCTTAATTTTGAAGCTGGCTCTCTATTCATTTTATCATGATGTCTATACACATTTT
>WOXC01002974.1:0-57837 GCA_011680675.1 Gymnobelideus leadbeateri | reverse complement strand
CAATATATCTACTATGATAATGTTTTGCATAACTAGACATGTACAACATATACTGAATTACTTATATCCCAAGAAGGAATGGGTGACAAGGGAGGAAGGAAATGGATCTGAAATTCAAGGTCGTAACATTAAATGCTTCAAATATATATAAATACTATTATTAATATTCTTTTGCCTATAATTGTGAGATAAGATGTGCAGGCATTGGGACACAGAGATTCATCTTCCTCTAATGGAAAAGTCGATGGGGGTATGGGAGAAGGTATGGGAGAGAGCAGATTGGAGGAATTGACATCTTGTGGGACTGCTATTCTGGGAGGCTGGGTAGGGGAATAATGGGGGGAAAATGATTGTAACTCAAAATCTGGCGGAAATGAATGATGTAAAACAGAAGTTAATAAAGTATTTGTTTAAAAAAAAAAAGAACTTTCTCCCTTTTCTATCGATCTCGATTCAAATTGCTTTTAATCAGATCTTCATTTATCTGGTCACTTATATTTCTCACACCCTTGTTAAATGCACTCCATCCCTGTTCCAGAGCCTGTCCATCTTTTATTAAATGGCTGTGATCCACAATCTAAATCTCATCCTTTAACATCACCTTCTTCCCTAACCAGTTGTTCATTTCCCATATTCTAATGTCTTTTCTAATGTCTCCATCTTCACCTGGCAACAGTGATAAAATCACCTCTCCCTCTACTGCCTTCAGTTTTCTCCCAGGGGAGGGAGCCGACGCATTCCCCAAATACAGGCCCCAAAGTCCATAGGACACTAACCTCTTACTTTGTCCTAGGCAAGTCTATGTTGATAATTCTGGCGTCTCCACAGTTCCTGGTGTTCTGGGGTTCCTCCAGCTGGCTGCTGGCCCTGCCGCCCTGGGGCTAAAACCTCGGCTCACGTGGACCTGGGCTCGGCTTGGCTCCTGCGCTCTGCACGCTGCCGGCTCCCAGACCACTGCGCTGGTCCTTCCTGCAGGGTGCTGGGCTGTCCTCAGCGGGAGGTTAGCTTCTCTGTGTCGTTCTGTGGGTGCTGGGGCTCCAGAAGTTGTTCACAGTCCTTTTTTACATAGTTTGTGGAGAATCTGGGGGCAGAGAGGCTTGGAAGAGCTGTTTCTACTCCGCCATCTTGGCTCCGCCCCCCGGGAGAAAGTTCTTCAAACTCAAGTCTTAAACTAGATGCCACAGGAAGTAGAAATCATGGCAAAAGGAAAACATCTAACTGCCTTATGGAATGTTCAGGCAAACAACATGCTTTCTATTCATTATTTTAGTTTGTCCTCAAAACAACTAAGGTACATACTGTAAGTATTATTACTGCCTTACAGATTGAGGCTAAGAGAACTTTAATGATTTTCTGATTATCACACTAGTAAATATAGGAAAAAAAGATTCAGACTCTTATTTCAGATGATTTCAAGTTCAACAGTTTTTACCCCACTGTGATATACTACCCTTTAGTGGTAGTGGAGATTATCAATAATTTATAGAAAGTATATCCAAAAGGAAGGGCAACAATGAGACATGTGGCCTCTGATAGCAAATTATCAGTGCAGAGATTATTGGTAATAAACTAAATGATTTTGATACGTGCAATCCTAATTCTGAGCTAAGGTGGTATAGGAGGAAGAGCACTGACTTTGTAGTGGGAGAATCTGGGTTCAAATCCAACCATATCAATAATGATGGATGTAGTGCCTGGAGAAACAACTCTAAACTGTGTGCCTGGTCAATTCAACCCTGCTTTTATGGTGGCAAACATTACATAGATAATCTATGACCCTGGGGTGGCATTTTGGATATTGAAATTAGAAGCAATTTCAAATTCTGTAATTCAGTTACAATTCTTCATTTTTTAGTGAATAGTCATTTACTATAAACCCATCATTTGTGCAAATTTTCCCAAGAAATAGATAACCTATATATTGAAAAGATAGAACAGGTCTGAGCAATATTGATGCCATAGTTCATAGCCTATTTATTCAGTCAAAGAATGCCCAGAATTTGACAAATAATTCATTTTTTTCACATATTCACTTTAAAATTTCTGATTTGAAAACTCAGGCATTCTAAATTCATAGTATAACTATCTTGTAATATCTTATCATGAGCCATTCAATGTAATTAAAGAAAGAGAAGTGACACAGGCTATTTTTTTTTACATCTGTGATCACATTGAAGATTATTTACCTTAACCATTGAGCCTTTCCTTTACCATATGCTGGAAAATATTAAGAGTGCTCAGTTAAGTGTCAAAGTTTCATTCAAACAAATAATTGTGGCCCTAGACCATTCCCTTCTGGGGAAAAGATGATTACTGCCAGGTTCTTCATAAATAAAAGATTGAAATGATATCACCTGCTTCTAAGGGGGAGATAAAAGAACCCTGCCTCTATCTAGAGAGCTTTCAATAAGCAGTCCCCCAAATAATCAATCTGAGTCAAGGAATTTGAGACTTCTTATAACTTCCTGAAAATGAAGCACTATTTGTTTGTTTGTTTTTTTCATTTCTTCATATCAACTGTCTTCAAAGGATGTAATTAAATGGAATTATTTGTTATTCATCCATTTCCTGAATCAATTATTAATTTTTTTAAAAGATGAAACTTTATGGTGTGTATTTTTTTGCAGACCAACTAATAAAATAATTATATGTGCAAAATATTAACAGAACAACCTTAAGATACCTCTCCTTAATTGTCTTCCTTCGCAGTGTTCAGAGAGCCCAGATGCTATTTTTCCACCAAATAGTCATAGTGCTTTACTAAGGCCAACATAATTTCAGACCAATTGATCAGAAAGAGTTAATGCACAAGACAAACATGACTTGTAAAGAGTTTTGAAGATTGAATATGCCCAGATATATTGCCCTTAAAATGATGCCACATTGGATTGGAGGACTATCTCAAACGTTCAAATTTGGGTATTAAAACTGTGAGGGAATTTTATGTTCTTGCTCCTTCAGACTGACATCAGAACCTCTGTATGTCTCCAGGAAGTTCCAGTGTTTCGTAGAGCACAACATTTCCATTAGGAAAATGTGGGGTTTACAAAGTTGCCTTTGGAAATACTGAAGATGTTGTCATTGTAACCTACCTTTTTTTACCCAAGTGAATGGTTAGTACTGGACTCTTCAACATTTGAAACTTTTCAAGGACAGGTGATTATTTTGACCTTTAATTAATGGCAATCCAGAGAGCATGTGTGTTGGTGAACTACAAATAGTATATTACTATTATGAGACAAAGCTTTTAGAAGCATGCTGGCTTTGGAATCGGGGTTGCACCTCTCCCACTGTCCCCCTTTGATCTTGCTCTCAGTTTCCTCGGCTGTAAAATAAGGAGTTTTAAGCCAGAGGACCTTGAAGGTCTCCTTCAGCTCCAAATCTAGGATCCTAAGTGTCTATGAAATCCCTTACCATGAATTGTCCGAGCTATTTTTCTTCAATCCTTCATCCACCTCCATTACCCTCATATCTTTGTTTTCAGAGCCCTCTATTCAGCTTCTAAATTGGGAATCAGTGTCTGATTAGAAAACACTGCAACACCATAAGAAGGCATTGGCTTTATTCCCAGAACTAACACTACTTCTGAGTAGCTGTGTGACCTTAGGGAAGTCCTAAGTCCTAAGTCCTCTGTAAGTCTCCATTTTATAAAAGAGGATAGTGATATCTGAATTGTTCCTTCTGAAGAGCAAATGACATAAGGCCCTCTGGAAAACATAAAGAATGACTTAAATGTCATCTGTTGGTTTTATTGCTCTATTGTCTGCTTTATAAGTGAACCTTTGTCATAAATGGATTAAGTTGAACATCATTTTTACTTATTTATTACTATTTGTTGGTTTCCTGTCTTTGAATTGTACTCATCTGCCTTTCATCATGAATTTTTACACAAAACAATGGCATTAGTATGGTTTGTTAGTATGCAAGTTGTCCAGTTGTATAATATAGGGAATCTAAGGAAAAATATACCAACGATGACATGTAATAGTATAGAAAGAACCTTAAATTCAGAGTTGGCTGACCTGGGTTTGAATCCTGATTCTGCCATAACTACCCAGATGACCCAGGTTTGACACTTTCCCTTTTGGAGACTCAGTTTCTCCGTCTGTAAAATGAGGGGGTTGCATAGGAGGCACAACTTCTATTCAAATAGTCAATCCATGACCTTAGGATCTCCCTGCAAGGTCTTTTCTTCTATAAAATTCCACTTAAAAAGAGAAGTTCTCTAGATTCCATTGGAATGTCATTTCCAAGATTATAATCTGATTTTTATTCATTAATCATTTCACTGATCAACATGCCTTGTTGGCCATGATGTTTTTGGTACATTGGTGCTAGAAATGTGAAGATGAAAACCTCCAAAGTCCTGGCCATTTAATGTAGAAGAGAATGAAGAAAATGCATGCAAAGGTCCTATTAAAGCCAGCTTCTGAGTTGGGGTTCTCTGGCTCTAAACAGAGCACACATCACAGCAAACTACACAGCTCATCTCTGTCAATATTCTCCATCTGTTTATCTCCTGTTTCAGTGCTTTATTCAAATGTTGTTTCCTCACTGAAGACATCCTAAGTCCTCCCTTCCACCACTGACCTTTTTCCCAGTGATGTCCTTTCCCCTCCCTTAGCACATTGTCCTATCCATCTCAGAGGCACTTCACAGGCATTATTGTGTGCTAGAGTTATTTGGGCTGATGTTTCATCCCCCACTAGATTCTAAGTTTGGAGAGATGAGCTAAGTGGATGTACCGCTCAACTTCCCCACTCCAACTTTTATTTTCTTCTCCCCTCCTCCCCTTTACTCCCATTGCATGCACATATTGTTGGGAGAGAAAAAGACAGATGGGTAGATAGGCAGATAGATGATTGATAGATAGATTAGATAGATAGATAGATAGATAGATAGATGGATGGATAGATAGAACATTTATTAAACATTTAGTATGGGTAAGGTACTGTTTTAGATATTGGGGACACAAATACATATAAGAATGTCATCCAGTTGTTTGATCTCTAAGCATTTATTAAGGGCCTAGTGTGTACTAGGCACTGTGCTAAGCCTAAACCTACAGAGAAAGGTAAAAAGATAGCCCCTGACTAGAGTGAACTTATAGGATAACACAGAAAGGGAAGCTAGAGAGTTGGAGGGAAGGGGTTACTCTCAGACGAGCAGTACTTGGAAGTGGTGGAAGTGGTGGCTGGGAAATGATATGGGCCTGGTTTTTAGGAGCCCTGGAAACCATGCCTCCTGCAATACGGTCATCATCCTCACCTCCTCCCTCCTTCACTCCAACTGAATCCTTGATGACTATGTTTTATAGTGTAAATCAAATGTATTGTTGCTAGGATCCCTTTCATTGCTTCGATTTTTCGTTATATAGAATATGTCCTGGAGACACTATAAGAACTCCAATTACATTGCCATTTTGAGTACCCTGAAAATGACTCATACTTGTCCCTTCAGAGTTCTAGAGGTATTTCTTATTTTTTTGGGGGGGTCAGGGAATTAATTTCTAATTTTATAGTTTTGAGCCCCCACCATGTGCTTTTATCAATGGTTATAATCTGAAATCACTTAGTCAGCCATCCTTAGGTAGCTTTTAGAAAGGGGTATTTACTAAGGTGCCAGAGTAAGAACAACTAATACAAAATATCTCTCCCAAATTCTGTAATGCTTTCTCTAACAAAGACATACAACAGTCACAGTAGAATAGGCTCAGGCATGGAGGGTACATGGAACAGAGATGTACTTCACAATTCTTAGAAGTCCTTTTGGTGGAGTGTTCAAAATGGCATCTTCAGATATCATGTAGCCCCTCTTCTTGATTCTTGGTAGAACATTGAATCTCCATGAAATCTGTCCTTGGATCCTGGACCAGAATTAGCATCCTATCACTTTAGGGGGTCTCAGGTGACTTGATCGGCGTGGCTCAATCAGTACACCCCCACACCATCCCCAAATGCTTATCATTTCTTCCTTTCATATTCTTGAACTTTCGTTTTTTTGCTTTTTATTTTTTTATTTTGTCAATATCTACAAAATAACCTTTTGTGAGTCAATAAATCTTTAAATTAATTAAATTTTTGCTTTTATTTTTATTATATTAGCACAGCCCAAACACTTTTAAGTAATATCTCTCCAGTTACTTGTCTTTATTTCTGTTAAAATATTTATACTTATATTCATATCAGTGTTGACCATATATTGGAAGATTAAACTCTTGAATACTGCATATTTTATTTAATATTTAAATTAACAAATATTTATCTTAACATTCTTTTTTTTTAAAAAACAAGATCCAAATTCTCTCTTACTCATCCTACTCTCAGAAGGCAAACCTATATTTGAGAAGGCAAACAGTATACCAATTGTACATATGAAGTAATGCAAAACATGTCTATATTAGTCATATTGCAAAAAAGCAAGAAAATAAAGTGAAAAAAATCGAGTTCAATCTGTCCTCAGAATCCATAAGCTATAGCATTTTTCATTGCAAGTCCTTTGGAGTTGTCCTAGATGATTTTATTGACCAAAATAGCTAAGCCATTAATAGTTGCTCCTCATTACAACATTGCTGTTAGTGTGCATAACATCTCCCAGTTCTGTACACTTTACTGTGCATCAATTTGTATGTCTTCCCATGTTTTTTTTTTCTGAAATCAACCTGATTTTCATTTCTTATAGTACAATAATATTCCATCACAATCATTTACCAAAGCTTTCACAGCCATTCCCCAACTGATGGGCATCCCCTCAATTTCTGATTCTTTGATGCCACAAAAAAGAGCTGCTACAAATATTCTTGTACCTATCGCTTCTTTTTCTTTTTTATTTGATTTCTTTGGAGTATTGACCTATTAGTGATTTTGCTTGGTCCAAGGATATGCCCAGTGTGATATTGCTTTAGGTGTAGCTCCAGATTATTCTCTAGAATGATTGGATCAGTTCACAATTCTACCAATAAAGCATTCATGCCTCTTTCCACCCAAATCCCTTCCTGTATTTGCCATTTCCCTTTTCTGTTTTATTGGATAATCTGGAAGCCATGAAGTGATACATCAGACTTATTTTAATTTGCAGTTCTCTAATCAATAGTGATTTAGAGCATTACAATCTGATTGCAGACAGCTTTGATTTCTTCTGAAAACTGCCATTTCATTTCATTTGACCATTTATTAATTGGAGAATGATTTGTATTTTTTTTTTTTAAATTTGACTCTGTTGTCCTCTATCTATTTGAACAATGAGGCCTTTCTCAGAGAAATTGGTAATAATGTTTCCTGTATCCATCTAACCTTGGCTGCATTGTTTTTATTCGTGCAAATTTTTTTTTCAGTTTCGTGTAATCTGATACTGAGTGAAGTGAGCAGAACCAAGAGAACATTGTACACAGCAACAGCAACATTGGACAATTTTTAAATATGATAGAATTAGCTATTCTCAGCAATATAATGATCCAAGATAATTCCAAAAGACTCATGATGGAAAATTCGAATAACATCCAGAAAAAGAAGTGTAGAGTCTGAATGCAGATTGAAGCATACTATTTTCACGTTTTGTTTATTTTTTCTTTCTCGTGGTTATTTCCTTTTGTTCTGATTCTCCTTTCACAACATGACTAATGGGAAAATATGTTTAACATGATTGTACATGTATATTCTATATCAGATTGTTTTCTGACTTGCCAAGAGACGGAGAGAAAAAAATGGGACTCAAAATTAAAAAAAATGAATATTGAAAACTATCTTTACACATAATTGGGGAAAATAAAATACTACTAAGAAAAAATAAGAAAAATTAATTTCATTGAAATTATCTGTTTTACTTCCCACAAATATTTCTGTTTCTTATTTGGTTAATTTGGTAAATTCTTCTACTATCCATGGATCTAACAGGTAAAATTTTCCATGCTCTTCTAATTTGTTTATATTATTATACTTTATCTCTAAATTCTCTACCTATTTTGTCCTTTTATTGGTATACAGTACGAAGTATTGGCCTAGACTTACTTTCTGTTAGACTGCTTTTTAATTTTCCCAAAAATTTTTTATCAAAAGTGAGTTATTGGCCCCAAAGATTAGATCTTTGTGTTTATCATACACAGGAAAACTACGGCCATTCACTACTGTGTATTGTGCACCTAATCTATATCACTGATTCACCACTACATTCTTTATACAGTACCAGATTGTTTTGATGATAGTGGTTGGTAAGTCATTTTGTAGTCATGCCCAACTCTCCAAGATCTCATTTGTGGTTTTCTTGACAGAGATACTGTATTGGTTTGCCATTTCCTTCTCCAGCTCACTTTAAAGATGAGAAACTGAGGCAAACAGGATTAAATAACTTGTCTAGGGTCACACATCTAGTAAGTGTGTGATTTCAGATTTCAACTCAGGCAGATGGGTCTTCTTGATTCCAGGTACAATACTTTATCCACTGTGCCACCTAGCTGCCTCTGTTTTGATGACTACTTCTTTGAAATAAATTTTAAAATATGGTATTTCCTTTAATTTCTTTTCATTGATTAATTTGATATTCTTGATTTTTTTGGTCTTCTAGATGAATTTTGTCATTTTTTCTAAGTTTATAACATAATTTGGGTAGTGTGGTTGGTATGGCACTGAATAAGTAAATTAATTTTGGTAGAATTGTCATTTTTATTATATTGGCTCAGCCTATATATGAGCAATTAATATTTCTCCAGTTGTTTAGGTCTGTCTTTATTTGTGTGAAAAGCGTTTTGTAATTGTGTTCATATAATCCCTGGGTTTGTCTGGATAGCTAAACTCACAAATATTCTATACTTTGTGCATATTTTGTATTTACTTTGAACAAGATTCCTTTTAAGGTATCACTTTCCTAGCTTTTGTTAATAATACATAGAAAGGCTATAGGTTTTGTGGGATTATTTTATAACCTATAACTCACCAGATTCATTATTCCTGAATCTCTAGGATTCTTTCTATATATCACAATTTCTTTTTTTTTTCTTTGTATATCACAATTTCATCTGCAAATAGAAATAGCTTCACATTTCTCTTTGGCTATGTTTACTACCTTAAACTTTCTTTCCTTCCTTTCTTTCTCTCTTTTTTTCCTTCCTTCCTTCCTTCCTTCCTTCCTTCCTTCCTTCCTTCCTTCCTTCCTTCCTTCCTTCCTTCCTTCCGTCCTTCCTTCCTCACGGTTATAGCTAGTATTCCTCAAGTTATAATAAGGGAATTAGTGTTAAGGTTAATATTTACTTACATGAAGCAATACTGATGCTCATGGTCACCCTTGCTTTTTCCCAAGTTTGTTGGAAAGGCCTAAGAAAAAAAATCTCCAGTTTTGGATGGATTTACAAATGAATCCTATCAAACATTTAAAAAACAAGTAATTGCAATACTTTATAAACTATTTGGGGAAATAGGCATAAAAGAAGTCCTAGCAAATTCTTTTCATGAGACAAATATGGTACTGATACCTAAACCAGGAAGAGTCAAAACAGAGAAAGACAATTATGGGCTGATTTTCCTGATCAATATAGATGAGGAATTTAAAAAAAATAGCAAAAAGATTACAGTAATTTATCATGAACATAATACATTATTATCAGGTAGGGTTTATACCAGAAATGCAGGGCTGGTTCAGTATTAGGAAAACTATCAGCACAATTGGTCATATCAAAAACAAAACTAACAGAAACCATATGATTATCTCAACAGATTTAGAAAAAAAAGCTTTTGACAAAATACAACACCCATTCTTATTAAAACACTAGAGAGCATAGGGACAAATGGAGTCTTCCTCAAAATGATAAGTAGTATCTACCTAAAACCTTCAACAAGCATTATATTTAAGGGGGATAAGCTAGAAGTATTTCCAACAAGCTTAGGGGTAACACAAGTATGTGCATTATCACCACTGTTATTGAACATGGTACTAGAAATGTTAGCTTTATCAATAAGAGAAGAAAAATAAATTAAAAGAATTAGAATAGGCAAAGAAGAAACAAAGCTTTCACTCTTTGTAGATATGATAATATACTTGAAAATTCTTACAGAATCAAGTAAAAAAAACTACTTGAAACACTAAACAATTTTAGCAAAGGTGTGATATATATATATATATATATATATATATATATATATATATATATATACCACACAAATATCATCAGCATCTCAATATATTTCTTTTTTTTATATTTGAAACATTTAATCTTAAGACCTCGAATTTCAGATCCATTTCCTTCCTCCCTTGTCACCCAATCTCTCTGGGAAGATAAGTAATTCAGTATATGTTGTACATGTCTAGCTGTGCAAAACATTACCATGGTAGATATATTGTACTAGGCTGCTTATAATTCCCTCCCACTCATCTCACCCCCCACCTGGTCCATTCCCTACTTGATCCTGTCCCACTTCTATAGTGGGTACTTCCAACATCCCCTCCCCCCAAGGATGCCCTCCCCTCCATAATCCCTCCTCGAATCCCCCTTCCCCCATTGTGCTGCAGGTTGAGATATCCCATTTAGCATGCATGTCATTCTCTCCCTGAACCAAATTCAATGAGAATATGGTTTTGCCTTTTTATCTTCCTATTCTTCCCCTCCCTTACAACCACTAGCCCTTGCTTCTTCTACATGAGATAGTTTGCCCTACCCTGTATTTCCCCATCTCCTCTTGCCACTTTCCTCTCTCACCTCATAATTCCACCCCTTGAGTATCCTCCCTTCCCAACAAATTCAACCTATGCCCTCTATCCATGAATAACTGTAAACATATATACACACATTCACATATGTACTCATATGACCATATGCCCTTCTTCCATTATTTTCATACTGAGAAAAGTTTCATCAGTCACAGTTATTATTTTTCCATGTAGGAATGTAAATAGGTTAACTTTTATAAGTTCCTTTTGATTTCTTTTCCCTGATTACCTTCTCAGGTATCTCTTGCTTCTTGTGTCTGGATGTCAAATTTTCTAGTCAACTCTGGATTTTTCCTCAAGAATGCTTGAAAGTCCTTTATTCCACTGAATGACCATCTTTTCCCCTGAAACAAAATACTCAGTTTTGCTGGGTAGGTGACCCTTGGGTTCAGTCCCAGCTCTTTTGCCCTCTGGAATATCATATTCCATGCCCTTCTATCCCTCACTGTTGAAGCTGCCAGGTCCTGGGCTATTCTCATTGTGTTTCCACAATATTGAAATTGTTTCTTCCTGGCTGCTTGTAGTATTTTCTCCTTGATCTGGGAGTTCTGGAACCTGGCTATAATATTCCTGGGAGTTTTCTCTTTGGGATCTTTTTCAGGAAGTGATCCGTGGATTCTTTCAATGTCTATTTTGCCCTCTGGATCTAAAACATGAGGGAAATTTTCCTTGAGAATTTCTTGAAGGGTGATTTCTAGGTTTTTTCTTTGATCATGGCTTTCAGGTCGTCCAATAATTTTTAAATTGTCTCTCCTGGATCTATTTTCCAGGTCAGTGGTTTTTCCCATGAGATATTTCACATTGCCTTCTAATCTTTCATTTTTTTGGATCTGCTTAACAGCATCTTGATTTCTCATAAAGTCATTAGCTTCCATTTGCTCCAGTCTAACTCTGAAGGAATGAATCTCCTCAGTGAACTTTTGAGATTCTTTTTCCATCTGGCAAATTCGACTTTTTAAGGCCTTCTTCTCCTCATTGCCCTTTTGGGCCTCCTTTGCCATTTGAGTTAGTCCATTTTTTAAGGTGTTGTTTTCCTCAGTCAGGCTGTTGACCCTCATTTCATACTTTTCCTGCATCCTTCTCATTTCTCTTCCCAATTTTTCCTCCACTTCTCTTATTTGATTTTTAAAGTCCTTCTTAAGGTCCTCTATGGCCTGCAACCCGCTCATGTTTTCCCCTGGGGCTTTTGGAGCAGGACTTCTGATCTCACAGTGCTCTTCCTGCTCTAAGCTTCGATCTTCTTTGCCCCCCAAGTAGGAGTATAAGGTTGCATTTTTCTCTTTAATTTGTTTCCTTTGCCTTGGCATGTTGCCACTTAATTACTTGACTTTTGGGCTTGTTGCCACACTATGACTCTGCCCACAGATAGGGGAATTTTCTTCCCAAACGTGTGGGGGGGCAACTTCCATTTCTGGCAAGCTGGAAACCCACCCACGACCTCCAACCCACATCACAATCCAGATCCAGGGAGGTTAAAGCAAGAGCGATTACCCCCCAAGACTGATCGCTGGATCTCCCTAAGGTTTGCACGCCAGGAGCTGGAGCTGCCTCTGAAAACTACAAAGTGGCGTGTCTCCTCAGTGGCTTCTAGCCCCCAAGGGAGGAAGCCAACGCATTCCCCAAATACTGGTCCCAAAGCCCATAGAGCACTAACCTTTCACTTTGTCCTAGGCATGTCTATGTTGATAATTCTGCAATCGCCACAGCTGCTGGTGTTCTGGGGTCCCTTCAGCAGGCTGCTGGCCCTGCCACCTTGGGGCTAAAACCGCAACTCAGGCCGACCTGTGCTTGGCTTCCCGAGCTCTGTGCGCTGTGCTGACAGCTCCCAGAGCACTGCGCTGGTCCTTCCTGCAGGACTGCTGGGCTGTCCTCAGCGGGAGGTTAGCTTCTCTGTGTCGGTCTGTGGGTGGTGGGGCTCCAGAAGTTGTTCAGATTCCCCTTTTACATAGTTTGGAGGTAGTCTGGGGGGCAGAGTGGCTTGGACGCGCTGTTTCTACTCTACCATCTTGGCTCCCATCTCAATATATTTCTAACAAAGCCCAGTAGAAAATGGTAGAAAGAGAAATTCCATTTAAAGTATCTTTAGACATTAAAAAATCTTTGGGAGTCCATCTGCCAAAACAAACCCAGGAACTTTATGAACACAATTACAAAACACTTTATGCACAAAATTCATGTGGAAGAACAAAAGGTCCAGAATATGAAGGAAGTTGATGAAAAGAAATGTTAGGGAAGGTGGTCTAGTCATACCAGATATTAAATGATATTATAAAACCACAATCATAAAAACTACTTGGTACTGGCTAAGAAATAGAGCAGTTGATTAGTGGAATAGGTTAGGTACACAAGACACAGTATTCAATGACTATAGTAATCTACTATTTGATAAACCCAAAGACATCCCCTACTGGGACAAGAACTCACTATTTGACAAGAACTGCTGGGAAAACTGGAAAATGTGACAAAAATTAGGCATAGACCTACATCTTACACCGTATACCAAAATAAAGTCAAAATGGGTACATGATTTAGTTATAAAGGCTGATACTATAAGCAAATTGGGAGAGCAAGGAAAAGTTTTCCTGTCAGATTTACGGAAAATGGAAGATTTTATGACCAAAAAGAGATAGAGAACCTTATGGAATGCAAAATGGATAATTTGGAGTACATTAAATTTAAAATTTTATACACAAAGACAATGGAACCAAAATTAGGAGGGAAGCAGAAAACTGGGCGGAAAATTTACAACCAGTGTCTCTAATAAAAGCCTCATTTCTAAAATAGGGAACTGAGTCAAATTTATAAAATACAATCAATTCCCCAATTGATAAATGGTTAAAGGATATGAACAGACAGTTTTCATATGAAGAAATGAATGTTATATATATAGTTATATTTTTAAAAAATGCTCTGCATTACTATTGATTAGAGAAATGAAAATCTAAACAACTCAGGTATCACATCACATGCATCAGATTGGCTAAAATGACAAAACAGGAAGATGATAAATGCTGGAGAAGATGTGGGGAAATTGGAACACTAACGCATTGTTGAAATTGTGAACTGATCCAACTATTCTGGAAAGCAATTGGGAATCATGTCCAAAGGGCTATGAAATTATACATACCCTTTGGCCCAGCAATATCCTTTTATTTTTAATTTTTTAAAGCAATTGGGGTTAAGTAACTTGCTCGAGGTTACATGGCTAGTCATTATTTATGTGTGGGTGCTCATTTTCTGAGGCTGGATTCAATCTTGGGTTATCCCAAATCCGAAGCCGGCTCTCTTACTCACTGCACCAGCTAGCCACCCCCACAATATCCTTTTTTAGGTCTGTATCCCAAAGCAATTGTACAAATGGGAAAAGGGCCCAAACGTATCAAAATATTCATAGCAGCTCTTTTTGTGGTGACAAAGAATTGGAAATTGAGGTTATGCCCATCAGTTGAGGAATGGCTGAACAACTTGTAGTATATAAATGTAATGAAATACTACTGTGCTATAAGAAATGATGATCAGGCAGACTTCAGAAAAAAGAAAAACCTGGAAAGACTTAAACTGATGATGATTGAAGTGAGTAGAAGCAGGAGAACATTGTACACAATAACGACCACAATGGGTGATAACTGACTTTGATAGACTTATCTCTTCTCAGTAGTGCAAGGATCCAAGTCAACACCAAAGGTCTCATGATGGAAAATGTTGTCCATATTCAGAAAAAGAAATATGGAGTCTGAATGCAGATTGAAACATATTTGCTCTTTTTTCCTTTTCCTTTTTTGTTTGTTTCTTCTTTCTTGTGGTTTCTCCCATTCAATATGAATCTACATGTAGAGCCTATATCAAATTACATGCCTCCTTGGTGTGAGTAGAGGGAAGAGATGGGGAGAAAATTTAGAATTTAAAATCTTATGGAAGTGAATGTTGAAAACTAAAAATAAACTTTAAAAATGTGTCCTATTTTCCTACATAGATTATAAGTTTCTAGGGGACAAGGACTATGTCTCCTACCTTTTTGTATTCATAATACAGCACCTTTGCATGCAAGATGTACTCAATAAATATCTTATCAAAGTTGAAAAGTTTCTCTATTCCATTTATAAGTTTGGGTATTTTATATTTTTTGTCATTATTCATCTATCTTTTTCAAATCATAAATTTTCTTGGTATATAACTGGACCAAATAGTTCTTATCAGTTTCCATTATTCTTCATCTGTAAAATTTCTCTTTTTTCATTTTTGATGTTAATAATTTGGTTTTCTTTTTCATCAATTTAGTTATTGTCCATTTTATGAGTCTTTAAAACTCCTTATTTCATATATTAGTGTAATAGTTTTTGTTATTGTTTTTTCCCATATTTTCTCACTTTCTGTTTCTCTGTTTATTTGTGTAGTTTTCATTTGTTGCTTTACTTGTTGTTTACTGTTGTTCTTGTTGTGATTACATTTCCTATGAACATGTCTAGGTACATAACTTTTTTTTTGTAGCAACAACTCTGGCTCCATCTCACAAGACTTGATTTGTTATCTCCACAATCCCAGAGTGGGTCTTCAAAAAACATTTATTAGTATTGAAGACTGATTTTTAAAATGTCCTTGTCTATTCCTGGTTTGTATCTAAATGTTTTTTTCCTGATTTAGGATTAATATGTGTGTGTGTGTGTGTGTGTGTGTGTGTATGATTTCTATGAGGTAAAGGCTTCTTTTTGCTGTTTTATTTAACTTCTATACTAATGTCAACCTCACTAGCACTGAATTTAATAAAAATCAATGCCAGCTTTTAGTAAGTAATTCCAGTGAGGACTTTTTTTTTTAGAATTCTATGATTTATTTAACACTAAGTTTCCATTTTTCTTCACAGTGGATTTAGTTCCATAAGCAAAGGTTTATAGTGGGAAAGGTCTGATCTGAGAGTTAGGAAAACATAGGATCCAATTAGCTCCTAAGTGTTAAACTAGCATCTGGTGAAATGCCCAGATCTACACATCCAGAATCAGGCTTTCCTGGGAGTTTCAGATCCTTATCTCCAAACACCTATTAGACATTTCCAACTAGATGTCCCAAAGACATTGAGTGAACTCAATTTGTCTAAAACTGAATTTCTTTCCCCCTACACTTTGTAAGCTGGTAGCCACAGAACTCCAGGTGTCCATGAACTTGGAGGGGGGGGCAACCTTATTTTTGCTAACATCTAAACAAAAGTCAGTATTTTCCTCCATTATGAACAAAGGTAGCGATCTACGGGAACCTATGACTTTGTCACAATATAACAATACATATGTGGCATACATCTCAAAAATATTATTTACATTCATCACCACTTTGAAATGACCATAATCATTAGCCTTGCTATGAGATTACACATGATCATTCTTCCTCTCTATGGACTGTATTCCAATATCTCTGGTTTCCTTGTAATCTAATGTATTTTACTTTATGTGTTTACAGACACCTTTTTTTTTTTCTTCTGAGAAGAGATCACTAGGCTGCATTAGAGGGATCCAGGGCACATATCAAAAGGTAAAGCATCCCTATCTATACTTTCTCCTCTTCCAGATATCATTCTTTTTATTAAAGGCACCATCATCCTTCAGGGGTTCAGGTATATAATTTCATACTACCCTGGACTCTCCTTCACCCTATATATCCAGATAATTGTCACATTCTATGTCCTTGACTTTGGCTGTTTGATCCCTTCCCATTAGTCCCATAGCTACTTAGAAAACATCTTGCAGTGTTCTGTTACCAATAACTCCTCAACTCTCCCTCCACTGTAAGTCAATTTGAAACCCAGTTGACAAAGCGATTTTCCCTAAGCCCAGATGTTACCATGAATCTCCCCTACTCGGTCAACTCCAGTGTCTCCAGAGTTACTCCAGGACAAAATCTCAACTCCTCCATCATGTTTTAAAGGCTGTCACAATCTGGCCCTAACAACCTAACTGGGTATTATTCCTTCTCCCACAGATTGCAATCTAGCCAAATTGCCTTTCTTTCTACTTCACACAGACAACCCTCTCCCTCCAATTCTGTACCTTAGCATTGACAATCTCCAATGCCTGGAACACATTTCTTCCTTACCCCCACCTTCCAGAATCCCTTCTTTTAGGTAATAGCATGCAGGAGCATGAAGCCTTTCCTGTATGATCCCACCTGTCCCTACCCTTCTCTCCCAAACTACCTGGTGTTTCCATACAACCCACACATGTGTGTATATGCACATAGATGCATATGTGTATTTCATCACCTCATGCTTATAATGTAGAGATTTTCCATGTACTTGTCTCTGTCATTAATTTGTAAACTCATTGGGAGTAGGCACTTCTTCATTCTTCATACTTTTATTCCTAATACCTGGCCCAGCTGTTGGCACACAGGAAGTGCTTAAGAAATGCTTACTGATTGACTGAATGACTGATCCCTCCTCAGACAAATAGGAACTATGTGAGCCTTGTCAAAGCACATTCTGGCCTTGAACCTTGGTCCCCTTATCTGGAAAATGGAGATAATAATGTTCTTAATGCCTGTCTCACTGGGTCATGTCAAGACTCACATGAGCTCATGCCTGGGCACAGTTTTGCAACCTGATTCCATAGGAAGGATGCCGGCAATGATGATGTTTATCCTTATTATCTTCTCATCATATTATCAATAATGAATATTGCCAATACAAGTGGCACTTTTTCCTGATCTTGTTGGATCACCAGAAAACATTTGGAAAGATTCAAGTAAGATATGGGATTCTTAATATTCTTCTCAAGAGTCCAAGCACTTCAAAATTGCTATTTGCTATTTCATATTGAAACAGGGGGTGGGCTCAGCCCTGAGTTAGGGAATCACTTTCGGCACATTGAACACTGACTTTTCCTTGTTAGAAGAGAGGATTTGTCATCGTGTTTTACAAGTTCTTCTTGCAGCTGCCCTCCCCACACTATAATGTTGGAGGAAGAAATGACATTCGAGAAGCTGGAGAGCTGAATTGGACACTCACTAATGGCTCACAAATCTGAAGAAAGTGCAGACTGCAGGAGAATTGCCCTGCTCCCGAACCGAAGATTGAACAAGTTAGAGAAAATGATTTCATAAATCTTGCAAGAATCTGCTTTCTTAATTCATCCCAGCCAAGGAAAGGAGTCACTTTATTCAAGTTAACCCTCACAACATGGTGTGCTTTTCAAATGTGGAAGATTTCAGAGAATGTATCATGTGTTTGATATATTCTCGCAAAGGACGTACACATGTACATGAACATTAATATATGTAGACATGTATGCATGCCAGCACATGTGTTTCCTGAAATGTTCAACAAGAATAAGCTTGCTGTAGTGTCTAGCTTGGGGGCAGCTGAACCTGGGTTTGATGTACTATTGGAATACACTAGCTATGAGACTCTATACTTGGGCTCTGAAAGAGATAGAGAGACAGAGACAGAAAGAGAGAGGGAGAGGGAGAGAGTGAGGGGAGAGAGGAGGAATGGAGGAAGAGAGAGAGAGAGAGAGAGAGAGAGAGAGAGAGAGAGAGAGAGAGAGAGAGAGAGAGAGAGAGAGAGAATTATACAGAAAAGGAGAGTCAGGAAGAGAAACAGACAGACAAAGAAAAGAGGCAGGCAGGGAGTGAGAGGGACAGAGCCACATACTTTTCTTTTTTCAATCTACATCTATATGTGTACCTATTCTCTCCAGCATTTATACCTATATTTCCTCCGTGTAACCATTCCCTTCACTGGTCAGAACAGAACCCCCATCCTCCTATAACTTTGTAGACAATTTCTGAGATGTTGTGATTGAAAAAAGTGCCCCCTTGTGGTTGGTCTCGTAATGAGCCCCAGAACTTCCCTTCCTTGGGTCTGGGAAGGCAGGTAAAGCCTATTTGTCTGGCTAGCACTCAGTTTCTTCCCAGCTTAGTAGGACTTGCCAGAGCATTTGGGCCACTGGTGCAAGTTTGCAAAGCGCAGAAAGGTGTAGATATGCATGTGTGTGTGAGCCTACCCATAAATGTGTGTATGTGTATATAGACATATTTATGCATGCCTCTGTGTCTCTATGTATCTATGCCATTGTGTATAGCATGTCCCCTAAGTTTTATTAAGCATGCCCCATGTGTGAGGCATTGTGCTGGGCACATATATATGTGTGTTGCTCTCTATGTCTCTAAATTTTCTATTTTCCTAGCTATCTAACTCTCTACCTCTCTAGGTTTCCCCTGGGGATATCAATGGGCCACTATGAAGCCGACTTGCCCCTGTTGTCTCTTTGCAAGGAGGCCTCTGGTCTATTCGACAGTTCTTCACAACTTGTCCAAAGCACCTTTGGGTTCTTGAGTGTTTTTGCTTGCTTCCACCCTAAGAGGATAGCTGGAGTCTTTGTTGAATTAAGTAGCTGTGAAATTCTGTGCCAGTTTAAAATGAAGACATAGAAACAACTCTCAGATTTGATAATTGAGTCGATTTTTCCTTTTTTTTTTTTTTAGAAAATCTTTGTTTTTCATTTTCTAGAAGGATAGAAGAAACATTTTTTTTTCTTTTTGTCTCTATTAACTATTTTTTTAATCCCCAAACTGTCATTGCTGTGTTCCTGTCTCAGTAAATAGGATTGATGGACATTATTGCAGTTTTATCATTTAATTCTTTGACATTTCTCTGTCTATTATTAATCTAGCATGTTTTTAATGCATTTTATTTAATTTTTTTTTTTACTAATCCACTTGGCTACATAATACCTGTCAAGTTAATGGGATCAGGTATGTTCAAGCTCCCAAAAGAAACTCAACAACAGAAGGTCACTGTTGTTTTCATTTCAGTTATTTCTCAGTTTTCTTTCCCTAACCAAAAGAATCAGAACAGAAAAGCATCGTTTAATGGAGGTGATTCTCAGAGCCATTAAAGCTGGTCCTGTAAATATTTACTGAGACTGCTTCTAATGCTTACTTCTTTTTTTTAACCAATACATGGAGGCCATTTGAAACCAATAGGGTGCATTGTGTAAACACTGAGCTCAGTCATTTTTAAATGGTTTGTTAGTTGCCTAACAAGCTGTAAAAGTGTTTTTAGAGGAGCAGGAAACATGTGCCTTGTGATGAAAAGTAGGATCACTTTTTCATAAAATGGGGGAGGGGTGCAGAGAGAGGCACCAGATCCAAATACCTCATTGTAAATGATCAATAACTACTGTGGAAATCCCCTTTTCAGGTGGGGTGGCTCCCTTCAACCCTGACTTGACAATCACAATGTTGCAAGATGAAACTGTTGTTAAGCTTCTGGAGCCCTGAAATGTTATAGAAAACACACTTTTTGGAATAAATTGGAAATATAGTGTCAGAAAAAGTTATTCTATACTTGATTCTTGCCACAAAGGATAAAGTTAATTGTTTATAGATGATGTAATAAGAAAGTGACTTGAGATACTCAGCAGCTAATTAAGATAATAAGAAAGCTATGAGATGCATGATTTAGATTTTCTCGCTCTAGTGTAAGTCAAATGAGTTTGTATTATTAGTAACTAAAGATCTTATTGGATGACATTAATTGTTGGTTAACCCTTGTTAACTTGTTTTCTAAATGGTGTGGTCAGGTGTTGTTTGACACCACCTTTCATGTTTACCAAAAGTTTGCATGGTATTTATGCAAACATGCTTTATTCTTTTATGCTCCCCTTTCACTGAGTACTTTCCTGAATGATAGTCTCTTGGCTCCTTCTCATCCTGTAGGGCATGATTTGCTTTTTCTGAGTGAAGAAAAGTGAGTGAGTAAAGAGGAAATGAAGAACTTAAAAGCTGGCTTAGCATTGGTGTGAAAGAGACCAGGGAAGAGGGAGAGAATGCTCAGAATCTAGGAATCTTAGATTTGAGGAATCTTCAAATAATTACAGACTTGGAGATAGATGAATCTCAGAGATCATATCTCCAACAATTAATCTGCTCATTTTTGCCTGAAGATCTGCATTGGGGGAGTAGGGAATACATTCCTTCAACAGACAATCCATCCCACTGTTGGAGAACTCTGTTGGTTAGGAAGCATTTCCTTACAATATGCCCTTGCCCCTTATTGCCTCATCTGACAAATTCCATTGTTTGGATCAATGACCACTTCCAATTGGAAATCTATGATCCTATGACCCTAAGTAAAAATCTGCCTATTTGAGGATTCTCCTCATTGTTCCCAGCCCTCTGGGGTTAGCTGGAATGAGCAAAGTCTCAGCTTCTAGTGGCAGCTATTTATATTCTAGAAGATAGCTCCTGTAATCATAACCCCACAACCCGTAGATCTTCTCTTTAGGCTAATCATGTTCAGTAAAACATGGCATGAAGTCATTTTCAATCCTCTCAGCTTACTGTTTCCTCTCATTAGAACTACCTTCAATTAGTCAATGTCCTTCCTGAAATGTGGCACCTGCAGCTGAGAGTGATCCTTCAGACATGTGCTGGGCTGGGACCATTCCTTCTTGGGTTCTGGATGCTACACCGCTCTAAGTGGGGCATGGTGAAACTTGAACTTTTATTGACATCTTCCCCTGCTTTCTCATATTAACCTTAGAGTCAGCCCAGTAAGACTCCAAGATGACTTCCGTCTCGAGTGTTGACTTCCCCTCCCTCTCCCATCCCCGTAACACTTGCAAAGTAGATTTTTGGAAGCTAAATGCAGAACATTGCCTTCTGTGCCTAATAAATGTAATCATATTAGATTGTCTTGGCTGTTCTAACCTTTCATCATCTTTTCTATTATCCATAGACACTACTGACGTGATGATGCCTATGGGGACATGTCATCATTCCTTGGTGAACAGAAGCAGCTTCCTCCATAGCAGACCCATCTCTAGGATGGGTCTGATACATAGTACTTGATTTCTTGATTTTTGTTTTATTGATTGTCTACACCTAAGCAAGGGATAGAGAAAATATTAATAATGCAGATTAAACTTAGAAGTGTGTGGAACATGTGTTCTCTCTCTCTTTCTCTCTCTCTCTCTCTCTTTATATATATATATATATATATATTATATATTCTCTCTCTTTCTCTCTCTCTCTCTCTCTCTCTCTCTCTCTCTCTCTCTCTATATATATATATATATATAAGTTAGTAAAGCATCTGTTTAGTGAAAATATATATATATATATTTTTTTTTTTCACTAAACAGATGCTTTACTAACTTCTGGTTTACATCATTCATTTCCACCAGATTTTGAGTTAAAATTTTCCCCCCATTTTTTCCCTACCCACGACCCCAGAATAGCAGTCCCACTAGATACACCCTCATCCAATCTGCTCTCTCTCCCATATCTTCTCCCATAGCCCCTAAGACTTTGCCATTATGGCAAGGTGAATGTCTGAGCCCCAATGCCTGGACATCTTATGAAACATTTAATTTTAAAACTTCGATTTTCAGAACCATTCCCTTCCTCCCTTGTCACATACTCCCTCTGAGAAGATAAGAAATTCAGTATGTGTTGTACATGTATAGCTATGCAAAACATTACCATAGTAGATATATTGTAAAAGACTGCTTATATTTCTTTCCCACCCATCTCACCTCCCACCTGGTCCATTCCCTACTTTGATCCTGTCCCTCTTCGAAAGTAGGTACTTCCAACCTCCCCTCCCCCTAGAATGCCCTCCCCTCCATCATCCCCCCTCTCATCCCCCTTTCCCCTACTCTCCTGCAGGGTGAGATATGCCATTTAGTATGTATATCATTCTCTCCTTGAGGCAAGTTCAATGAGAATATGGTTTTGCCCTTTTGCCTTCCTGTTCTTCCCCTCCCCTGCAATTACTATCCCTTGCCTCTTCTACATGAGATAGTTTACCCTACCCTGTCTCTCCCCATCTCCTCTTGCCACTTTCCTCTCTTACCTCTTAACTTCACCCCTTAAGTATCATCCCTTCCCATCAAATTCAACCTGTGCCCTCTATCCATGTATAACTGTAAACATATATATACACATTTACATATGTATTCATATGACCATATAACCTTCTTCAATTATTTTCATAATTAGAAAGGCTTCATCAGACACAGTTATTGTTTTCCCTTGTAGGAATATAAATAGTTCAACTTTGATAAGTTCCTTTTGATTTCTTTACCTTGATTACCTTCTCAAGCATCTCTTGCTTCTTGTGTCTGAATGTCAAATTTTCTATTTAACTCTGATTTTTTCCTCAAGAATGCTTGAAAGTTGGGGCGGCTAGGTGGCACAGTGAGTAAGAGCGCCGGCCTCGGAGTTTGGATGACCCGAGATCAGATCTGGCCTCAGAAAATGAGCACCCACGCATAAATAATGACTAGCCGTGTAACCTTGAGCAAGTTACTTAACCCCAATTGCTTTAAAAAAAAAAAAAGAATGCTTGAAAGTCCTTTATTCCACTGAATGACCATATTTTCTCCTGAAACAAGATACTCAGTTTTCCTGGGTAGGTGACCCTTGGCTTCAATCCCAGCTCTTTTGCCCTCTGGAATATCATAATCCACGCTCTTCGATCCCCCAGTGTAGAAGCTGCCAGGTCCTGTGCTATTCTGATCGTGTTTCCACAATATTGAAATTGTTTCTTCCTGCTTGTTTCTAGTATTTTCTCCTTGATCTGGGAGTTCTGGAATCTGGCTATAATATTCCTAGGAGTTTTCTTTTTGGAATCCTTTTCAGGAGGTGATAGGTGGATTCTTTCAACCTCTATATCCTCCTCTGGGTCTAAAACATCAGGGCAATTTTCCTTGAGAATTTCTTTAAGGATGATTTCTAGGTTCTTTCTTTGATCATGGCTTTCAGGTAGTCCAATAATTTTTAAATTATCTCTCCTGGATCTATTTTCCAGGTCAGTGGTTTTTCCCATGAGATATTTCACATTGCTTTCTATGCTTTCATTTGTTTGGATCTGTTTAACAGCATCTTGATTTCTCATAAAGTCACTAGCTTCCATTTTCTCCAGTCTAACTCTAAAGGAATGAATCTCCTCAGTGAGCTTTTGATATTCTTTTTACATCTGGCAAATTCGGCTTTTTAAGGCATTCTTCTCCTCATTGCCTTTCTGAGCCTCCTTTGCCATTTGAGTTAGTCTATTTTTAAGGTGTTGTTTTCCTCAGTCAGGCTGTTGACTGTCATTTCATACTTTTCTTGCATCTTTATCATTTCTCTCCCCAATTTTCCCCCGAGTTCTCTTATCTGCTTCTTAAGGTCCTCTATGGCCTGTAGCCAGCTTGTATTTTCATTTGGGGCTTTTGGTGCAGGAGCTCTGACCTCACAGTCCTCCTCCATGCTTTGATCCTATTTGCCCCTAAAATAGGAGTCCAATGTTGAATTTTTCTGTTTATTTTTTTCTTTTGCCTAGGCATATTGCCACTTAATCACTTGATTTTTAGGCTTGTTGCTACAGTAGGACTCTGCCACCAGACAGGAAAGCTTCCATCCCAAACATGGGGTCTTCACAACTTCTGTAGGTATTATTTGGGTGGCCTCTGTAAAGCCTCCAGCCAGCTAAAACCACGCCTCCATAGTGCTTGATTTCAAATGGCCAATACTACTCCTTTCCTCTTTAACACACTCAGGTCCCTCAGCCTTCTCACCTCCTCCTCCAATTAGCATTTTCTTCACACCTTCACACCCTTTTCTTTTTCTGTTTCCTCCTTGAAGTACTCCTTCCATTTTTTCCAATGAAAAGTCCATACTGTCTGTTAAAGGGGAGTGAAGATATGAGGCAGCTAGGTGGTTCAGGGGCTAGAGCTATAGATTTGGTGTCAGGAATACTTGAGTTTAAATCCCCCCTCAGACACTTGCTTTTTATATGAGCCTGAGTAGCTCAGGCTCAGGATTCTCATGTAAAATGATAAAAATAGTAGTCCCTATTTCCTAGGTTTATAAAAAGGATCAAATGAAGTGATAGATGTAAAGTATCTTGAAAACCCTAAAGCACTATGTCAATGCAGCCTCTTTTTATTCTTCAACTTTTTCATTTAATCTCAGCAAGACACCACCTTGGAATTGGCAAAGGTCAATATTACTTGTTATTTGAAGAAACATAAATACAGGACAACCTCTGTAGGTGTCAGTAAAATTCTGGATCCCTGTGCTTTTGTGAAGCAAGGTTCCCAATATTTGCTTTCTCGTTGGTGCCTCTGGTTAACTTCCTGGGGCTAGGAACTATTTCACCATTACGTTTGTTAATTCTGCTTTGTTGTTGTGTCTTCCAAAGGGTTTTCTAAGTAAAGGTATGATATTGGTTTCCCATTTCCTTCTCTAGTGAATTAAGGTCAGGAGAAGTGGTACTAGAACACTCTCAAGGTCTCTTTTTAGAACTCTGGAATTGATTTTGTGACATTGGAGACACTGGCACAGGAATGCTCAGCATGGCACACCCACATCAGAGAAGGTTCTGTGCTCTATGAGTAAAGTCAAATTGGGATTTCCAAAGAAATGTGAGATGTACAAATTTAGAGAATCCATCCCAAATCTACACATGAACTATTTATGCCTGACCTGTGGTAGAGCATTCCAATCTCGTATTGGTCTGATCAGTCAGTTGGAAACTGAAATTTGACTCTAGCTTAGTGAGGTCATTTTGTTCCTCTTTCAGAAGGAAAGGCAACAAGGAACCAACAAGCCAACCAAGGCAAAAAGAGGTTAAGTAACTTGTCCAGTATCACACAGCAACTCAGGCTGCATTTGAATTCAGGCCTTCCTGACTCCAGGCCCAGTGCTCTCTCCACTGAGTCATCTAGCTGCCTTCTTTTCTCTTTAGTTAGCAATTATTATGCTCTTGCTGCATGCTAATTTATTCATTTACCAAAGTCCACATAATGAAATGGAAATACGAAATTCATTCCTCCTTTTGCAATGAGTTCCAGTTATCTGCTCAGATATTCTTATATTCTTAAATCTCTTTAAGGGGGGACAGAGCCAAGATGGTGGAGTAAAAGTGGGAACTTGGCTGAGCTCCCCCTCCAAACACCTCCAATACCTGTAAAATATGACCATAAACAAATTTTAGAGCTACAGAACCCAAAAAGTAACAGAGGGAAACAAATCTCCCACTGAAGGCACTGGGCAGGCTGACAGGAAGGGTCTATGACACTGAGCTGGGAGTTGAGAACAGGAGAAGAATACCTTAAAAAGCTGAATTACCCAGATGGAAAAGGAATTGCAAAAACTCACTGAAGGGAATAATTCCTTCAAAATTAAATTGGAGCAAATGGAAGCTAATGACATTATGAGAAATCAAGATACTGTAAACCAGATCCAAACAAATGAAAAAATAGAAGGCAATGTGAAATATCTCATTAGAACAGCCACTGACCTGGAAAATAGATCCAGAAGAGATAATTTAAAAATTATTGGACTACCTGAAAGCTGTGATAACAAAAAGAGCCTAGAAATCATTCTTCAAGAAATTCTTGGTGGGAGGAGCTAAGATGGCAATGTAGAAGTAGGAAAACTCCTTGCACTCCCCCCTCAAATACCTCAAACTCAAATACCTATAAAATGACTCTAATCAAGCTTTTGGGCTACAGAACCCACAAAGTTAGAGAGAAACAAACCCTCCACTGAAGACAGCCTGGCAGGCAGATAGGAAGAATCCATTGCAGTGTGCTGGGAGCAGAGCCCAGCCCCTTGCACTACCATGGTTTTATCCCTGTGGCTGCCTGACCAGCCACTGCTGGAGGAACTTTGGGAGACTGGATAACCAGCAGCTATGGCAGTTTCCAGAATTATCAACCCATAAATGCAAAAGACAAAGTGAGAGGTCAGTGGACTTTAGGAAGAGGGGGTCTGTGAGTGTGGTCTGGCCTCTGCCCCTGGAGGGAGAAGTAGATGAGGCACAGTGGCCACTGCTGTGTGGCTACTTCAGATCTCCTGGCCTGCAGACTGTAGGGGGACTGACCAACCATTCTGAGGGATAATGGCTCTTGCTTTAACCTGATTGTATTTGGATTGTTGTCTAAGGTGAAGATCCTGGGGTGCATGAACAGGTGTCACAGCCAATGGAGGCTTCAGAGAAGGCAGCCAACTAACAGCTCTGGCAGCTGTAAAAACCCCAGAATTTGGGACAAAGCTCTCTCCGTTCTGGAAGCAGAGTTCTACTGTGGCAAAAAGCTCAAAAGTCAAATAATTGAGTGGCAACATGAGCAAGTGAATGAAGCAAAGCAAGCAGAGCAATACGACTTTGGATACTTTTGGGAGGACAAAAAAGGATCAAAATATGGCACAGGAGGAAGAAAATGAAGTCAGAACTCCTGTACCAAAAGTTTCCAATAAAAATAGGAATTGGTTACAGGCCATAGAGGAGCTTAAGAAGGATTTTGAAAATGAAATAAGAGAAGTGAAGGAAAAATTGGGAAGAGAAATGAGAATGATGCAAGAAAATCATTAAAAGAGAGTCTACAACCTGACTGAAGAAAATACCACCTTAAAAATAGACTAAATCAAATGGCAAAAGAGGCTCAAAAAAGCCAATGAGGAGAAGAATGCATTAAGAAGCTGAATTTGCCAGATGGAAAAAGAATCTCCAAATCTCACTGAAGAGAATCATTCCTTCAGAATTACATTGGAGCAAATGGAAGTAATGACTTTATGAGAAATCAAGATACTATTAAACAGATAAAAATGAAAAAAAATAGGAGGCAATGTGAAATATCTCAGTGGAAAAACCACTGACCTGGAAAATAGATCCAGCAGAGATAACTTAAAAATTATTGGAATACCTGAAAGCCATGATCAAAGAATGAACCTACAAATCATCCTTCAAGAAATTCTCAAGGAAAGCTGTCCTAACATTTTAGAACCAGAGGGCAAAATAGAGGTTGAGAGAATCCACCAATCACCTCTTGAAAAAGATTCCAAAAAGAAAACTCCTAAGACTTTTGTAGCCAGGTTCTGGAGTTCCCAAATCAAGGAAAAATATTACAAGTAGCCAAGAAGAAACAATTTGAATATTGTGGAAACAAAATCAGGATTACACAGGATCTGGAAGCTTCTACCTGTAGGGATCAAAGGACTTGGAATGTGATAATCAGGAAGTAAAGGAGCTGGGATTAAAAAAACAAGAATCACCTACCCAACAAAACTTCGTACCATGTTTCAGGGGAAAATATACTCATTCAATGAAATAGAGGACTTTCAAGCATTCTTGATGAAAAAAACATTTGAATAGAAACTTTGATATTCAGATACAAGAAGCAAGAGAAGCATGAGAAGGTAAACAGGGAAAAGAAACCATAAGGAAGTTATCAAAGTTGAACTACTTATATTCCTACATGGAAAAATGATAATTGTAACTGATGAAACTTTTCTCAGAATAAAAATAGTTGAAGGGAATATAAATGTGTGTGTGTATACGTACATACATATATGTCTATATAAGTGCATTTATGGGCATATGAATACATATGTGATTGTGTATATATATGTGTACAGGTATACATAGACAGAGGTCACATGACCAGTTGAATAGGAAGGGATGATACTTAAAAGGTGAAATTGAGAGGTTAGAGAGGAATATAATGAGAGGAGATGGGGAGAGGTAATATGGGGTAAATTATCTCATATAGAAGAGGCAAGGGGAAACTGTTACAATGGAGGGGAAGAACAGGAAGGCACAAGGGAATGAGTTAACTTTATTCTCATTGAATTTGGCATAGGAAAGTAATGACATAGACACTAAATAAGGTATCTCACCCTATAGGAGAGTATGGGGAAAGGGGGTGAGAGAGGGGATGGTGGAGGGGTGCACAGATTGTGGGGAAGGGAAGTTAGATCCACACACTTTTGAAAAGGAACAGGGTCAAAGTAGAGAACAGAACAAGTGGGGGTTGGGATAGGATGGCGGGAAATATAGTCATTCTTTCACAATATATCCACTATGGAAATGTTTTGCGTGGCTACACATATACAACCTATATTTAATTGTTTATCTTTCCAGTAAGTGTGTGTGACGAGGGAGGAAGGGAAATAATCTGAAATTTAAAGCTTTAAAATCAAATGTTTAAAAATATTTTTTTTTTCTTTACATAAAAGTGGGAAATAAGATATACATGCACTGGGATATAGAGATACATTTTGGCCTACTGGAAAGTCAAGGGGGGGGGTGGGGGAGGACAAAAGAGAGAGCAGATTGGAGGAAAGGGCATACAGTGGGATAACTGCTTTGGGGGTGGTGGGTAGAGCAAAGATGGGGGGAAATTTGTGACTTAAAATCTTGTGTAAATGAATGATGTAAACTAAAAATAAACATAAAATTTAACTTAAAAAAGAAATTCTCAAAGAAAATTGCCCTGATGTTCTAGAACTAGATGGCAAAATAGAAATTGAAAGAATTCACCAATCACCTCTTGAAAAAGATCCCAAAAATAAAACTCCTAGGAATATGGTAAATTCCAGAGTTTCCAGATCAAGGATAAAATATTACGAGCTGTCAGGAAGAAACAATTTGAGTATTGTGGAAGCACAATGAGGATGACACAAGATCTAGCAGCTTTAATATTAAAGGAGTGGAGGGCTTGCAACATGATATTCCAGACATCAAAGGAGCTAGGATTAAAACCAAAAATCACCTACCCAGCCAAACTAAGTACAGTGCTTCAGGGGAAATTATGGTTATTCAGTGAAATAAAGGACTTTATAGTATTCTCTTTTTTCTGTTGTTTTTTTTATTGGAGGGTGGGAGGCAGGGCAATTAGGGTTAAGTGACTTGCCCAAGGTCACATGGCTAGTATGTGTTGTGTCTGAGGCTGGATTTGAACTCAGGTCCTTCTGACTCAAGGGCCAGTGCTCTAATTACTACATCACCTAGCCATCCCCTTTAAAGTATTCTTGATGAAAAAAAAAAAACAAAATGCAAAAAGGATTATTTTGATTACACGAAATTGAAAAATTTCTGTACAAACACAGCCAATGTAACCAAGATTAAGAGGGAGGTGGGAAATTGGGAAAGAAGTTTTACAACCTATGTCTCAGATAAAGGACTCATTTCTAATATATACAGAGAATTGAGTCAAATCTATAAGAATACAAGTCATTACCAATTTCTAAATGGTCAAAGGATATGAACAGGCAGTTTTGAGAGAAAGAAATTAAAGGTATCTATAAGTATATGAAGAAATGCTCTAAATCACTATTGATTAGAGAATTGCAAATCAAAACAACTCTGAGCTACCACATCTCATCAGTTAGATTGGCTAAGATGACCAAACAGGAAAATGACAAATGCTAGAGAGGATGTGGACAAATTGGAACATTAATGCATTGTTGGTGGAGTTGTGAACTGATTCAACCATTCTAGAGAGCAATCTGGAATTATGCCCAATGGGCAATAAGTAATTCCATACCCTTCTTCTAGGGTTGTATCCCAACAAGATCATAGAAGTGGGAGGAAGACCCATAAGTACAAAAATATTTATATCAGCTCTTTTTGTGGTGACAAAGAATTGGAAATTAAGGGGATGCCCATCAATTGAGGAATGGCTAAACAAGTTGTGGTATATGCATGTAATGGAATACTGTTGTTCTATAAGAAATGAGAAACATATGAACTTCATATTTACCTGGAGAGGCTTATACAAACTGATGCTGAGTGAGACGAGTAGAACAAGGAAACATTTGTACACAATTACAGACACACCATATGTATGATGACCAAATTTGATAGACTGAACTCTTCTCAGCAATGCAGGGTTATAAGTAAACTCCAAAAGATTCATGATGAGAGAGAGGTCTACATTCAGAGAAAGAACTAGAAAGAACAGAGTTTGAATGCAGATTGAAGCAAACTACCTGCTCTCTTTCTTTTTCTTGTTTGGTTTTGTTTCCTCTTTCCCATTGTTCATTCCATCAGATACAATCCTCCTTTATAACTTGACTAATGTCTAATGTGAAAGTATTTGCAGATCCTATACTTGATTGTATGCCACCATGGGGGAAGGAGGGGAGGGAGGGGGAGAAAATTTGAAACTCAAGGAATGGTAAAACTGAATCTTGTAAACTAAATGTAAAGAAACAAATTAATAAAGACCAAAAAAAGAAAAAAAAACAGCTGAACAGAAAATTTGACTTCCAAATACAAGAAGCAATAGAAGCATGAGAAGGTAAACAGGAAAAAGAAATCATAAGGAAATTATTAAAGTTGAACTATTTACATTCCTACATGGAAAAATTACAATTGTAACTCATGAGTCTTTTCTCAGTATGAGGATAGTTGAAGATAATATATATATATATATATATATATATATATATATATATATATATATGTACACATATATGTGTGTGTTTGTGTGTGTGTATGTATAGGAGTGTGTATGTGTGTATAAATATATATGTGAGTGTGTGTGTTTATGTGTGTACATGTATACATACATAGAGGACACAGGATCAGTTGAATAGGAAGGGATGATATCTAAAAATAAAATTAAGAGATAAGAGAGGAATATAATGGGACGAGGAGAAAGGGAGAAATAGAATAGGGTAAATTATATCATATAAAAGAGGCAAGAGAAAACTGTTACAATGGAGGGGAAAAGCAGGAAGATGAAAGGGAATGTGTCAACCTTACTCTCATTGAATTTGGCCTAAGGAGGGAATAACATACACAATAAAAGAAAATAAGGGGGAAAGGAGATAACAGCAGACTTGATAGAAGGGAGGACAGATGGGGGAGGGAAGGTAGTTAAAAGCACACGCTTTTGTAAAGGACAAGGTCAAAGTAGAAAATAGAATAAGTGGGGGTCGGGATAAGACAGAGGGAAATATAGTTAGTCTTTCACAATATATCTATTATGGAAACGTTTTTGCATAACTACACATGTAGAACCTATATTGAATTGCTTATCCTCTCAGTGGGGGCGGATGAGGAGGGAAGAAATGAAAGAAACTGGAAATCAAATTTTTAAAAACAAATGTTAAAAAAATAATTTTTACATGCAATACAGAAATAAGGTATACAGGCACTGGGGCATAGAAATCTCTCTTGCCCTACTAGAAAGTTAGAGGGTGAATGGGGTAGGATATAAGATAGAGTAGATCGGGGGAAGGGGTATTCAGTAGACTTGATATCTTGGGGTGGTGGTAGGTGAAGGACAGGGAAAAATTTGTAAATCAAAATCTTGTGGAAATGAGTGTTAAAAACTTAAAATAAATAAATAAAAGATTTTTTTTAAAAATCTCTTTAAGGGTTTTCATTTTCAAACTCCACCTCTCTTTGTCTCCATGTTTCTGTTTCTGGTTCTGTTCTTCTTTCTGTCTTTGTTTTTGTAACTCTGTCTCCCTCTAGCCCTATCTCTCTATTCTTAGGTCTTCTCCCTTCTGCTTTGTACCCTGGATAACCAAGGAAGAAGCATGGGCATTTGGTTACTTCCTGACTAGGTGCATATGCAAATCTGCCAGGAAACTTATGAGAGCAGGTAGGTGGATTTTGAACCATTGTCTTATTTCCATTCCATGGAATCAAAAGCACTAAAATTGCAACTCTGGAAGAGCAAAGTAAAACCTAACTATGTATCTCATTACTGAGTTAATGGGAGGAAGTCTGGGAGAGTAAGATGGGCCAGGAAATTGGGTCAGGAGACCAGAGCATGAGCCCTGCGCTGGTTTCTTTGCTATCTGTGATATTTCTAGCTTAGGACAGTGGCTGGCACATACCAGGCGATTAATAAATGTTTATTAACTGATTGATTAGAGTCACTTCATTCCTTTTGAACTCATCTTTATCCCCTGTAAAATTGAAGAGCAAGACCAGATGATGGTAAAGCCTAAGTCTTTGAACATTCTGCAATTATATAAAAAAATTCTTTTTTTCCTCTTTGTTCCTGTATTTCTTATTCCTTCCCCCAAACTTTACCTTGTATCTTTACACATAGACTCTTTTCTGGTAATTATTTTCTTTAAGATTTTCTACTTTTAATGGGCACTTTTCCAAATGCAGTGAGTGGGGCAAAGAAAAGAAAGCAATGTGGAAAGAGCTATATCCTAGTTAACTGTCGTTCTGACTGCTGTGTAATTTTACATGTGTCACTTATTTTTTTTTACTAAATGGGCCAAGCATCTCAAACATTAGTGGAAGTCATGGACTATGTCCCAGATTTTAACCTAAGCAATCCCTTTCCCTCCTGTTTTAGGATGAAATTCCAGGAGGAGAACAGTCAGGTAAATATTTGAAACTAGATCTTAGCCTCTAGAGCAGGATTTCTGACTTTTTGTGTCATGGACACCTCGGGCAATATGATGATAATGCCTATGGAACCCTTCTCAGAACAATGTTTTTAAATGAATATGATAAAATACATTGAATTAAAAAGGAAAGGAATTATACTGAAATAAAGATGTATTTTTTTCCTATCCAAATTCACAGACCCTCTGAAATCTATCCACAGAGCACTGGTGGGTCTACGGACTCCAGATTCAGAATCCCTCTCCTAGAGTCTGTAAAGTGCGGTATAGCTGCAAAAGTTACTCACTTGACTTAAGTTTGTGTAGATGAGACAGCAGAGAAGAGTGAAAAGCTAGGACATCTTCCTTTGCAAACTTATCTGTCAGTCTTCTATCCAGATTCCTGGCCATCATAGCCAGCAGCATGATGTAATAGATGAAGTGCCACACTTGAACTCAGACCGAGGGAGATAACTTGCCTCTGAAACTGAGGAGCCATTTGGTCTTAGACATTCCATTTAATCAGCTAAGTGATCCAGTGCTGGGCTTGGAAGCAAGAAGACTCACATTCTTGAGTTCAAATCCAGCCTTTTACAAGCTGTATGGCCCTGGGCAAGTCCCTTAACCTTGTTTGCCTCAATCTCCTCATCTGTAAAATTACTTAAAGAAGGAAATAGCAGACCCTTTCAACATCTTTGCCTAGTAAATCCCAAATGTCCTCATACAGAATGAGACACAGATGAACAAAGTCAAGATGATGAAGAAAAAGCAGAGACTCAGCTGAGCTATTCCAAATTCTCCTCCAAATAACTTTAAAAAACATAACAAAACAAATTCTGAAGTGCAAGAACCTGCAAAAGGATTGGGTGAAACATTTTTTCATCCCAAAACAACCCAGAAGGTTGCCAAAAAAGGTTGGCAACGCTTGCTCCTTCCAGAGCTCTCAGTATACAGGAGGTAAAGGCATCAAAAAACTGGTCAGGAGATTATTGGGGTCCATTTTCTGACACTGGGCACAGAAATCCATTGAATTGCCCATACAAAGATCTGGATAACAGTTCTGAGTCATAATCCGAGGGAGAAGAGGAGCTCTAGCACACCTGAGCTTGTGGCCATGGGAGAGTGGGGACCCTGGTAACAGTTACAGGACAGAAAAGGTCACTCACAGATCAGGGCACAGGCCAGCATAGTAGTAAACACCTCAACTTAGATTTTACCACCTTGAAAGAACTGAAAGCTTACAGATCTCTAGAACTAGCTCTGAAAACAGCTACCCAAAAAACTTGAAGCTTGAGACACTGTTACCTCCACCACAGGAGCAGAGTCCAACTTTAATATAAAGTTAAAAGTAAAAAAATAAGCTAAGGAAAACGATTAAACAACAAGAACAACAACAAAGTCCTGACCATAGAAAGTCACTGTAGTAACATAGAAAATATAAACAGAAGCTCAAAAGAAGGCCACAAAATCAAAACTTCTATATCCAAACCTCAAAGAAAAAATGTGAATTGCTCTTAGACTATGGAAGAGCTTAAAAAGAATTTTAAAAATCAAATAAGAGAGGTAGAAGAACAAAATGGTAAGAGAAGTGAAAGCTTCACAGGAAAATTAAAAAAAGGTCAATAGCTGGGTAAAGGAGGCACAAAAAATACTGAAGAAAATAACACCATAAAAAACAGAATCATCCAAATGACAAAAGAGGCATGGAAAAATCCAATGAAAGTGTGGCTAGGTGGCACAGTGAATAGAGCACCAGCCCTGGAGTCAGGAGGACCTGAGTTCAAATCCAGTCTCAGACACTTAACACTTACTAGCTGTGTGACCTTGGGCAAGTCACTTAACCCAATTGCCCTGCCTTCCCACCCCCTCTCCAAAAAGCAAAGAAAAAAAAAATCCAGTGAAGTGGAAAACAGTATGGTAAAACAATAGGTATTGATCAACATCTCACACCATATGCCAAGATAAGTTCAAAATGGATACATGATTTACACATGTAAATTTACACACGTATGGTGACACCATAAGGAAATTAGGAGAGCATAGAATAGTTTATTTTTTATATCTATGGATAATGGGAGAATTTAGGACCAAAGAAGATATAGCATTACAAAATGTAAAATTGATCATTTTGATTATATAAAATTTAAAGAAAAATGTTTTTGCACAATCAAAACATATGCAGCCAAAATTATAAGTAAAGCAGAAAACTGGGGGGAATTTACAGTAAATATATCTCATAAAGATCTCACTTCTCAAATATATAGAAAATTAAGTCAAATTTATAAGAAAATAAATTATTTTCCAATTGACAAATGGTCAAAGGATATGAATGGGCAGTTTTCAGGAGAAATAATCAAAAGTATATATAGTTATTTATAGTGTATTTATAGTTATAAAGAAATGCAAATTAAAACAACTCTGAGGTACCACCTCAGACATATAAGATTTGAAAAAAATGGCAGAAATATGACAGAAAAGGAAAATTACAAATGTTCAAGGGGATATGGGAAAATTGAGACAGTGGTGGAGTTTTGAACTCCAGAACCATTCTGGAGAACAATCTAGAACTACGCCTAAAGGGCTGTAAAACGATGTATTCCCTTTGACCAAACAATATTAATGCTAGATCTGGATCCCAACAAATTTTTTAAAAGGAAAAAAAAAGATCTATATGAACAAAAATATTTATAGTAGCTCTTTTCTGGTGACAAAGAATTGGAAATTAAGGGGATGCCCAGTTGAGGAAGGGTTGAAAGTTGTGGTATATGATTGTGATGGAATACTATTGTGCCATAAGAAATGATGAGCAGGATGCATTCTGAAGAAAATTAAAAAAACCTAGACTTTTCTGAACTGATACAAAGTGAAATGAGCAGAGCTAGGAGAACACTGTGCTCAGTAACAGCAATGTTGTATAATGATCAACTGTGAATAACTTGGTTATTCCCAGTAATGCAATGATCCAAGACAGTACTGAAGGATTTATGATAAAAACATATTATTCATCCCTAGAGAAGGGACTGATGGTATTTGAATGCAGATTGAAGCATTCGTGAAATAATTTTTTTCTTTATTTTTTGGTCTGTGTTTTCTTTCACAATATGACTAATATGAAAATATGTTTTGTATGACTGCACATGTATAACCTATATCAAATTTCTTGTCTTCTCAATGAAGAGGTAGAGGAGGGAGAACAGTTGGAAATCATTTTTTAAAAATTATTTTTATATGTTTGGAGAAAGTCAAAAAACTAAATAAATATTTTTAAAAGAGTTGGACAGACTGAAAAGTAACCGGTCAACAGAACAACAACAATCCACTTAATCTCTGAGCCTCAGTTTTCTCATCTGTAAGATAGGAATAATAATATGGCCTTTCTAAGATGTTTATTGTGAGGCCCAAAGGAAATAATGTAGATGACATGATTTGGAGACCTAAGCTTTTTAATAAATTCAAATTATTATTAGTGAGAGAAGCATGGTGTAGTGGTTAGATATCTGGCCTCAAAATCAATAAGATTTGATTTCAAGTCCTGCCACTGACACATACTGAATAGCCCTGGGGAGTTCCATAATCCACTGTTATCACAGGTCAAATTCTATCCCAAATACCATTGTATTAGTAGAAGTAATGTCTCTCCTCTATGTGAAAAATATGAGTTCAACATTCATATGGCCACGTTCTTTGTAAGGCATATGGGCTTGTGGGAAATTAGGGAAAGGAATAAGATTTATTTAGCACGTACTATATGTTAGGCACTGTGGAAAGTGCCTTACAAATCTTATTTGATCCTCACAAGAACCCTGTAAGGCATTTATTATTATCCATTTTATATTTATTATTATCCATTTTATAGCTAAGGAAACTGAGGCAAGCAGTGTAAAGTGAATTTCTCAGGGTCACACAGCTAGTAAGTGTCCAAGGCTGGATTTAAATGCAGATCTTCCTAACTCCAGACTTGGCGCTCTTTCCACTGAACAACTAATTGCCTCTAAAGGATCTTATGGAGTCAACACACATTAAAGTCCTCCATGACCTGTCCCTTTCTTACCTTTCCATACTCATATCTTACTTCCCTCTCTGATCTACTGCTATTCACTCCATCTCCTGCTTGTGCTTGGAATTCTCTCCCTACTCATCTTTATCTCCTGACTTCCTTAGTCCCAGATTAAATCCTCAGGCCTTTCCTGATCCCTGTTAATGCTCATGCCTTCCCTCTGAGATCATCTTCAGTTGATCCTATATATATGTGTGTGTGTGTCTGTGTGTATCTTGTTTGTACATTGTTGTTTACCTGTCGCCTCTCCAGTAGGCTGCTAGCTCCTGGAAGGGGATTCCTTGCTGGGATCTCAATGCCTGGCACAAAGCATCCACAGCATAAATGTGTGTTGGCTTTGCCCAGATAATTATTGGTCCTATTGCCCATTTCCAAAGTTGATCCTCTAAAAGTTGAATCAACTCTAATATTATGAATGAGTCTTTGTTCTCCACCAATACAGATTACAAACTCAGATCAGGCCTGAGATCACCATGCCTCACTGCTTGGCCTCTGAACTGATGAAGCCTTTCCAGGTTGGTAAGGGATCTTGTTTTCCAGTGTTGCAGCCATTGAGAAATCAGGCTCACCTGAAGTGGGGTCCAGAAGAGGGCTTTAGCAAGGGCGTCCAAGAATCCTAAAAGGCTTCTTTTGGAGGTGTGTAATCATTGTTTTTCATCATAGAATCTTTCAGACACTATCTCATAGGCCACAGTGGGGTCATGATTTCTTATAGAGAAGAGAGAACTTGTACTGTCAAATTTTGGACATTCTGAAGAAAATAGCCACACATAAGTGATTCTTATACTGCCCTCCTCATTTTATATCCTATTGTATAAGTTTTTATTTTTGCATAAAAATATTAAAATATGACAAAAGTAACAAAAAAAAACTTTGTTGTTATTCCCTCTGTCACTCTACTAATTTGCTCTACAATGCCTTATGGCCTGGCATTCCTAAAATGTATACCAGAAGAGTATAAATTCTGAAAGGTCCTATCCTTCTGGAAAGATCTTGATCCTCAACCTGGTACTCAAAATATTCCCAAGGATTGCTAACACTACAGGAGTATAACATTTTTAATAGCCATTTAATAGGTGATTATATGTTGAAAGAGCTTATAAATGTTATATTGGTAAGAGAAAAGAAGATTTTAGCAGCTGGAGAATGGTAAAGACCAGCAGAGAAGTTTCGTATAGTGCAGATGTTTCTTAATGGACTAGTGTCATTAAAGTCTATAGTACAGAATTGTGAATTTTTCAGAGTACAGGGGTTTTCCTTCCTTAGTGGGTTCCTCACTCTCCCCTGCATTGTTACTGAGTATGTTAGTGGGATGGTGTGAAAGAGCTTTATGTGTGAATTTTAAGTGTATTGCTTTAATATATAACTACTTAGGTTTTATTACCATTTATTTTGTCTTTGCTAAGTAAATGGTTATGCTTAGGGTGGAAAAGTGTCATGACTATGAATGGCTAGTTTATGTAAATGGAAACTGACCTGTGTGTGGTCAAGAACTAAAATGGTAAGCAGGAAGAATTCATTCCCTAGGACTTTGAGAAAATCTGAGTGTAACTGCATGGTGGCGCTCTTTCTCTGGAAACCTGCCAGTAAGAAAAGTTGGTTGGAATGAGTGAGCCAGCTCATAGGCTCAGATGAAAGGTGTAAGATACAACCAAGTAAACATGGGCACCACATGTATTGGGTGTTATGCTAGGATATATCTTGTGTCTTTCTGCTTCTCTGTCTTTATTTATGATTGTACCAGATCCTGAAATATCCTCAACACTCATCTAAGCCTTTCTTAATTCCATTCATCTTGACGTGCAGCCTTCCTTGATCTCGCTATCAACGTTTTACTCAGCCAGAAGTGATTTTTATTCCTCTGTAGTCCTGAAGGACTTTGCAGCTTCCTTTATTTTCTCCCTCACATTATATAAGTTATATGGTCAATCTAACTGAGCTGAAGCAGCAAGGCCCCCTGAGGGAGAGACTGGAGGCAGTTTGTGCCAGGTAAGTTAAATTACCACCACCTTGATATTGACCCCTAACTCCTCTCACAACTTAACAGATGACAGACCCTGAACTCAAGAACTTTGGAAACAGTAGTGTCCTCCAAACCACCGGACCACTTTCTAGCCCAGCCCTCACAGTCATTGATAAGGGGAGACATCACTATGAAAAGGTGGCATATCTTTTCTCATAATCACCTGCAACATTTAATGACCAAGTGTTGCCAACTGTAAGATAATCACATGAGCCCTCCTTGGAACTGACAGCAACCCTATATCTTCTCCCCTGGCCCTACCACTGATCTTGGTCTGCATTCAGTTCTCATAGTCATCATGCAGGGAAGTAACTCCTGGGGAGAAGGGGCCAGCCATCCCCGCTGACTGTCAACCAAATATTTCTCACAAGGCAGAGAAGACAGCCTGATTGAACCAACTAGGCATCCCTTGGGAGAAACATGAAGCAACATATACTAGGCAAGTCAAATTACTCCTTCTGCTTTGACAGCATCCTTTCTCAGACACTGATGAGGAAAGCTCTAGGCATCCCTAAACCAGTGTCCATATATTTCTCTTTATGTCTTTCTAACCTAGACTGGAGTGGAAAAAATGATTCACAGTGGCTAGTTGTTAGGTTTTACCACTTCAGTTGAGGTGCTTTATAAAGGTGTTTAGAAAACTGTATTGGAAAAGTTCAAAATGTTCTTTTCACTCCATTATCTTGACTCCACTTTGCAAGATACCTTCTTAAGGAAAAAGGCTATAGCCAAACTGCCTGAAAATCTACTTTGTGTCAAAGAAAGTTAGCATTCCTTTCAAATGAGAATTGAAGTCAAGTTCTCAAACTTTAATTTGGAAAAGTATTTGCTCTGCCTTTCCCCAGACAAAAGGAAGGGAGCCCTCTTCTATAAATACCACCAAATATTAACATATCAGGTTTGCAGCAGAAAAATAAGCCATGAGAAAGATGGTGGAGTAGAAACACAACTTCCTCACAGCTCCAGCTCCCACCTCCCCCAATTCATGTTAAAAATTACTCTAGACAAATGTTGGAGCTACAGAAGCCACAAAATGACACAGAGAAGCTAACCTCCCACTGAGGACAGCCTAGAAGGCCTGCAGCAAGTGGCCAGCATAGTGATGTGGGAGGCGACCCTAGCCCTGCAAGAGCCAGAGGTCTTACCCCAGGGTGGCCTGACCAGACGTTGGCTGGAGGAATTTCAGATCACCAGCAGCTGTGGTGGTTTTGAGAATTATCAACCCAAAGATGCCAAGGACAAAGTGAGAGGTCAGTGCAGTGTTGACTTTGGAACCTGGGAATTCAGAGTGCAATCTGGCCTTTGCCCCTGGGGCGAGAAGTGGCTGAGGCGTTGCTGCCACACAGCCACCATCACATGGTAGCTTCAGCTCCTCGTCTGCAGATTGTAGGGGGACCAAGCAACCAGTCTAGGGGTTAATCACTCTTGCTTTAACCTGCTTGGATCTGGATCACTGTCTAGGGTGTAGATCCTGGGGTGCATGACCAACTTGCCAGAGAGTGTGGAGGTTTCAGAGAAGGAGCCCAACTAATACCTTTGGCAGCTTTGAAAATCCCAGTGTTTGGGATAAAGGCCCTGTTTCTGGTAGCAGAGTTCTACTGTGGAAAAAAGCCCAAAAGTCAGGCAATTGAGTGGCAACATGAGCAGGCAAAGGAAGTGAAGCAAACAGAGCAACCCAACTTTACAATTCTATTTTGGGGACAAAAAGGATCAAAGGATGGAACAGGAGGAAGACAGTGAAGTCAAAACACCTGCATCAGAAGCTTCCAAGAAAAGAATAAGCTGCTTACAGGCCATAGAAGAGTTTAAGAAATATTTTGATAACCAAATAAGAGAAATGGAGGAAAAATTGGGAAGAGGAATGAGAATGATGCAAGAAAATTATAAAATGAGAGTCAACAACCAGACAGAAGAAAATAACACCTTAAAAATAGACTACCTCAAATGGCAAAAGAGGATGAAAAAGGCAATGAGGAGAAGAATGCCTTAAAAAGCCAAATTTGTCAGATGGAAAAAGATTCTCCAAAGCTCACTGAAGAGAATCATTCCTTCAGAAATAGATTGGAGCAAATGGAAGCTAGTACCTTTATGAGAAATCAAGATACTATCAAAGAGATACAAACAAATGAAAAAAATAGAAGGCAATGTGAAATATCACACTGGGAAAACCACTGACACTCAGGTTGAGGGTAACTGAGGGGTCTCAAGGTCTCCCATGAGTTAAAGGGGTGTCTACACTAAGTATATGGAGACTTTCCTTGGTGGAATGGATGGATGAGAACAATTTGTTACAATGGCCATGAAGGCAGCTGAAGAAGGTGTTATGGAATGCTTAAAGCCTGGTAAACATTGAATATGCCATAGTCATTCATTGAATCTCAAGTTATCATCAATAATCTTGAGTTTGTATTGCTGCTAGACTTTGATGAATCTGGGAGAGAGTAGGTCTGACAACTTTGTGTGACACTGCTTCATTTAAATAAAATTTATGCACAGGTAGAAACAGCACTTCCAAGGTGCTCCCCCACACACCATTTCCAAACTATGTAAAAAGTGGACTCTGAACAACTTATGGAGCTCCAGAACCCACAGAACAACACAGAGAAGATAACTTCTTGCTGAGGACAGCCCAGCAGCCCTGCAGGGAGTGGCCAGCGCAGCACACAATGCTCTGGGAGCCGAGCCCAGGCCAGCATGAGCCTTGGCTTTAGCCCCAGGGCGGCCTGGCCAGCAGCCTGCTGGAGGGACCCCAGAACAACAGCAGCTGTGGTGATTCCAGAATTATCAACACAGATATGGCTAGGACAAAATGAGAGGTTAGTGCCCTATGGACTTTGGGACCAGTATTTGGGGAACGGGTCAGCTTCTTCCCCTGGGGGCAAGAAGCTGCTGAGGAGCCTCGGCACAGAAGCTATTTTGCACAGAAGCTATTTTGCAGCTTCAGTGGCAGCTTCAGCTCCTGGTCTGCGAACTGTAGGGAGATACAGCAATCAGTCTGGGAGTTAATCGCTCTTGCTTTAACCTGCTTGGATCTGGATTGTGGTCTGGGGTGGGGGGGGAGGTCTGGGGTGGGGATCCAACTTGCCAGAGTGTGTGGAGGCTTTACAGAGGCCACCCAACTAATACCTCTGGAATTTGTGAAGACCCCACTTTTGGGACAGAAGCCCCCTGTCTGGTGGCAGAGTCCTACTGTGGCAACAAGCTCAAAAATCAAGTAATTAAGTGGCAACATGCCTAGGCCAAGGAAACAAAATAAACAAAAAATGCAACACTAGACTCCTATTTTGGGGGCAAAGAGGATTGAAGGATGGAACAGGAGGAGGTCTGTGAGGTCAGATCTCTTTTTTTTGCTTTTTTGGGGGGCAATTGGGGCTAAGTAACTTGCCCAAGGTCACACGGCTAGGTTTTTGTTTGTGTGTACATTAAGTGTCTGAGGCCGGATCCGAACTCAGGTCTTTCTGACTCCAGGGCTGGCACTCTACTCACTATGCCACCTAGCCGCCCCCAAGGTCAGATCTCTTGCACCAAAAGCCCCAAATGAAAATATGAGTGGGTTACAGGCCAAAGAGGACCTTAAGAAGGATTTTAAAAACCAAATAAGAGAATTGGAGGAAAAATTGGGAAGAGAAATGAGAAGGATGCAGTAAAAGTATGAAATAAGAGCAAACAGCCTGACAGGGGAAAATAACACCTTGAAAATAGACTAACTCAAATGGCAAAGGAGGCTCAAAAGAGCAATGAGGAGAAGAATACTTTAAAAACCCTAATTTGCCAGATGGAAAAAGAATCTCAAAAGCTCACTGAGGAGATTCATTCCTTCAGGGTTAGACTGGAGCAAATGGAAGCTAGCGACTTTATGAGAAATCAAGATGCTGTTAAACAGATCCAAACAAATGAAAGAATAAAAGGCAATGTGAAATATCTCATGGGAAAAACCACTGACTTGGAAAATAGATCCAGGAGAGATAATTTAAAAATTATTGGACTACCTGAAAGCCATGATCAAAGAAAGAACCTAGAAATCACCCTTCAAGAAATTCTCAAGGAAAATTGCCCTGATGTTTTAGACCCAAAGGGGGAAATAGAGGTTAAAAGAATCCATAGATCACCTCTTGAATAAGATCCCAAAAAGAAAATTCCTAGGAATATTATAGCCAGGTTCTAGAATTCCCAGATCAAGGAGAAAATACTACAAGCAGCCAGGAAGAAACAATTTCATTATTGTGGAAACACAATCAGAATAGCCCAGGACCTGGCAGCTTCTACACTGAGGGATCGGAGGGCAAGGAATATGATATTCCAGAGGTCAAAGGAGCTGGGATTAAAACCAAGAATTATCTACCCAGCAAAACCGAGCATCTTCTTTCAGGGGAAAATATGGTCATTCAGTGGAATGGAGGACTTTCAAGCATTTTTTTCATGTGACTACAAACTATTTTGATTTCTTCATTGGAAAACTGCACACATATATAAACATGCACACATAAGTATACATTTATACACATTGTGGAAATTTATTCTCTACATGTTTATTCATCAGTTCTTTCTCTGGATGCAGTTAGTGTCTTTTTCATATGTCTTTTATAGTTAATTAGGGTATTTATAATAGTCAAAATAACTTATTCATTCAAGTATCATTCTTGAAACAATAGTGTTGTCACTGTATACTATGTCCTCTTGCTTTTGCTCATATGCTTTGGCCATTTATCATTGGGGAATGACTTGTATTCTTATATAAGTGACAAAGTTCTTTATATATTTTGTATATTCCTCAGGTACATGTCTTATATCTAAAATACATAAAGAACTTTGTTAAATCTTCAAGAATATGAATCATTCCCCAATTGAAAAATAGCCAAATAAGCAGTTTTCCAATGCAGAAATCAAAATAGTTTGTAGTCATATGAAAAAAATGTTCTAGATAACCAATGATTAGAGAAATCCAAATTAAGACAAGCCTGAGACATCGTTTCATACCCACCAGAATGGCTAAAATGATTTCTGGGTAAATTTAGTGCAAGAGTAGGCACAGACTACCAGACATGACAGGGAGTCCTTGGCAAGAATAGAGCTGGAAGCAGTAACAATTTTGGCCACTTACTCTCCATGCACATCCATATATATGATGAGGTTGACACACACATTGGGAGACTCCAAAGGAAAGTGTGGTAGAGAAAAAGTATCAGTCTGCCTTCTAAAGTGAAGCTCTAGAGAGCTTTTGTGCTGACCTCATTGGACAGTGAGGTCCTTTCTTGAGCTAAACCACCAGCATTCAGACTCCAGTGGGGTAGCCTAATTGTTCAAATGCCAAACATATGTTTTCCTAAAAGGTTATTTTATGGAGAACTCACTCAAGGCAGGCTCTCACATGGAGGTCAGAAGTGACACAAGGACACTTTCAAGGTCTCTTTGAATAACTCTGGAATTGATTGTATGACGTGGGAGACATTGGTATAGGACTGTTCAGCATGGCATGCCCACATCAAAGAAAGCATTGTGCTCTATGAGAATGCAGAATTCCAGTAGTTCAAAAGAAACATGAAATGTCCAAATTTAGAGATGACTCCACTCCAAATATTCATATGGACTATTTGTGCCCAACATGTGGTAGAACATTCCGAGCCCATATTGGTCTCATCAGCCACAGTTGGACACACTATATCTTGATTCCAACATAGTGATATCATTTTGGTCCTCTTTGAGAATGAAAGACATCAACCAAGTGCATTTCCTTATTATAGTACCTCATATTCTACTTTCTGTGACTGTTCACAGGCTATTTCTTCTTAGAATCTATTTTTCATCAAGCTTCAACTCATGGGTGACCTTGTGCATCAGTAATTCTCTCTCCCCTCTCCTCTTTCCTTTCCTCCCTCTCCCTCTTTTTCTTCCTCCTTCCTTCCCTTTCACTCCCTCCCTTCCTCCTTCCATTTCTCTTGAAATACTCATTTAAAATGTACTTGGTATGTAACCATTATGTACACATTGGCTTAACCAAATAGACTATTGAAAATTCCTAGTAAGTATTTCTTAATGCTTTGTTATATTTTTAAAATAAATCTATCCTTAGCACCTTGCATTTAAGAAGTTTACCAGAATTAACAGAATTTAATTTTAACAGAAGTTTCTTTTTAGCTGAATAATGTGCCTGTACATGTGTATGTTTTTGTGTGTGTGTATGTTTGTGTGTGTGTGTGTTTGTGATATGTGCTATGAAATCCCAGCTCTATAATATCCAGCAGCTTGTGAAGTGATTCTGGAGAGATGGTGACTATTGACAGGAGAGGGAGGATAGAGACATGGCCCAGAGCACAGCCAAAGGTTCTTTCATGTCTCAGCTTTGTAATCCTGAAGGTTTCCTTGTGAGTAATGTGTCCTTGCTTGTTTAATGGAATTGTCTTGAACCACGCTCAGTCTTTCCGACTCATTTGGATGGCCAACTTGTGCTCCTTTAGGATGGCTGTTGAGAACTCAAAGTACCATTCATGCCAGGAAGGACCTACAGAGAAACTTTGGATCTCCTCAACAACGTCTATTTCTTGAGTGCTCTGCTAGATATATTTGAAATCTTTTCTTCACAGAATTTAGGACCTTTGGGCATCCAATGGGCACTTAAAATATAAATACATGAAGAAAAGTGTGTCCAGTAAGAATGAAATAAAGGGTAACCTTATCCTCAGTCACTATTTCCTTTTTCCAAACACGTAATTAATGCTCTAAGGAAGTACCAAGACTATGTTAGTAATATGAGCGCATGGATTGTCAGGCAATCAATAGCAATTTCTACCAGCAAATGTCAGCCTTCACAAGCAAGGGTCTTGAACTCGTTAGACACTAAGTGGATATTTCACTAATATCACTGGAAGGATTTGGTAAACAGTAACAGGCTCCCCCTCTGCAGAGGACAAACATGACTGAGATCATGGCAATGCTTGTGTCATCCTGTAGATTGTTTTTTCTTATTTGATCATCCTCAGAGAATACAAAATGTCAGAATCATTATTTTCTATTAACAGTATCTGGCTTTGGCATAGACTATATAATTAATTATTTGTGTGTGTGTGTGTGTGTGTGTGTGTGTGTGTGTGTGTGTGTGTGTGTGTGTATTTGGGTCAGGTTAAGAGATTAAGACTTGGAAAAAATTTCTAAAAATTCAGTATTGTTCTATTACTAAGTTCCATTGTTAGTAGGATTTCCCTTCTAAAGAAGCAAACATTAGTCCTTTGAGTTTTAGGTTACACCCACCCACTCAGCCCTGTCACATGAACACTTGTGTGTCTGTCTGCCTCATCACGATTTTAATTGTAAATCCCAGGAAATGCAGAATATGGAAATCCAGTTAGGAAGTGCTCAATGGATTGCAGAGTACTAAATTCTATTAAATTTCTTTACAAAATAACATTGGGGAATAATCTAATAGAGAACCGCATGTGTGTTACTTGGTATTGCTCAAGGAACAACACTCTGGTTCCGATTTTGCCCAGAACACTAGTTTCAACGAGTTTGTTCTCTGTAACTTGCATTGATGATCAGCAATCCTGATTGTAAAAGGGATTCACTCCTGCCCCAAAGGATAAGGAACTTTCCCAATAATTAGAGCAGTCTCATGTCATCAAGCTAAGTGCTGACTGCTGATCCCAAGCACTCCTTTCAGGATTCCCAATATCAGTTTTTTGGACATCAGCTATAATACAAAAGATGTGGAAAGAGGTTACAAAGATCCAGGCAGGTACATGGCAGACAGTTTTGAAGCCATGGCCTTATGTCCTTGCTCAGAAATTGATCTTGCCCTATTCCTGGCCTAGCTTTTGATGAAGCCAGCAAGCTCAACTGCCATCAGTCTTTAGATGACAATCGATCTGTGTGTGGCATGGACGTGTCTTTTCTAAGTTGCTGAGAACAGGTCAGCATGTCCTCAGGACACTGGTGCCCAAGACAGTCAAGCTTTCCTCATAATAAGATGGAGAAATGAAATGAAGTAAGAGAGCTGGGAGAAAAGATCCTGGAATTTAGGGGATTTAAACTTAGCTATTCAGGCTGAAGAAAATTTCTTCTGGCTCACAGCCAGTGGATACATCGGGAAGCTTCCCATGACTTTCCCCTTATCTCACTTAAAACAAAGGATAAAACTCTGAGATCCAGATATGAAGCCAAGGACCTAACATTTAATTTTAAGGATTAGTTTACCCTTGGCAATCTCAAAATCAATGTGTTCTAAATAGTTATCGTTATTTTCTTCCCTTGTACTGCCCTTCTTCCCCTGTCAAAGCCACCACCATACTACCAGGCACCCTCATTTGCTCCTCAAATATGATTCTATTTCCCACCTCTACACATTTGCATACAGTGTGGGCTACCTCCAAACTTGGGATGCTATCCCTTACTCCTACGTCCTGGATTTCTTTGAGTCCCATTAAGTTTTACCTTCCACAGGCAGCTTTTCTCCCACCCAACCCAATAGTAGCTTTCCTTCTGAGATTTTCTTCCACCTTCTCTGTATATTTATTTTATGCACCTATTTATTTCATGTTTCATCTCTCATTTGAATACAATCTTTTTGAGAGCAGAGGCTGTGTTTGACTTTCTAGGATGTAATATGTATTTTTTGGCTGACTTACTTTATAGTTATTTTAACACCTCGTTGTCTGCCCAGTGCTTCCTGGAACTATATGTGAAGGGAGCATTCAGTCAGTCAGAGATCACCTCCAGGGGTGGGGAACCATTGGCCTTGAGGCTACATGTGGCCCTCTAGGTTCTCAAGTGTGGTGAACCTTTGACTGAATCCAAACTTCACAGAACACATCCCTGTAGGATTTATCTAAATTCAGTCAAAGGGCCACACAAGAGGGCCACATATGACCTCAAGATCACAGCTTCTTCACTCCTGAGTTCTATCCCCTACACAATATACCAATCTATCTCTTATACTCATGATATGGTCCTAAGTGTTATCCCCTATGTGAGACCTTCCCCGGAGCCTCTATATTACTATTGCCTCTGTGATTTACTGCGTATACATGTTATCTTAATTGCATGTATATTGGTCCCCCAGTAACGTATCACGAGGGCAAGGAGTATTTTACTTTTTATCTTGATATCTCTGTCATATAGTAGGCATTTAATAAACACTCATTGAATCAATGAAAGACACATGTTGAATGAGGAGAACAGAGCACTTTAATTGCATTGTCTAAACTTTGCAGGAGAAACATATATTTCAGAAATTTTGTGGTCCATAAAAATGCTTTAACTTCAAGGAAGTGGAAAGCAGTTATCTCCATCTCCTCAAACTCCTGTCCCTCTCTCCCTGGCCTTTTTCTTCCCCATCCCCACTTGGTTTCCTAACTCTAAAATGGTATTTACCAACCTCTTAGGTAGGATATAAAGATTAATTAGTTAAGATTGCAAAGTGCTTTAAGGATGAACCATTCTATGAGCTAATAGGATAAATATTAATAATATCCTGTTCAAAGTGTATAGCCAGCCAGAGTAAAGTAAGTAAGAAAATAAATTGTGGAGGCCAGGATAAAATGGAGATTCACTAATGGCCCTGAAAGTTTGTTCATACTGGGAGCCATTGAGCATCATGTATAATGTAACACCACCTCATTTCCAATCAGTTTAATTGCCATGAGGAACTGATCTTCAAAGCTTTTCCTGACAGGCTTCTTCATGGCCTTAATGATTGTGAAATGGTGCCCAAGACCAGCATTATCGCTGCATGGACACTGAATGGTATTGACCTCCTTCCCAAAGCCCATCACTCAACAGATCCCTTCAAGGAATTCATGATATAATTAACATTAATTAACTTTACAAGAACCCCTCAAACTTCATCCTCTTTCAAAGAAGTTGTTGGCACAGGGAGACCAGAGAATCACAAACAAAATGAGTAATCATGGACCTCTGATTTGAGGGGCATCAATCAGTGTCATTGACTTTTTTTTTTCCCAATGTCACTGACTCTTCTTGATGACAGGCAGCCCACTTTGAACATCTCCTGCATAAAAGGGCCATTACATGAGAGGAGGGAAGCAATTCATTGGTATCTGCCTGACATCCACTGAGAAAGGTTTCATGTCCAGGGAAAACTTAATTCCTTTCGATTTCCATGGTCATCTTTCTCTTTGTAGCATTCCTTTCTATGCCGATATCATAGACACTGAGGTTAGTTGAGCTACCCAATTCCACACTGGATCTTAGAGGAGAGTATTGACTTTCTGCTATTTACCCACCTCTTTAACATTCTTCCTTCTTCAGCATTTATGGGCATTCTTGAAGTTCATAATTATTGGAAGATTATTAATATTCTTTGCCTTTGAGGCTAACTGCTCAGTTTGCTATTTCCTAAATTTTCCTACCTTCATGTCTTTGTACAACTTGTCTTCCCTGCCTGGAATGCCCTGTGCCATCACTTGATTACATAGAATCTTAAGAACTGGCTCCAGTATGACCACCTCTAAGAAATCTTTCCTGGATTCTCTGGTTAATCACTCTCATTCTATGCCTCGAACACGTCTATCTGTGAGTCTGTCTCTACCCTTCTGCCATTCCTCAGTAGATACAAAGCATCTGGAGGGGAAGGTCTGCTTTTCAGGCCAGCTTAGGGCCTTGTTCATAGTAGCTGTTGCTGCTGTTCAGTCATTTCAGTCTTGCCCAATTCTTTGTAACCCCATTCTGGCTTTCCTTGGCACAGATTTTAAGTTGTTTGCCATTTCTTTCTCCAGATTGTTTTACTAATAAGGAAACAGGCAAACAAGGATAAGTGATTTTCCCAGGGTCACAAGCATAGAGAAACAGTACAAAGCCCTTTTCCTTGGCAAGCTTTCATTCAAAGGAAGTGAGAGTTAGAAGGGGCTTCCTTTTACAGAGTAGTAAATGGAGGCTGAGACAGGAATAAAGACCTATAGATCTTACACAACAGATGAATGGCTGAGCTAGGCCTAGAAGTCAGGTTTGGGACTCCCAAAGTAGCCTTTCTTAGCATGTCACCAACTGGGGAGGGACTGGAGTTCAGATCTTCTAGATGCCATGACTAAGATGCTATCTCCTATGTTAGAAGATTGGAGCTGAATAGTCACATGGAGAGTGGGATATGGGTCCTAAGAGGACATAGCTCAGTGTAGCCCTCCACCCCTTATCTAGAAGCCTCAGAGTTTAACAGAATGGGAATCCACTGTGAGGTATCATTTTAAACTTCATCTTGTGATTTCCTTGAATTGTCTCAAATGAGGTGAGTCTCAGTAGTACATTCCAACAACCTTGATGGTGTAGGAACCACAGATATCTCCAGCTTGCAAATGAAGAAACTGAGGCTTAAAAGAATAGAAGAGATTTCCCCCCAATCACATAGCTTACATGTGTCAAAATACACACCTCTCCTGGCTCCAACTTCTGCTGGCTTTCATTTGGATCTCACCAAGTCCACCATGCTACTTACATTAGAAGCAATATAGCTTCATTAGCATGTTACAAGAAAGTATTTTGTAGCAAGCTAATTTTCATAGAATAGAATTATTTTTTTAATGTAGATCAAAACAACTGCTATTTCCACATGGCAGCAAAAAGAATTGTAGTTAGTTCTCTGTTTTTTACACATGCACCTTATGAATAATTATTTCTTCTTTGTCAGTGTCTTACAGCCTCTGACTGCCAGAGCCCCTGCCGTGAGAAATTGGAAGAACTGAGAAAATAGCAGCAAGGGTCCTTCTGTTTCTGAACTTGTCACCAAAATTTCCTCAACACTAAGCCTTGGTATTCTCTGTTCCTAGAATTTTGGAAGTTTCCAGCATGTTCTGTTGTATGTGACTTGTCTAGATTCACTCATATCATGGCTGCATGTCACAGACAAACACATGCAACCCCTACGTACCATACATATCACACCCTCACAAATATGCACTTACTATGTGCACACATAAATTCATGCATGCACCATCCACACTCCCATACATGCGCTCTCGCACACACACACACACACACACACACATCCCTACCCCAGGGAAAACTCACCTGGATTCCCCAGAGTTATCCTACTCTAACACAGTAAAGTCTAATAAATATCCCTTGTTCTTTCTCCTGTCAAAAAACTCAACTCTGGGCAGCTATGTGGCACAGTGAGTAGAGCCCTGGCCCTGGAGTCAGGAGGACCTGAGTTCGGATCTGTCCTCAGATACTTAACATACACACATACACACACACACACACACACACACACACACACACACTAGCCATGTGACCTTGGACAAGTTATTTAACCCCAATTGCCCTTCAAAAACAAACAAACAAAAAACAAAAAACAAAAACAAAACCTCAACTCTTCAGTAACAACCAAAGCATTGTCGCCCAAAGCCTGGACCATCTGTGATTGTGTAACTTTCTCACAGTGAGCTTTAATGTAGAAAGTGGTCAGTGCTCTCCCTAGAACTCTTTTCAGCAACCCTGGGTCCTCAGACTTCACTTGCCCTGCCTCTCCATTTGTGGTGATGTTTTATTGTGTACCCACAAAAAGATGAAGCAAATCACAAAGAAATGACACGTTCATAAAGGATGGTTGAGGATGAGGGCAACCAGAATTCTGGGTTAAATCGTTTGCTTGATATGTTATAATTTTATTGGGGAAAAATGACACTCAAATTTCTAATTAAATGGGAGTGCTGGGTTTTCAAAATGGCTCCAAACTGTGTCTCTGGTGGCTTTCTGTTTGTTTGTTTTTGAGTTGGTAAAGTGTGCTGGTATCCTGACACAACACTGACTGGCAGCAGTTATTGGGACCAGTCAAAGATGGCGGCTGCTGCTGACATAACAGAACAGCTTGGAATCAGACTCTCCTCTTGCCTAATAAAAGCCAGCTCCTCTAGTGGTGAGTCATAGCATCCTGGAATGAATAGGTGATCTTACCCTTGTGCTCCTTCCTGGTCAGAATTTATCTGGGGCCATGTCCTGAATTCTGGACATGGAGAGAAATCAGCATGGTGAAGGGCCTTGAGGTGGAGTCATATGAGAATTGTCTGAAGGAACTAGGGATATTTACTTTAGAAAAGAGAAGGCTTAGGGAGTCATCAAAGCTGCCTTTGGGTGTTTGAAGGGCTGTGGATGAGGCTGAGTTTGCTTGTCCCCAGTAAGCCAGAATGAGGAGTAATGGATAGAAGTTACACAGAAACAAATTGAGGATTGATATGACGAACAAGTATCCTACTAATTAGAGCCTCCATACTTTACAGGCATGAAGGAGGGGCTGCCTTCAGAAGCAGGAGGAACAATTCACCACTGTGTACTCATGATTTTTCAGGGAACAAAATAACAAAAAACCAGATGACAACTTCTTAGGTGTGCCATAGAGGGGATTATTTCTAGTCCTACTTAGATGAGATACAACTGAGATTTTTGCCTATTGAAAGAAGACCATTTTGTAGAAAGCTAGGTGGGTCAGCAAATAGGGGACTGGTCAGGAAGACCTCAACTGAATAACTTTGTGGCCCTAATCAAGTCGCTTAACCTGCTGACCTCATTTTCCTCATCTGTAAAATCATGACCGCAATAGCATCCACTTCATAGTGTTGTTGCTCAGATCAAATGAGATCATAGCTGTAGTGAGTTTTTGTGGGTTTTGCCTAGTGTCTGGCATGTAGTCGGTGCTGTATAAATATGTATTCCCTTCCCTTCCCTTTCCCTCTGATTAGAATGGCCAGCACATGGGCCTAAAGCCAATTCCTAGGGTGAACGAAAGTGTATTTGTCTATGACTTCAATGTTGTGAAGTGCTGAGCATTTTTGACCATGGCACTTTGGAGAAGTTGAATCTCTTGGTTGTCACATAGCTGGAAAGTGCCCAAGGCTGGGATTCTCCTGATTCTCTGCCCAGAGCCTCTTCCACCATGTCCTTCTAGGACACACATCACCAGGTCTAAAGCCAGAATGATAACAGTATTATCGAGCATGTCCGTAGCTCCTTAAGGCTTGCAAACACTTTACAAATATCATATCATGTGATCTTCCCACAATTCTGGGAGGTAGATGCTCTTTATTTTTATTTTACAAATGAGAAAACTGAGGGTCCCACAGCTGCTAAGTGTCTGAGGCCAGTTAAATTTGTATCTTCCTGTGTTGCAACCTAGCCTCTTCCCACTGGGCTAGCTAGCTGCTCTGCCTAGATTGTGTCTGCTAGGAGGGGCTGACCCCACGAGGGGCTCATCATTCTCTTCAATGTTGCCAAATCAAAGACCCTTTTCATTATGCCACATAGACTCTAGATTCAGTCTATTTTGTTTTATTTCAAAAATGCATTGCTCCTCTCCCTCTCTCTACAAAGGAACAAAAATCCACTAGCTCACAGAGGAGAAGAAAACTCAAATTTTGTTATAGTCAGGAGGAAAAAGCATTTAAACCCATTAGAAATGGGGCAGAGAAGAGTTGCCTTCCCAGTGTTCGATGGCGACCTCCCCATTGGCTGGAAGTCATTAGCTACCCTTTCTATTTACAGAAAGTCACCAAGAAGTCTAACATTTTTGATGACTGGCCTAGCATACTATCCTGAAACTTGCTTTTTTTTTTTTTTTTTATTCCTGACACTGTTAGCATCATTCTAAAAGGTCTCGCTTGACTGAGTTGGTATTTTTTCTATAGAAGTTAAAAAAAAGAAATATCATAAATGCCTCCGGTATTCCCAAGACACCCACAATTAAGATTTTAATTAAGGTTGATTGGCACAGCTCTAAAAGGAGGCTGGTTGTGCTCTAACCAGTTACAATGTTTTTCATCAAAGAGGTGACCTTTATATCCTGGCCCTGAGCTGGGAATGTAAAAATCTTATAGTTGAAAAGTAATTCAAGCATTTTTATCAGTTGGCTGAATAATAAGTGTAGCAATGATAATGACCAACATTTATATAAGGCTTACCATGGTTCAGGTACTGGGCTAAGTGCTTTACAAGCATGAATCATTTGATCCTTACAACAAACCTGGGAGATAGGTTCTACTATATCTCCATTTTACAATTAAGGAAACTGGAGCAAACGGGTTAAGTGACTTGTCTACAGTCACATACCTGCTGAATGTCCAAGGCCAGATTTGAACTCAGCAACTTACCCCTAAAAGATTATGCTCAGTTTTGCTGGGTTGTTGATTCTTGTTTGTAATTCAAGCTCCTTTGTCTTCCGGAATAACATAACCTAAACCCTCTGATCCTTCAATGCATAAGCTACTAACTCCTGTGTAATCCTGACTGTGACTTCTTGATAAGGTTGACCCATTCCCTTTTGCCTTCCTGTTCTTCCCCTCCATTGTAACCATTTTCCCTTGCCTCTTCTATGTGAAATAATTTACTCCATGTGATCGCTCCACATCTCCTCTCATTATATTCCTCTCTCACATCTTAGTTTCACCTTTTAAGTATCATCCCTTCCTATTCAACTGCCCGGTGACCTCTGCCTATGTATACCTGTACAATATATACACATATTCACATATGTATTCATACATCCATATACTCTCCTATATAAACATATATGTATGTGTGTATACACATATATACATATATACACATATATACATTTCTATTCCCTTTAATTATTTTCATACTGAGAAAAGTTCCATAAATTAAAATTATCCTTTTACCATGTAGGAATGTAAATAGTCCAACTTTGATAAGTTCCTTATGATTTCTTTTCCGTTTACCTTCTCATGCCTCTTTTGCTTCTTGTATCTAAATGTCAAATTTTCTATTCAACTCTGGTTATTTCATCAAGAATGCTTGAAAGTTGGGGGGCGGAGCCAAGATGGCGGAGTAGAAACAGCTCGTCCAAGCCTCTCTGCCCCCAGATTCTCCACAAACTATGTAAAAAAGGACTCTGAAAAACTTCTGGAGCCCCAGCACCCACAGAACGACACAGAGAAGCTAACCTCCCGCTGAGGACAGCCTAGCACCCTGCAGGAAGGACCAGAGCAGTGGTCTGGGAGCCGGCAGCGCGCAGAGCGCAGGAGCCGAGCCGAGCCCAGGTCCACGTGAGCCGAGGTTTTAGCCCCAGGGCGGCAGGGCCAGCAGCCGGCTGGAGGAACCCCAGAACACCAGGAACTGTGGAGACTCCAGAATTATCAACATAGACTTGCCTAGGACAAAGTAAGAGGTTAGTGTCCTATGGACTTTGGGACCTGTATTTGGGGAATGCGTCAGCTCCCTCCCCTGGGGGCTAGAAGCCGCTGAGGAGACACGCCATTTTGTAGTTTTCAGAGGCATTTCCGGCTCCCAGCCTACAAATCGTGGGGAGATCCAGCGATCAGTCTTGGGGGGTAATCGCTCTTGCTTTAACCTCCCTGGATCTGGATTGTGATCTAGGGTGGAAGTTGTGGGTGGGTTTACAGCTTGCCAGAAACGGAAGTTGCCCCCCACACGTTCGGGACGAAAATTCCTCTATCTGGCCTTAAAGCCATAGTGTGGCAACAAGCCCAAAAGTCAAGCAATTAAGTGGCAACATGCCAAGGCAAAGGAAACAGAAAAATGCAACCCTAGACTCCTATTTGGGGGCATAGAGCGGGAAAAGGACTGTGAGGTCAGAAGTCCTGCTCCAAAAGCCCCAGGGGAAAACAAGAGCAGGTTGCAGGCCATAGAGGACCTGAAGAAGGACTTTAAAAATCAAATAAGAGAAGTGGAGGAAAAATTGGAAAGAGAAATGAGAAGGATGCAGGAAAAGTATGAAATGAGGGTCAACAGCCTGACTGAGGAAAACAACACCTTAAAAAATAGACTAACTCAAATGGCAAAGGAGGCCCAAAAGGGCAATGAGGAGAAGAATGCCTTAAAAAGTCGAATTTGCCAGATGGAAAAAGAATCTCAAAAGTTCACTGAGGAGATTCATTCCTTCAGAGTTAGACTGGAGCAAATGGAAGCAAGTGACTTTATGAGAAATCAAGATGCTGTTAAGCAGATCCAAACAAACGAAAGATTAGAAGGCAATGTGAAATATCTCATGGGAAAAACCACTGACCTGGAAAATAGATCCAGGAGAGACAATTTAAAAATTATTGGACTACCTGAAAGCCATGATCAAAGAAAGAACCTAGAAATCACCCTTCAAGAAATTCTCAAGGAAAATTGCCCTGATGTTTTAGATCCAGAGGGCAAAATAGAGGTTGAAAGAATCCACGATCACCTCCTGAAAAAGATCCCAAAAAGAAAACTCCCAGGAATATTATAGCCAGGTTCCAGAATCCCCAGATCAAGGAGAAAATACTACAAGGGAAGAAACAATTTCAATATTGTGGAAACACAATCAGAATAGCCCAGGACCTGGCAGCTTCTACACTGAGGGATGAAGGGCATGGAATATGATATTCCAGAAGGCAAAAGAACTGGGAATGAACCCAAGGGTCACCTACCCAGCAAAACTGAGTATTTTGTTTCAGGGGAAAATATGGTCATTCAGTGGAATAGAGGACTTTCACACTGAGGAAAAAACCAGAGTTGAATAGAAAATTTGACATCCAGACACAAGAAGTAAGAGATGCCTGAGAAGGTAATCAGGGAAAAGAAATCAAAAGGAACTTATCAAAGTTGAACTATTTACATTCCTATATGGAAAAGCAATATCTGTGACTGATGATATCTTTCTCACTATGAAAATAATGGAAGAAGGGTGTGTGGTCATATGAATACATATGTGAATGTGTGTGTATATGGCTACAGTTATATATGGATAGAGGGCATAGGTTGATTTTGTTGGGAAGGGAGACTACTCAAGGGATGAAATTATGAGGTGAGAGAGGAAAGTGGCAAGAGGAGATGGGGAGAGACATGGTAGGGTAAACTATCTCATGTAGGGGAAGTGGGTGCAAAGGAGGAGGAGAATAAGGAAGGCTAAAAAGGCAAAACCACATTCACATTGAATTTGGTTCAGGGAGAAAATGACATACATACTAAATGGGATATCTCAACCTGCAGCAGGATAGGGGGAAGGGGGATGAGAGGAGGGATGATGGATGGGAGGGCATCCTTGGGGTGAGGGGAGGTTGGAAGTACCCACTATAGAAGAGGGACAGGATCATGTAGGGAATGGACCAGGTGGGGGGTGGGATGAGTGGGAGGGAATTATAAGCAGCCTTGTACAATATATCTACTATGATAATGTTTTGCATAGCTAGACATGTACAACATATACTGAATTACTTATCTCCCAAGAAGGAATGGGTGACAAGGGAGGAAGGAAATGGATCTGAAATTCGAGGTCGTAACATTAAATGTTTAAAATATATATATATAAATACTATTATTAATACTCTTTTGTATTTAATGGGAGATAAGATGTGCAGGCATTGGGACACAAAGATTCACTCTTCCTCTAATGGAAAAGTCGATGATATAGAAAAGGTATGGGAGAGAGCAGATTGGAGGAAGCGATATCTTGTGAGACTGCTATTCTGGGAGGTTGGGTAGGGGAATAATGGGGGGAAAATGATTGTAACTCAAAATCTGGTGGAAATGAATGATGTAAAACAGAAGTTAATAAAGCATTTGTTTAAAAAAAAAAAAAAAAGAATGCTTGAAAGTCCTTTATTCCACTGAATGACCACATTTTCCCCTGAAAATTGATACTCAGTTTTGCTGGGTAGGGGATTCTTGGTTTTAATCCCAGCTCCTTTGACCTCCTGAATATCATATTCCAAGCCCTTTGATTCCTCAATGTAGAAGATGCCAGATCCTGTGTTATCCTGATTGTGTTTCCACAATATTCAAATTGTTTCTTCCTGGTTGCTTGTAATATTTTCTCCTTGATCTGGGAACTCCAGAACCTAGCTATAATATTCCTCAGAGTTTTCTTTTCAGGATCTTTTTCAGAAGGTGATCAGTGGATTCTTTCAACCTCTATTTTGCCCTCTGGTTCTACATCAGGGCAATTTTCCTTGAGAATTTTTTGGAGGATGTTTTCTAGGTTCTTCTTTTGATCATGGCT
>WOXC01002972.1:0-259738 GCA_011680675.1 Gymnobelideus leadbeateri | reverse complement strand
TTGAATGGATAAACACATGCATAGATAAATGAATGAATAGGGTGTCTAATCATCAGCTGCCCAGAGCCTAAGTCTCTGCATTCTCTCTGTACACATTTTAAAGGCTCTGAAGATGTTGCCTGGCCTTTTGCTTGGCCCCTTATTTTCTATCGAATCAAGCCCCCTCACCTTGTGATGATAACATGATAAATGTCTCCACTGGAGTAAGGACCATCAGTGACATGCCCTATGAGGCTAATTCAGATTTACTGTAGCTGGTAGATGGAGCAGCTCCTAAGTAAGCAGAAAATGTCAATATCATTGACCTCAACAGGTGATTTGTGGCTCTGGCTCAATGTAGCCCAGCCCCCAGAAGGGCCTCCTGACCAGAATGAGAAGCGTTGCTCTATCGATCCAAATGAAGGCAGCTCCCTATTAGCTCAGAGAGTGAGCAGGAAGCAAGAGCTTGACAAGCAACCAGGAGTCTGGGGTGCCGGTCCTGAGTCTCTCACTGGCAGCCAGGCCAAGTTGCTTAACCACTCCCAATCTTAGATTCCTCATCTGGAAAACAGGACATCAATAACTATTCTCATGATACTGAGAAACTACCTTTATTTGTTAACTTCAAAGGCTCAACTATAAAAATAGCCCTCACAGAGTTCTTGATGGTTTGCATAGTGCTTTACATGTATGATCTCATTTCACAATATTATTATTCTATAATTGTATGATGCCTTTAATCAATCAATAGCATTTATTAAGTGCCTACTGTGTGTGAGACACTCTGCTAGCTGCTATTTGAAGATCGAATAAAACTCTCTGCTCTTAGGAATCTTATTTCCTTCCTTCCTTCCTTCCTTCCTTCCTTCCTTCCTTCCTTCCTTCCTTCCTTCCTTCCTTCCTTCTTTCCTTCCTCTCTCTCTCTTTCTTTCTTCCTTTACTTTCTTTCTTCCCCCATCAAGTTTTATTGAGGTAAGATTATCTAGCAGCTTAGGTGAGGACTTGAATAGATTTTTACGAAATGCACAATTTCAAATCCTAGCATTTAGCTAATACTCAAGTTGTATTTTGATACAAAATCTTTTGTTCAGTGAAACTTCTTTGCTATAGGAGAAGACAACACGCACACATAAACACACGCTTATATTAACAACAAGGTATTTTTTTTTTTCTTAAGTGGAGGTGCTTGTAACTATAGCAGTGGAAGGGATAAGGGAAAACCTCCTACTGAAAGGAGCATTTGAAGGCACTTAGGAATTTTTTTTTCATAGTTTTTATCTCATTTGCTTCTTGCTGCAAACTTGAGAGTAAAGTATTTTTTTTCCACCAATATATAGATGAGGAAATGGTGGGGTGGTGGTAAAAACCTCATGCAAGGTCATAAGGAAAGTGAATGATCTTAATAGGTCTTCACTCTCCTGACTCTTAGCTGAGTTACATATATAGCCCTTTACCCCTCACTGTTTTTTGGTTGCCTCATTCTGAGGGCAGGGCAGCTAGATGCTGTAGTGGATAGAGTGCCAAGATTGGAGTTAGGGAAGCTCACCTTCCCAAGTTCAAATCTGGCCTCAGACATTGGCTGTGTGACCCTGGGCAAGTCACTTAACCCCATTTGTCTCAGTGCCTTTATCTATACAATGATCTGGAGGAGATGGCAGACCACTCCAGTATCTTTGCTAAGAGCCCCCCAAATAAGGTCATGAAAAGTCGAACATGACTGAAAAATGACTGAACAAGAACATTCTGAGGGCAACTCTAACACTGATCCCTCCTGGGTGTTAGTGCCTTCCTTTCATCTCCAAAGTCAGTTTGTATTTATTTCATATATATCCTGTATTTACTTATCTGTGAACAGGCTCTGTTTCTTTCTTAGTAAAATAATTAGTACAGCAGGCTATAAGGTTTTCAGAATTTACATATTATCTCATTTGATCCTTGTAACAACCCTGTAAGATAGGTACTATTATTATATCCATTTTACAGATTAGGAAATTAAGGCTGAGAGGTTTAATGACTTAGCCAGAGCTATACAACTACTCAAAGTCTGAGGGGGAAACTCAGATCTTTCTGAATCTAAAGCCAATATTCTAATCCTCTCTGCCACCTAGATACTTCAAATGTAAGCTTTTTAAATTATTTTTTTTTGTTTTGTTTTTGCTTTTTTTTGGAGGGGGGAAGGCAGGGTAATTGGGGTTAAGTGACTTGCCCAAGATCACATGGCTAATAAGTGTGTCAAGTGTCTGAGGCCAGATTTAAACTCAGGTCCTTCTGGCTCCAGGGCCAGTGCTCTATTCACTGTGCCACCTAGCCACCCTTAAATGTAAAATTTTTAAGGGATGACATTTCTCCTTTTTGTCCTTGAAAATCTACTGAGCAGCACAGTCCCTGGTACCTTGATAAATGTTTGTTGATTGGTGCAGAGGAATGATATTTATTTCTGCCTCTTCTTTTTTGATAAGCCATTGCTTTAACACCCAAACTTTTTACCTATTTTTTCATATTCCTTAAAATAGAGGAACCCGTCTCAGTAAAGGATAAGCAGACAAGGAATATCGAAGAGCAGAAAAAAACACTAGCTCTGGAGACTTTGTTTTAAAGTCTGCCTTCAAAGATTACTACCCGTGTGACCTTGGAAAGGTCACCTACCCTACCTCTAACTCTATATCCTCACTTGCAGAATTACAGAGTCTGGCTTAGATGGGCTTTGGGTTTCCTTCCAGTGTTAAGTCCACAGTTAAGTGAACCTGAGTATATGCTGTCAGGTGCAGTTGCTCTCATGGTTGGTTTTACTTAACTATTTTTGTTCTTGTTTAGTCCTTTTTCAGTCCTGACCCTATTTGGGGTTTTCTTGGCAGAGATACAGAAGTGGTTTGCCATTTCCTTCTCCAGCTCATTTTACAAATGAGGAAACTGAGGCAAACAAGGTCAAATTACTTACCCAGGGACAGCCAGTTAGCGAGTGTCTAAGGCTAGATTTAAACTCATGAAGATAAGTCTTCCTGACTCCAGTCCTGGAGCTCTGTGTGCTATGGTGCCACCTAGCTGCTATTTCTTTTCTTTCTTTTTCTTTTTTTGAGAGGAGGAATGCAGGGAAGTTGGGATTAAGTGACTTGCCCAAGGTCACATAGCTAGTAAGAATTAAGTGTCTGAGGCTGGATTTGAGCTCAGGTCCTCCTGACTCCAGGGCCAGTACTCTATTCACTGCACCACTTAGCTGCCCTAGTCTAGCTGATATTTTAACTCCAGTTATTTTACTTTATGACTAAAGAGGAGTGGGGAGGGGGTGGGCAAAGGAAAAATAAATTTCTGTAGTTCCTACTATATGTCAAACATTACACTAAGCATTTTTTACAAATATTATCTCATTTAATTCTCTCAACAACCTGGGTGGTTATTGCTTGTCCTTTGTTTCCCAAAGATCAGTGATGTCACAAGTTTTTGTCTCTCCTGGGAGGTAGGTACTATTGTTAGCCCCACTATACAGTTGAGGAGATTGAGGCAAACAGAGGTTTCTTTGAGTGAGTTCCTCACAGTCACAGAGCTAGTAAGCGTCTGAGGTCAAACTTGAACTCAAATCTTGCTGACTCGAAGGCAGGCACTCTATCCTCAGCTCCATCATTTGCCTCTTGAGAGGCAGAGAGAAATAGAGGCAGAGAGACTGAGAAAATACAGCTGTTCTTATAAAAAAAGAGAAGGGGGGCGGCTAGGTGGCGCAGTGAGCAAAGCGCCGGCCCTGGAGTCAGAAGGACCTGAGTTCGGATCCGGCCTCAGACACTTAATCCACACAAACAAAAACCTAGCCATGTGACCTTGGGCAAGTTACTTAACCCCAATTGCCCTAAAGGGGTGGCTAGGTGGCTCAGTGAGTAAGAGCGCCGGCCTCGGAGTTGGGATGACCGGAGATCAGATCCGGCCTCAGAAAATGAGCACCCACACATAAATAATGACTAGCCGTGTAACCTTGAGCAAGTTACTTAACCCCAATTGCTTAAAAAAAAAAGAAAAAAAAAGAAAAAAGAGAAGGAGTCAATGTCATCTTTAAAAGGGTACCTTAATGAGGATGAATTTATAGAACAGAGACCTTTGTTTTCCTTCTTTCCATTCGAGGTCATTACAGAGACACTCCCTGCTTCCCAACTTTCTTTGATTGTCCATAAGAGAAATACAAATGCCAATAGTTTCTTTAATGCCTTTTTATATCATAAAATATCAAGGCAGAAGTGAAATAGAGCCGATTTCAGGCCTCCCTTGGGTCAGTGGAGTCAGTGACTTGGATCACGCAAGCTGGCATGTGAGGGAAAGGCTGAAATCCAAGAGGGAATAGCGGCCTGGTTACCCAGGCCCAGCTGTCCAGTCTAGGGGGAGTGAATCCATTCATCTTCCAGACTTGCCTAGGGGTAGAACTGCCATGGATTGGAGAGTTAGTGAGTTAATTCTCATTTCACATCATCTCTCTATATTTAGTCTACCTAAGACCATCTTTCCTCATTTCTAGCCATCTACCAGGATTCTAGGGCCTGCCAATTTAGGGAAGCTTGCCTTCTTCCTTGTTGCTGATTGAACACTTTCCTCACCCTCTATCTCTTGCTCAGAGAAAAGAAGCCAGTATTATCACCTCTATTGGGAAAGACATAGCAATCTACTGTTTTATGTTTCATAATCTCTGTGACTACCCAGCCCAAACCTTCCTCTCCTGTCTTTTTGTTATTCTCTCTCAATTCACTCATGCCCAATTCTTCATGACCCCATTTGGGGTTTTCTTGGCAAAGATCCTAGAGTGGTTTTCCATTTCCTTCTCCAGCTCCTTTTACAGATGAGGAAACTGAGGCAAATAGAGTGAAGTGACTTGCCTAGGGTTACATAGCTAGTAAGTAGCTGAGGCCCAATTTGACCTCAGGAAGATGAGTCTTCCTGACTCTAGGCCTGGTGTTTTGTCCATTATGCTACCTAGCTGCCCCTTCCTGTCTATTGCTTTCCATTAAATATTTTATTCTCTAATAAAAGTTGCTATCCTTAAGGCTCACAATTGTCTCACTTTTGAACTTCTTTTCCCAATGCCCAGCACCATTCCTGGCACCTAATAGGTACTTAATAAATGCTAGCTTAATGATTGACTGAATATGAATTCCAGATTTCCTCATCAGGTCAATAAGCTTAGCTCAGCTTCATTTATTTATATAGGCCTATTCTTAAAGGTGGTTTTCTTCATAGTTATTTCTGTATGTCACCTTCCCCCTCCCCCACCTCAGACTATAAACTCTGTGACGACAGGAATTTTGTCTTATATCAACTTTGACTTAGCCACTCAATGCCCAGCGTAAAGGAAGCAATTAAAGGGATGATGACATGGGGAATAGGATCCTGGATTTTAAGTCAGAACAACTCAGTTCAAATTCTGATTCTGATGCCTTGTGTCTCTTTGACTTGGGGAGAATTATCTGTGACTCAGTATTCCTTTGAAAATGAGGCATTGGGGTGGCTAGGTGGTGCAGTGAATAGAAAACCAGCCCTGGAGTCAGGAGGACCTGAGTTCAAATCCGGCCTCAGACACTTAACACAAAAACTAGCCATGTGACCTTGGGCAAGTCACTTAACCCCAAATTGCCCTCCAAAAAGCAAAGCAAAACAAAACAAAACAAAAAAAGAAAATGAGGCATTTTAATTTTTTACATTTTAAGTTTTTTTGTTTCCCTTTTTTTAATTTGTAATTTTCAGGTATTTTTATATTATTTCTCCTTGATCTGTTCTCCAGATTGGTTTTTTTTTTTTTTTTGCTTTTTGGAGGGCAATTGGGGCTAAGTAACTTGCCCAAGGTCACCTGGCCAGGTTTTTGTTTGTGTGTGTTAAGCATCTGAGGCCAGATCCGAACTCAGGTCCTTCTGACACCAGAGCTGGGTGCTTTACTCACTGCGCCACCTAGCCTCCCCTCAGTTGTTTTTCTGATGATATGCTTCACTTTATTTCTATTTTTTCATTCTTTTGTATTTGTTTTATGATTTCTTAGTTTCTTAGAATATCATTAGCTTCCCCTTGCCCCATTCTAATTTTCAAGGAATTATTTTCTTCCTTAAGTTTTTGTTTCTCTGTTGACTTTCTTTTTATAATTTTCTTGATTTCTTGGATTGTTCTTATTTTTTTCCCCAATGTTTCCTCAGTTTCTTCTATTTGATTTTTTTTGGAGGGGGAAAGGTAGGACAATTATGTTGTGACTGAGACCGGATTTGAACTCAGGTCGTCCTGACTCCAGGGCTGGTGCTCTATTTACTGTGCCACCTAGCCACCCTGAGGCATTTAAATAGATGACCTTTAAAGCCCCTCTAGCTCTAAACCTATGGAATATTAATTTTTTCTTTCTTTTTTTTTTTGAGAAGGGAAGGTAGGGCAATTGGGGTTAAATGACTTGCCCAGTGTCACACTGCTAGTTTTTTTGTGTATGTAAAGTGTCTGAGGCTGGATTCTATGGAATACTTCTTGAATTTTTTTTATTTTTATGGTATAAACCCACATCCAACCCTCCCAAATGTTTTGTTTTCTGACCTCTGTATTCTCAGTCAAGAGTTAGCCTACCCAAGAGTGTCTTCCCCTCTGAAAAATTAATGTTATTTTTAACCTTGTGCAATTCCCAAGTTTTCCTATTCACTCAGGGAAAATGGGGGAGCCAACTTGATAAAGAACTATCCATCTTTATTCCTCACCAAATATATATATATATGCAAGAATGTGTATCCCTACAAAGATTTCATCATCCATTGGGTTGGCTCCTACCAAAATCTGTCCTGACTCAGGCTACCCAAGCTCCAACCACTCTAGTCACAGAGCTTATTCCCCACAATGGGCAAGGAATCTGACTCCGGCTATAATTAGAAATGACAGTGCTCTTGAACCTGAAGTTCAGCATCCCAGGATAAATAGCTATTTTAATATTCTTGGCTTGAATTACTGAGCCCCTCCCCTGGCCAATTCCTCCTTGGTGTGAGTGCAGAATCTCTTGGCCATGTATGTTCATGTCCATCTGCCATGATGGCATTGTGCCTCCTTGCTTGCTGTTTGGACCCTTGCCTTGGGGCTATAGATGCCAGGCAGTGATAGGCAGGCTGCATAACAATGCAAATATCAGATCTTCTCAAGGCACTTCTCCTCTCTGGCCATCTTGATGGGCAGGCATCATGCGCCTCTTAAGACACAACTGCACCTGTTGGAAGTCATCTGCCAAATACATGAAGCATTGGGGTTGTGGACTGTGGCTGCCAGGGGGGTGATTAACATTGTATGGAAAAACTCATCAATACCATTTGAGGGGCTCAAACCTCATACACAATTGTCACCCACTGACTCTCAAGTGCTGCCAGTGCTAGAGGGTATGGAATGGGCAGGGATAGCCAGGGCACCAAGGGGTACCAGGTGGTTGAATAAAGCATAGAAATACAGACAGTGTCACAGAAGGCATGACTATGGACCTTCTAAGAAATGGGCTGCTTCCCAGAGGCAGCATCCAGAAAGATCTGGAAGGGTCTTTATGTGACTCATTCCTTGGGCTTTGTAATATTACACCGAATAAGAATTTTTCTCTGTGACCCAAAAGTTCAACAAATTTCTCACGGATGGGAATTTGAGCCTTAGGATGAATAAGTTTATATAGAAGATCATTTTTCTCTGTTCTCTCTGAATACTGGAATTGAAGCCAGGAGGACTGGATTTGAATCCCATCTTAAAGCAACTTTTCCATGCTTCCCTGTAGCTAAATCTCTCTAAAGCTTAGTTTTCTCTTGTTAAATGAAGATAATGGTACCTGTAATACTTCCCGTCCCACAGTTATTGTGAGGCTTAAAAGGTATAGTGTATGTAAAGCACTTTGCAAAAGTTAACATGGGATATAAAAGTTCCCATCATCAGCATGATGAACCATCAAGACTGTAGATTGCATGGAAATGTCACTCAACTTGGTAGCACTAGATGACCCCAAGGCATAAGATATGATAAAGTAAAGGAATACTTTACTAGACTAAGGTACCCTACTCTTTCAGGGACATGGTTTCTGAAGCTGATCAGAAAAAAGTCACTGTTCGTTTTCTTTGTTTCTTTGTTTCTCTCTCTCTCTCTCTCTCTCTCTCTCTCTCTCTCTCTCGCTCTCGCTCTCGCTCTCGCTCTCTCTCTCTCTTTCTTTCTCTCTCTTTCTCTCTCATCCTTCCTTCCTTCCTGCCTTTCTCTCTCTCTTTCTTTCCTTCTTTCTTTTTCTTTCTCTTTCTTCCTTTCTCTCTCTCTTTTCTCTCTCTTTCTTTCTTTCTTCCTTCCTTCCTTTCTTCCTTCCTTCCTCCCTCCCTTCATCCCTTCATCCCTTCCTCCCTTCCTTCCTTCCTTCCTTCTTTCCTTCCTTCCTTCCTTCCTTCCTTCCTTCCTTCCTTCCTTCCTTCCTTCCTTCCTTCCTTTCTTTCTTTCTTTCTTTCTTTCTTTCTTTCTTTCTTTCTTTTTTCTTCCTTCCTTCCTTCACTTCTTTCTTTTCTTCTATTTAACTTTGGTTCCCTATATATCTATGTGATATACATACATATTGCATATATATGTATGTATAAATGCATATACATACATACATACATACATATGGAATGAATGGAATTGCCAGAAGTGTTATGAGACCTCTAATAAAGGAAGGGTTTGGGAAGAGTTATGTATGCCTGTGTGTGTCTGTGTTCATACATATAAAAATATATATGTATATTATGTACATAATATACATATATATTTATGTATATTAATCTACATTTCCCAAACTCCATCAAGACAGATCAATGCTTTCTTGGTCGGTGGTTATAGTTTTAGAGAATTTCCTGGAGCCACGAAGGATTAAGTGATTTGCTCAGGGTCACTCAGTATGTAGGACAAGAGGGACTTAAATTGGGGTCTTTGCTATACTGTACCTGGCTCTCTATCCCTTTGGCTGCAATGTTTTCTTAAGACTATAAATTTCCCTCAGTCTAAACTCTCATAACTGTTTTCATCATTACTTTATATTTTTTTCACATTCAATAGCCTATAATATACCTTAGTCATCCTACTTCTCCAATGGATTATATCCTTCTAAAAGATACTTGATTAAATCCAGGTAGAGGAGACAGAGAGAAATAGAGTGAGTTCTTACTTAGCCAATAAGTTTGATACCAGCCACCATCAGATGAGTGTGAATCCTGTAGGCATGGGGATAAGGTTGAGCTTTCCTCCAGTGAACTACATAGTCATAGAACTTCTGGGAAAGTGGTAGAGTGATTGAACACTCCCAATGCTTAGATGATCTGCCCTGTAGCCTCCTGGGAAGAATGCTCCTTCCCATTCCCCATTTCTCTTGTGTTACACTGGTTCTTGTTACAACAGGTTCACCTCAACCCTGACCTAGTCACTAAATTTTTTCTGACCCCCTACTCAGCTTGAATCCTGCCTCTTCCACTTAATTATCTTGGACAATTTATTTTTGTCTCTCTCTGGTCATCAGTTTCCTCATCTGGCTGTTTGACAAAATTACCTTAAAGGTTGTTCCAACTCTAGAATCTTATGTTAATTTCCTCTTCCAACATATCCCTATTTTAAAGATCAGTAAACTGAGATTTAGAGAGGTGAAGTGACTCGTTCATTACTATGGAACTAGGCAGTGGAAACACTGCAGAATAAACCCAGGTCTTCCTACTCTAATTTCAGTTCAATTCAATAAACATTTGTGAAGTTATTAACATATTTATTATGTGCCAGGCATTGTGCTAAGCTCTGGGGATACAAATAAGCAAAAGGGATAATCTTTGCCTTCAAGGAGCTTACAATCTAATGGGAGAAGGCAACATGTAAGGGAAAGTAGAAAGGAAGGTTACTGTGGTTTTTCAAAGTCATTCAAAGTCAATCAGAGCAACCAATGGAAAATGGAATTACCGGGAAGATTGTGAGCCCTCTGTAAAGACAGGCTTTGGGAGGAATTTTGTGCTTCATGTTTTAGTCCTCCAATCAGAACACAGAGTCAACTGAATTGAGATAGCATAGAATATCAAAACTTGGATCATTCGTCATGATGATGAAATTTCAGGTAGTCAGCTTATTCCCTGCCTCCATCTCCCTTTCCCCATGTGTTGTGGGGTAAGGACATCTTGTTCAGAGGCATCAAAACCAAGCAGAATATGTTTTCCTCTTTTGGATGGTTTAATCAAGAATTATCAAGTAGAGAGGGGGATCTCAGACCTGTGCAATTTATAGCACTTTAAAAATTGCAGATTATAAATGTAAAATAAAAATCAAAGACTAGTATCAACATAATTTGAAAATTAAGGGTATAGGATTTGAGCGCAACTACACAAATATGGACATGACTCATAACTGAAGTTATGGGTTATTGTGCTTGCTATCACAGAGGGGACGGGGGAAAAAGAAATTTGCTTGATAACTATGTTTTGAGAGAATAGCAAAGTTGTACATGGTAGATCTGCAGTTTCGTGTGCAATTCTCTTTTTATTGTAATGTACTATGGAAATGCTCATTTTATTCCATAAATTAAAAAGAAAATAAATCAAGAAAAAAGAAAATATAACAAGGCATAAAAAATAAAAGTCACAGTCTCAGCTATCAGAGTCACATGGCAGTGTGACTGCACTGGGGGTTTCTTACAAAAAAAAAAAAACCCTTAAAAACCTGGGACTGAAAGTTGTATATTAAGACTAAGGATGAAATAGGATACAAATTACAGAATACTGGAGCTGAAAGAGACCTAAGAATTCATCTAGTCCAACCATCTCATCTTCAGATGGGGAAACTGAGACCTGGAAAGGAGAAATGACTTGTTCAAAGGTACATAGCTTACAATCTTCCAATGTTAAGAATTGAAACCGTGATTCAAAGTCAAATCTTCTGTCTACAAGTTCAGTGGTCATAATTATCTATAAGAGACTAGAGGGAGACTTTTAGATTCTGTGGGCATATAGCATTTTTTCCCTGGCAGTTTGATATCAAATTTAGGCCTCAGTTACTGAGTTAGAAATAATGCTGCAGACAACATTTTCCTCTGAGGAAACTCCTTGCCCAGGAAGAATAGCTAACTGATCTGTTAGCTTCTCCCAAGTTATTTAGATAACATTCTCTAGTATTATTTACATTTTCTCAATAATTTGATGAAGCTATTTTTGATGAAAGGGTTTTATTTCTTTTTAAATAAGGTCCTTAACGGAGCTTTGATAAATGTCCCTTTCTAAGCCTTCCTCTTATATTCCCCCTCATTTTAATTGTTCAACGACTTTAACTCAATTCACATTTACTGAATAGGGCATGTGGCAGTATATTCTAGGTATACTGAGATGAAGAAAAATATAGTAAAGTACCAACATCATCTTCCTTATCTTTAAGGAACTAATGATTCCCTTTACTGTCCAAAGGATGCATAATAGAATTAAATATAAATAAGAAAAGTCTGTTTTAGCTAGACAGGTCTCTTCTGTATTCCCTAGACATTGAAGTGCTCATTATCTCCTTTATCCCTTGGCTTCCTAGGCTTCCAGTGTACGTTCTTCTTCCTGACTACCCAGTTTTGAGGACCTTCCATCATTCGCATGCAGTATTTCCTGATTCTTCTAACCAACCTTGTCTATCTTGCTGCTTATCATTCTTAGTTATTCTTGTTATTCATTCGTTTCAGTCATGTCTGACTGTTGATGACCTCATTTGGGGTTTACTTGGCAAAGTAAAGTGGTTTAACCATTTCGTTCTCTAATTTATTTTACAGATGAGAAAACAGAGGCAAAGAAGGTGTAAGTGGATTTCTCACGGTCACACATCTAGTTAGTGTCTGAGGTCAGATTTGAACTCAGGAGTATGAGTCTTCCTGACTGCAGGTCTGGCCCTCTATTATGCTACCTTATCATCTTTACTATTTATTTAATAGTTAGCACTGTGGTTGATAGTTATTCTGTGTAGCTATTGTAGGAAACTTAATGGCTTTCCATTTCCTCTACTGATCACCTGTTTTCCACTAGTTTCATAATCTGACCCCTCAGACTCTGGGTGCCCTGGGTTTACATAAATTAAGAATGTATCCTTCAGTTTGGTGCCTGACTGAGCCTTGCCAGTAGTAGACATTTCAGAAGAGTGTATCATAAGAGAAGTGTATTGAGTAGGCTATGGACCAAGGAAGATTATCTTTAAAGGATATTTGACATCTGGGTGGTGATAGTAGGAAGTTAAATATGAATGAGTATAAATTGACAGGGAGCCATTTGTTTGGGGATTACCCTATACTATTCTTAGGTGTGTTTGCATTTAATCAAAAAAATCTTGGGTGGCTAGGCGGCACAGTGAATAGAGCACCGGCCCTGGAGTCAGGAGGACCTGAGTTCAAATCCGGACCCAGACACTTAACACAAAAAACTAGCTGTGTGACCTTGAGCAAGCCATTTAACCCCAATTGCCCTCCAAAAAGCAAAAAACAAACAAACAAACAAAACAAAACAAAAAAAAACTTGAACCAAAGGAATGAATACTGAATGGTGGAATATCAGGCAATAATTTGAGGAGATAACTTTTAAGCAAGAAGAGCCTTTCCAAAGTCTAAGAAATTGTCAACTGGCTGTTCACTGCACTAGCTCCCCTTGAAGATGATCTCCAGGCCCTTCAGTGTTACAGGAGACACTGGAGTGCCCTCTCTTATAGATTTTAAGTCTGGAGGTATGTCTAGCATGGAATTGAGAGAATTCAACCTCAGGCAAAGAACTAGACCTTCTGACCTTTTATAGTGCCTTCCATGCCTATAGCACCATGAAAATGAGTTGTGTAATTTGAAATGACCATGTCTCTCCTCCTAAGAGAATTCTGCTAAATCAGGGTCAGCCACTGGAAGAAGAACAAGAATACATGTTCAATAAACTGAAGCAAAGAATGAGGAACCAGGGAAAACACATAGGGGAAAGAGGGGCTGAAGAAGTATTAGGAGTTGGGGAGGTTGCCAAGTCTGGAAAAAAAGAGGAGAAAGATTTATATTTAGCGGGATGTTGTTGTTCTTTTTTTAATCTATCAGGGAAACTAATTAAAACTCTTAGTTCTAATTGGAATTAATTGGATTGGCAGCAGATTGAATTGGGATGGGAGTATTTCCTGTCAATCCAAATACATTAATTGATGATGAAAAGGAAGCAGTCAATCATTTATTTGTATACTTTAGAATTATAGAGCATGAGAATTCAACTCAAATATCATCCAATTTAACCCTCTCATCCCAAAGGTGAGGAAACTGAGGCATATGGAAGGAAAATGTCTTGTTTGAGGCTATGGAGCAAGTCTGGGAGCAGATATAAGAATAGAAACTATGTCTTCCAATTTTCAGTCCAAGATACTTTCAGTACAGCATGCATTACTCAGTGCTTTGAGGAAGTGTCATATAGTCCACTGTGTCTGTCCTAGGGGAGATAATTTAAAAGGGGAGGTGGCAGTGTGGTACAGTGGTTAGAGTCTTGACTCAGATCAGAGGACCTGGATTGTAGTCCTGCCTCTAATGCTAACTTTCTGTGACCTTGGACAGCTTACTTCCCTCCCTTGACTTGATTTTTCCTCATTTGTAAAATGAGGGATGGGTTCTCCATCATCTCTGATTTCCTTCTAGCTCTTCCTCTATGAATCTTGTGTCCCTAGGCAAATCATTTGTTCTTCCTTGCTGCAGTTATGTCATCTGTAAATGAGATGAAGGATGGGTTGGACTAGGCAGCTAGCTGGTGCTACAATCAATAGAACATGCATGGGCCTGGAGTCAGGAAGACTTGAGTCTTGTGACCCTCAGTAAGTCATTTAACTCTTTGCCTCAGTTTCCTCATCTGTAAAATGAGCTGGAGAAGGAAATGGCAGACCACTACAGGACCTTTGCCAAGAAAACCCCAAATAGGGTCATGAAGAGTGAGACATGTCTGAAAAATGGCTGAACAACATATGTTATATGTATAAAATTTTCAGTTTTTTTCTTTTGTGTGTATGATAGCCATCATTTATGTAGTGCCGTAAGGTTTGTGAAATACTTTATATGTGTGTATATATATGTACAATTTAATCCCTGGAATATCCAGGTGAAATGATATGATTATCCTCATTTTATAATGTGGTAAATTGAGACTTGGAGAGGCTAAATGATTTGGCCAGGATGACAAATATTGTGTCTAAGGCAGCATTATTAGCTAGGAGTTAGTATTAGACACTGCATGAAAAGAACAATAGGGCTTGTGAGAATAGAGAAGAATAAGAACATTTTTTAAAATGCTTTATTAACTTCTGTTTTACTTCATTCATTTCTGCCAGTTTTTGTGTTACAAATTTTCTCCCCATTTTTCCCTTACCCACCTCCCCAAAATAGCAGTCCCCTAGGATATCCCCTCCTCTTATTTCCCAATTACATGTAAAATAGTGTTAATAATAGTGTGTGTGTGTGTGTGTGTGTGTGTGTGTATTTTTTAAACATTTGGTTTTAAAAACATTGAATTCCAGATTCATTCTCTTCCTCCATTGTTACCCACCCTTACTGGGAAGATAAGCAATTCAATCTAGGTTCTGTATGTGTAGCTAATGCAAAATGTTACCATAGTAGATATGTTGTAGAAGACTGATTATATTTCCCTCCCTCCTATCCCACCTCCCACTTGTTCTATTCTCTACTTTGGTCCTGCCCCTTTTCAAAAGTGTGTGCTTCCTACTTCCCTCCTCCCTAGTCTGCCCTCCCTTCCATCATCCCCCCTCTCATCCCCTTCCCCCCTACTCTCCTGTAGAGTGAGATACCCTGTTTTATGTGTACGTCATTCCCTCCCTGAGCCAAATTAAATGGTTATAAGGTTGACCCATTCTCTTATGCCTTCCTGTTCTTCCCCTCCATTGTAACAGTTTTCCCTTGGCTCTTCTATATGAAATAGTTTACCCCATTTTGTCTCTCCCCATCTCCTCTAATTATATTCCTCTCTCACCTCTTGATTTCACCTTTTAAGTATCATCCCTTCCTGTTAACGTTGTTCTGTGCCCTCTTTCTATGTATACCTTTAAACATATATATATATATATATATATATATACAGACATATATATATTTATATACAGACATTCACATATGTATTCTTACACCTATATACCCTCTGATAAAGACTATATACATATATATATAAATATACAAACACACACACACACACACACACACACACACACATATATATATATATATATATATATATATATATATATTTCTATTCCCTTCAACTATTTTCATACTAAAAAAGTTTCATTTGTTAACAATTTTTGTTTTTCCATGTAGGAATGTAAATAGTTCAACTTTGATAAGTTCCTTATGCTTTCTTTTCCCGGTTTACCTTCTCATGCTTCTCTTGCTTCTTGTGTCTGGATGTCAAATTTTCTATTCAAGTCTGTTTTTTTCTTCTAGAATTCTTGAAAGTCCTCTATTCCACTGAATGACCATGTTTTCCCCTGAAACATTATACTCAGTTTTGCTGGGTAGGTGATTCTCTGTTTTAATCCCAGCTCCTTTGCCCTGTGGAATGTCATATTCCAGGCCCTTCAATCCCTCAGTGTAGAAGCTGCCAGATCCTTTGTTATCCTGATTGTATTTCCACAATATTGAAATTGTTTCTTCCTGGCTGCTTATACAATTCTCTCCTTGATCTGGGAATTCCAGAACATGGCTATAATATTCCTAAGAGTTTTCTTTTTGGGATCTTTTCAGGAGGTGATCTGTGCATTCTTTCAACCTCTATTTTGCCCTGTAGATCTAAAACATCAGGGCAATTTTCCTTGAGAATTTCTTGAAGATGATTTCTAGGTTCTTTCTTTGATCATGGCTTTCAGGTACTCCAATAATTTTTAAATCATCCTGGATGTATTTTCCAGGTCAGTGAGTTTTCCTATGAGATATTTCACATTGCCTTCTATTCTTTCACTTGTTTGGATCTGTTTAACAGCATCTCGATTTCTCAAAAAGTCACTAGCTTCCCTTTGGTCCATTCTAAATCCAAAGGAAAGATGCTCCTCAGTGAGCTTTTGAGATTCTTTTTATATCTGGCAAATTTAGCTTTTTAAGGCATTCCTCTCCTCATTGCCTTTTTCCTCTTTTGCCATTTGAGTCAGTCTATTTTTTAGGGTGTTATTTTCCTCAGTTAGGCTGTTGACCCTCCTTTCATAATTTTCTTGTAGCATTTTCATTTCTCTTCCCAATTTTTCTTCCATTTCTCTTATCTGCTTCTTAAGGTTCCTTCTTAAGCAACCAGCTCTCATTTTCATTTGAAGCTTTTGGTGCAGGAATTCTGACCTCACAGCCCTCCTCCTGTTCTATGCTTTGATACTCTTTGCCCCCAGAGTAGGAGTCTAATGTTGAATTTTTCTGTTTATTTTGTTTCCTTTGCCTGGAAATATTGCCACTCAATTACTTGACTTTTGGGCTTTTTGCCACAGTAGGACTCTGCTACCAGAGCTTCCATCCCAAACGCTGGGGTTTTCTCAGCTGCTGGAGGTATTAGTTGGGTGCCCTCTCTGAAGCCTCCACACACTTAGACAAGCTGGTCACACACCCCAGGACCTCCCCCCCAGACCAAAATCCAGATCCAAGGAGGTTAAAGCAAGAGCGATTACCCCTCAGAGTGGTTGCCTGGTCCCCCTACAGTCTGCAGGCCAGGAGCTGAAACTGCAATGTGGCACCAGCTGCGCCTAAGCATTTCAGTGGCTTCTCACCCTGGGGGAAATAGGCTAATGATCTCCCCACTACTGGCCCAAAAGTCCACAGTGCACTGACCTCTCACTTTGTCCTTAGCATCTCTGTGATAATTCTGGAAACCTCCACAGCTGCTGGTGTTCTGGAGTCCCTCCAGCTAGCTGCTTGTCAGGCCGCCAAGGTGCTAAAACCTCTGGCTCACAGGGGGCTGAGGTTGGCTCCCTGCCACTGGCCCCTCCCTGTCAGGCTATTGGGCTGTCCTCAGTGGGAGGTTAGCTTCTCTGTGTGATTTTGTGGGTTCTGTAGCTCCAAAGTTTGTTCAGAGTCCCCTTTTACATGGATTGGTGAAGGTTGAAGCTGCAACCATGGCGAAGTCCTGTTTCTACTCTGCCATCTTAAACTCAGTCCCCCAAGAACATTTTTTATGTCAGTCATTCTTGGCTTCATTTTTTGGCATGATGAAATATTGTTGGGACCTTTCAAGATGGGGAAAATGTGGTCACAATGAAGTCTTTTTGATACCCCATTTTGCATCGTATCTACTATTATACTTAGAGAAGTTTCTTCATTAGGAGTTCCCTATATGGATAAAAGCACAGATATAGTGTCTACACACACACACACACACACACACTACTTGGTGCAAAGATTTTATGAGATCTAAGAATGAAGGAGGAAATTGAAGCTGGTGTTTAATACAATGCTTTCCTTCAAAATGAAGATGTTTTGGTATGTTAAATGCCTGTCAGAGACTAATTTTGTCATCTTGCTTGGGTGCAGTTCTCTTCCCTGGTTAATATTATACCTAGACCTTGGGATTATTATTATTAATATCTGACCTGTGATTTTATTCACGTGGATAACTCTGGTTTGTATCTAAAAGCTATCGATATGAAATTTAGAGTCTTGAGGAGTTTCCTGAGAGTCATGTGAGCTTAAACTACTTGTTCAGTGATGCATCTGGTATCTCTCTTATCTCTCCCCTTTCTTTTCTCTCTCCTCCTCTCTCTCCTCCTCCTCTCTTTTCCCTTTCCCTCCTCTCTCTCTCTATCTTCTCCTTTTCTTCTTTCCTTCCTTCAAGTCTCAGATAAAATCCCACTTTCTACAGGAAGTCTTTTCTCATACACACACACAAAGGTGGTGTGTGTGTGTGTGTGTGTGTGTGTGTGTGTGTATGTTTGTGTATGTATGTATGTCAGAGGTGGCACTTGTACCCATCTTCCTGACTTCAAGACTGACCCTCTATTCTATATATCAAAGGAACAGAGCTTTTTGGAGTCTCAAATAAAATGAATTAGCATATGTAAAGTGCTTTGCAAATCTTAAAATGTTAGCTAATAAATGTTAGCTAGTATTATTATATTTTAAGCTGGAGATTACTGGGCAAAAATTCTAAAGTCCGTGTATCAGTAGTTAGATGTGATTCTGAACTTCTGAAGCCCAGAGCACCTAAGTGAGTTGTTTAAGGTCACACAGGTAGTAAGTGGCAGAGCCAAAATTTAGATTTATGTCCCATGACTCTGAGTTCAGAGTTCTTTCTACTGGGCTGCAAGGCCTTCCTGAAGAGTGGGGTTCATTTTATAAATCATGTAAAAGGAATAATAGGGCAAAATCTGACCATGTGAGAATAGTGAAGGACAAAGAGATTTATGTCAGCTATTTTTGGCTTCATTTTTGGGGATGAAGAAATATTGTTGGAATGAACATAATGGAATTATATTGGAAATCACATTACTATTGTATTCTTTTTTAAAGATTAGATTATACATAGGTTATAAGAGGACACAGAACACCTGCATCAGGCATGGGATAGTTGGGGTAAAGTGGAGACAGTGTGGTAGTCATGATTTGGGTTGTAGGCCCTGTTCTGTCACCCTTCACTTATCCTCTCTGGGATACAGCTTCCTCATTTCTAAATTGGATGGTCTCTAAATATCCCCCTATAAGTAGGAGTTAAACATGAACCAAATGCATTGACTCCTTCTAATCTTTGTGAAGCTTTCCTTATAATAAATAGACATTGTGGAGAAACCTGGGTAGTATACCCATGTTATAGAAGAAGAATGTAAGCTTCAAGGTTAACTTTGGGCTTTGGTTCACACTGCTGTTTCCTAGTGAAGATAACACTGATGTCATGAGCAGTATTAGGGGCCTGCATTTGCCTCCATCCACATAAAGAAAATGAATGAAATTGTAAACTTTTAAGGGAGATAGCATAGCAGAAAGCCAAGTGCAGCCCCATTAATCTAGTATCTCAAAAGACAGAATGGTGTTATTTATTAAACAATATCTGGTGGAGGCCTGTGAGTGCTATACCTCCTTTAGGTATTTGGTAAGACTCCATGAAATTTTTTTTTTGGAGGGGGTAAGGCATGGCAGTTGGGGTTAAATGACTTGCACAACATCACACAGCTATTAAGTATGTCAAATGTCTGAGGCCAGATTTGAATTCAGGTCCTCTTGACTCAAGGACTAGTAGTCTGTTTGCTGTACCACCTAGCTGCCCCTCCATGAAATTCTTGATGGCCCCCAAAGAAAGAAGTTCCCTCTTATGCCTGGCTTTCATAACACACAGACCTAGTATCATCAACTAGCATGATCAAACTAGACCCTGCCCTTGTTTGGTTGTTTTTCAGCCATGTCCAGCTCTGTGTGACCCCATTTGGGTTTTTTTTTTTTTTTTGATAAACATACTAGAAAGGTTTGCTTTTTCCTTCTCTAGCTCATTTTATAGATGGGAAAATTGTGGTGAACAGAGTTGAGTGACTTGTCCGGGGTCACACAGTTAGTAACTGTCTGAGGTCAGGTTTGAACTCAGGAAGATGAGTCTTCCTGACTCTAGGCCTAGCACTCTGATCTGCTGTGCTTCCTATCTGCTCCTAGATGTTTCTTGGCAACATCAAATTTTATTGATGAATTATTGGTCTACTAGAGATTATGCATACTTAAAAAATTAATTGACAATGCCATCATGGAAACAAGTAGTCATTCCTATGAGTTCTTGGCCTCAGAATTGCTTTATTTAAATTTCCTAGTGGAGGTTACACCATTGTCATGAGCAGAGTTAGGGGCCTGTGTTTGCCTACATCCACATAAAGAAAATTAATGAAACTGTAAACTTTTAAGGGAGATGACATAGCAGGAGGCCAAGTACAGCCCCATTAATCTAGTCTCCCAAAAGACTGAGTGATGTTATTATTAAACAACATCTGGCGGAGGCCTGTGAGTGCTGCACCCCCTTTTAGGTATTCATTAAAGCCCCATGAAATTCTTAGAGAGCTGCAGGAGAAAAAACAATCTCCCCATGCACAAATTAGAGTAGGAAGTGCCAGCTTGATGGAATTATACTGCACACATGCTGGGCTGGCTGGCAAGGCTGCTGGAGAGAGCTGTGTCTGCACATCCTTGGCTGTTCATAATGCCATGGCCAACAGGAGCAAAGCAAGTGGTTTATGTGAGGGAAGGGATGAACTCTTTTCCTTTGTCTAGTCAATAGCTTCCTTCAAATCTCAGCTGAAATCCCACTTTCTACAGGAAGTTTTCCCCAATCCTTCTTAGTTCTTGTGTCTTCCCTCGGTTAATCATCTCCAATTTATCCTGTATGTAGCTTGCTTATAACGTTATTTGCATGTTTTTTCCCTCCATGAGCTCTTTGAGAACAGGGATTGTCTTTTGCCTTTCTTTGTAGCCCGGGTAATTAGCACAGTGCCTGACACAAAGTGGGTGCCTAAGAAGTATTTATTGATTGACTGAAATGCTAATCCTGCTTCTCATATATTAGAATCATGTTCACATTATACATTTGGAAAACTCTTGACATAAATATGCAATGAAAAGAAAGCAGCTGGACCATGAATCATAAATCTAGGTTCTTTTTCTGGCATATTTATAACTCGGGTAGGGCAATCAAAACTCTGCTTCGGGGTGCCAGAACTTAGAGGGCTCTGATAACCATGTGGTTCTTCAGGAAGTAGACTAACCCAGTTTTTTACTTAGTTTCCGTGAAAACTTATTTAACATTGGAGGCTATGAGATGGTCTTCTTTTCTTTGGCTGCTCTTTAAGAGATCTATTTCCTGGTCAGCATTGTTCCACTTCTTCCCCCACATCAGTTCTCCTGTGCCCTAAAGTCTTACACTTCCATTAATGCGTAAGGTTTGTTCCATTGGAAATCTGACATACTAATTCAGGACCTCGGACACTGAGTGACATAAGCATTCTACCTTTGAGTCATATTTGTTCCCATTCTACACAGGGCTAGCACTCCACAAAACATCCAAGTCACCAAAGTTTGAACTTAACACTGCTTTCATCTCTTCTATCTATGCTCTAGTCTTACATCTGTGGCAGAGCCCCTCCCTTCTCAAGGCAGGTAGAAGAGTAGACTAAATGCTAATAGATTTAGAGATGGAGGATTTGGGTTCTAATTCCACCTACCCCATTTAGAACCTGTGTAATCTTGGGCAATTTATTTTGTGTCTGTGGGTCTTGGTTTTTTTCACCTGTAAAATGAGGTGGGGCTATGGAATAGATGACCCCTAAGATTATTTCAGATGCAGCTAGATGCTACAGTGGATCTAGAGTGCCAGGATAGAACTTAACCCTGTTTGCCTCCATTTCCCCACCTGCAAAAGGACGTGGAGAAGGATACGGAAAATCCAAAAGGATGTCAACTGAAATGTCTGAATGATGATGCCAAGAACAAAGGTCGTTTCAGGTCTTAAGCCTTTTCTCTCTGCAATTAAACACCTGGCATATAATAGCTGTTTGATAAGTACTTCTTGAATGGATAAAAGTATAATTATAGCATTTTTCCTCTTAAAAAGACATTTTCCTTACAATGACCATCTGAAAAAGGCAGTACAAATATTATCACCCTCATTTAAATGATGAATAGGAAGGGGGAGGGAATAAGCATTTACATATTCCTTACTATATGCCAAGCATGATACCAAGTGCTATACAAATATTGTCTCATTTGATCCTCAAGATAAATTATTTTGGTAGGTGCTCCATTTCAAAAGTTGATAAAACTAATAACAGAAGTTTAGTGACTTGCCCTAGGTCACACATTTAGTAAGTGTTGAAGTGACTTATCCAAGGTTACAGAGCTGACAAATCACAAAGTTTTCCTAAGTCCAGAATTCTAAAGAAATTCTGTTTCTATAAAGATCTGTGCTTGTTTAACTTTAAGATGAATGTTTTCAAAAGGAAAACTTGCTCTCAGGAATGGAGCTGATAAGCTCATTCACACAGAGGCTTATATTCTGATAATAATCATTGTGAGCTCTTCCACAGACACTGACATTTTAAACAGGGATAAAAAAGGGTCTACGTGCAGAAATTCAAGCATCTGGGAGCCATGAAAAGGTTGTTTTTGTTTTTGTTTGTATTCTTTGGTGGGGAAATCTTTCTGATATCTTGAAATCCCACTCCCTCTCCTGTCTTGTGGAGAACCATCAAGGGCTAGAAACAGGGTTAGGTCATATGATTTCCAATGGAATAATTATACCATAGACATTTAAGAATGGACTCAATTCTCTGACCCCTGAGGCCACTTTCTGTACACTGATCATTGTGAGCTGAGCCAGGAGAATCAAGGGAATGAAACTTTCCTTTGAAAGTCCTGATTTCTTTTTTAAAAATGATTTAGTTGGTTTTATATCACCTTCATTTCGAAATCTATGCTTCCTGCTCCCATACTCAGAGTTATCTCTTATAACAAAGAATAAAAAAAGGAAAACAGCAGTTTATTACAACTGAACAATACACTATTCAAGTCTGGCAGTTTCAACCAACCAACCAATCAGTCCATGTATGTTTCTTAAGCACTTACTACGTGCTAGAAATTGTGCTAAGCTCTGGGGGTACAAAGTCAAGTCCTTATCCTCATGGAATTTACATAACGATGGGGAGAAGGGGTAACACACAAATAAAATAGCTATATACAAAATACATACATTCCTATAACTATCCATCTCTGCAAAAAGAGAGAGAAATACAGGGTGTTCCTAAAGTCTGGACACAGAGGAAATCTCATTAACTATACACATTTTCAAAAAATGAAATGAATGAAATTTTCAACAACATTTTATTTAATTACCATAAATAAGATGTCATAGGAAGACGTAGGAGATGCATGGGAAATCTCAATTAAATTAAATTAATCTCATTAATATGGAAAATAGTCCCCAAGAGCTAATGAAAGCTTTTATTCCATATGAAATTGTCATGGCTAAAATTTATGCTAATTAAATAAAATGTTGTTGAGAATTTCATTAATTTCATTTCTTGAAACTATGCATAGTTAAGGAGATTGCCTATGTGTCCAGACTTTAGGGACACCCTGTACATGTTCTAACCTCTAGCATGACAGTGTAACTGGGTTCTAGGCTAGAAATAAAAAATAACATGGTCTCTACTCTCAAAGGAGCTTAAATTCTGGCTGTCCCCCATGCCTGGAATACTCGCTCTCCTCCATTCTGACTGTTGACTTCCCTGCCTTCCTTGAAGTGCAGCTAAAATTCCACCTGCTAAGGGAAGCCTTCCCCAAACTTTTAATTATGGTGCTTGAAACTTTTAAAATTTATTCTGCATATAGCTTGCAATGTATATATTTGTTTATGTGTTGTCTCCCCCATTAGATTGTAAGCTCCTTAAGGGCAGAGACTGTCTTTCGCCTCCTTTTGTATACTCAGCAATTAGTACCTTCTTATGGTACCTGGTACATCATAGACCACTTAATAAATGTTGCTTGATTGATTCTATACAATTTAGTAAATGATAATATGAGGGAAAAAGAGTGCAGTAACAGCTGGTAGACAAGGGATCAAGAAAGACTTTGAAGAGGAGAATGCATTTGGATTAAGCCTTAAAGGAAGCTAGGAATTCCAAGTACTTGAGATGAGAAGAGAGTGAATTGAAGGCATGAGAATTAGGTGGGCAAAGACATAAAAGTGGCATGTGGGATATACAAGTTTGGGGACAGTTAGCAGGTCAGACCTCAGAGTTTGTGGAAGAGAATTAGGCAAATTAAGTTTCAAAAGCTAGGTGGGATCCAAATTGAGGCTGATCAGTTTGTATTTTATCGTAGAAGCAATAGGGAGCTAGTGAAGACTTTTGAGAAGTGTGGCATCATTAAACCTATGCCTTAGGGGGAAAATGTGAAACTGTTGTGTAAAGAATGGATTGGAGAAGAGATATTGGAAGTGGAAAGGTGGCTATTTAAGTAAGAGGTAAAAAGGGACTGAGTTAGGTAATGGCTACGTAAATAGAAAGGTGAGTATGAAAGATAAATTTTAGAGGTATGATGGATACCTGATTGAATATGGAAGGTAAGGTGAGAATAGAGTTATTCATAACTCTAAATTTGGGCATCTGGATTGCCCAAAGGATGGTAGTATGCTAAAGGAAGTAAAGAAATTAGGAGAGATGCATTATGGGTGGAGTCTTGTTTTAGACATGCTGAGTTTTAGATGCTTAAAGTACAGAAAGGTGGAGATAATCATTCACCATAGAGATTCTAAAATTGGGGATCATGGGAATATTAAAGCAGCAATAGCCAGGCTGTCATAGCAAAATAAGTTATTTCAAAGCAGTAGAAAATGTCTGTGTGTATTGGTGGGGGAGGAGGGAGGTTGAGAATCATATTTTATAGTGCCTAGAGCACTGGTCTTAGAGTCAGGAACACCTGAGATTAAATCCTACTTCACCCCCTTATCAGCTGTTAGACCCCAGGGCAAATCATTTAATATTTCTGTCCCTCAGTTTCCTTATCTGTTAAATATAGCAGTGGGATTTGATGGCCTCTAAATTCCTTCCAGGTCTAAATCTATGATTAGTCAAATCCCTGTGGGGTAGTCTAAATCTATAGGGAGTTTCTAGCACCATGAGTTTGATTTGGGCAAAAGCCTTAGTGAACTAACCTAAGCAGTATTTTTAAAATTTGAAATGGAGTTCTTTGTCTAGGCACTGACCCAGCAATTGGATCAGAAACAAATTGTCATCCAATGGCTCAAAACGTTGACTTTATAGAAATGTTAAAGGACAAATTAAGGCAATTCCACTGGACAGGTCCAGACGGAGGTTACAACACATCTGAAAGCTAGAGACTCCCTTTGCTCAACCTGTCTTTCTGTAATGAACTCTCTATCTCCTACAGATGTCCAGGAGGCAGTCTGTGGGACGGGAGATGTGATGGGAGAGATTAGGACCAGATTTATAGACCTCGTGGTCAGTGGAACACAAGCTTTGGAAGCTGAAAAAGGTCTTGAAAAAGACCAGCCTTGCCATTGTTGGAGAGGCTCCTTGTTGGGGCATTAATCACAATGAAGAAAGTTTTCAGTCACATAATCTCATGAAGATCATTTCCTAAGGCAGTGGAGATTTATAATCTGATTTAGTTGCGGATGGTTCCACATCTATGAAATTACTAGGTACAGCTAGGTAGTGTGTCAAAGTGCTGGACAGGCAGTCAAGGGGACCTGAATTCTGACACTTCCTAGCTCTGGGTCCCTGGGCAAGTCATTTATTTTCCCTAAGCTTCAGTTTTCTCATCTGTAGAATGAGGATAATTGTAACACCTACCTTAAAAGGTTTTTGTTGGATCAAATGAGGTATTATTTGTAAATTGCTTTGAAAACCTTGAAGTGCCATCAAAATCTGGGCAGTACTTCATCGTCATCATCATCATCGTCATCCTCATCATCGTCATCCTCATCATCTCAGTGCTCTCGGCAACTGATTGTAAGAGGCAGAGAAGCCACCTTCTTTCATTGGTAGAGGAGAGTGAGTCTTCATTTGAAAGTTTCCTAGAGGCATCTCTAGTTTAGTCTCAATCCTAACCCATGTGCTTATCTTTCTCCCTGTTTTAAGCATACCTTTGCCTATAACTACCACTAGTTCTGTTCATCAGGAGCAAACAAATTTAGTCATGTAAATCCCATCTTCTCTCTGACTTCAGTCTACCTGGGTCCCAGCCCATTCTGTTTGCCTTATATTTCCCTACAATTAAACACAATATTACCACATGAGGCTACACAGACTTGAAAGACATGTCTCCCATTATTAGTGATTTGGAGGACTTTTTCAAATGATGGTTAATCTTGTGAGAATATTTTGTCTCTGTCTCTCTCTGCCTGTGTCTCTCTGTGTCTGTCTTTCTGTCTGTCTCCCTTTCCTCTATCTTTTTCTTTCTCTCTGTCTCTTTCTCTCCTACTCCTACTTATCCACTGGGGAATAGTTCCTTGTCTTGATACTTGTGTTCTTCACATATCTTGGACAGACAGAACACACTGTACTGGAACCAGCACCATCGGTTGGGGACCAAAGGACTAAATCAGACTCAAGGAATTGGAAAAAGAGAAAAGGCAGCCAAGACCTCCTATGTAAAGAAGACTACTGCATACCAGATTTGGAATTCCAAACTACAGCACTGCATATCTTCTACAAAGTCTGCTTTGACACATCTATTGGGTGGCTTCCATCCCAAGATATTACCGTTCAGGTTTGTGGGAAAGTGTTGATTATTATGCCAGTAGCAGGTACATTTGCTTTCTCGTATTAAGTGGTCTTACTCATGTTCTCCTATAAATCTTCCATTATGTGTCTACCCAGTGTACTCAGTTCTTTCCCATAGATCTGACATTGCATAGATAACTTTGGAAGATATGAATATTGCTCTTACTACATGACCAGACCAACTGCTTTTCTGATCATACATCTTTCTGGTAATATCCTTTATACTGCTTCTGCTACACAAAGCTTCACTGACAATATATCGTGCCTATTCACACTCATCAAATAATTCTCCAATGTTTGTTGGGCAGCCACATTTCTAACAGTTTTGAGACTGGTATTCCTTGGCTCTGTGGGAGAATGGAAGAATAGCTAGGGCATAGATAGCACCACTTACACTCCAATAGCTTGGGAAAAAAAGCCCCCAACATTTCTCTCCTGACACCTGATTCTTTGACACCAGGCTCTCCTGAGTCTGACAAGTATATGGAATAAGTGACATCCTTCATGATTTACCTAAATCTGATGACAAGGAAATTGTCAACAATGCAACGATGTAAGCCTTGAAAATGTTTTCTGTATTGGAGAGATCATAACACACCCATAGAAAATATATGTGACGGATTCTTTACACTGTCATCTATTCTATTTCATTTCAAGCAAGATAATGACATCATGAAATTGGGTTAGATATAGCATCCGTGGAGGAGATAGAAATCTTCACATTAGAATATGAATAGGTTTATTTGAAGCCATTTATCATTCCCATTACAATCATTGTAATGAGGAAAGAGCTCAATTCTAGTTATAATCTTTGTCACTGTAATATAATGTACAGCATTGTTCAGAAGAGCAATTCAGCACAGCCACATCTCCCCTGTGGTGGGTTTTTTTTCCTTTTCTGCTTGCTTGCATTTTCTTGCATACTCACACTGCTCTGTGGAGGAGAGTCTGGGCAAATAAAGGAAAGGGACAAAAAGGAGAAAATGAAATCAGGCAAGGCAGAAGGGGCTAGAAAGTATGATAAGAGGGATCGGCTGATACAGAATGCTGTGCTCGGAGCTCCCTGGGGGATTGATGAAAGGTGAAACAATCACATATTGGCCCTTTCACTGTCCTTGGAAAGTTCCCCTTTGGGGAATTTGGTGGTTTTATGAGCAACAGAGTAAGTGGTTTGGTGACAAAGACCTGGGTTTCACATGACTTTATGCATTAGAACATGCATCTGACTGTCAAACTGCCAAGATCAAGAAAGAAGTTTTACTTGTTCCCTATTTCCTCTGTGGGAAATTATGAACACCTCTTGTGATATTAGGATTCTTGTGATATTAGCACCTTACAATTTAAGGTGTATGTGTGTGTGTGTGTGCATGTATGTGTGGGTGTGCACGTTTGCACATGTACACATTGTCTTCCATCAGACTGTGAGCTCCTCAAAATCAAGGACTTTTTCTTTTTATCTGCAGTGTTTATCGCACTATCTGGTGTGCATAGCAGGTGAGGCACAAATGCTTATTGACTGACTGACATAGAAAGTCCTTCTTAACCTGACTCCTCCTTACCTTTGTAGGCTTATTATACAATACTCTCCTTAAGTCATTCTATGTTCCCCCCAAATTGGCATGCTTTCTTCTCCCTTATATGTGCATAGGGAGTACTCTGATCCCAAATCCACATTGGCTACATCTCCCCCTCAGAGTTCTTGGGTTAATCCAGAGAGTTTGGGACACATTTTCTCTAATGCTGTAAGCTCATACTGCCATTCCCGTTTGGTTTCTCTCCCCCCTCTTTGATGTCAGTGACTGTTTCTCTAGCTTCATTTACCCAGTGAACATCAATTAACTTTTACAAAGGGATATTTACTTGAAAGATATTTCAAACAAAGTATAACCATTTCCACCTCTAGAACTTAAGGGTACTCTTTACCACTTTAATCCCTGGGCAGAAGGGGCTCAGATTTTAAGAAGATTCTCAATAGCATTGGTCCTACCAAATTCATGTCCAGATACAGAGACCCTGCTAGCCATGCCCTATCGCAGCTCAAGCTGGACTGGTTCTCTAATGTTGCTGCTCAGTCTTTTAAGCCTTCATGCAGGGCTGACTGGCTACAGTCTCAGGATCTACTCCTTTTCAGGACAGAACATGGCTTACTCTCCTGACCTCTTGACAGTCACAAGGTTGTTCTCTCCAATCTTCTTCACTCCAAATTAAAAAAAAAAAACAAATATCTTGGAAAAGACATCAAGATATTTTATTGATTGTACTCTGATTAATAGGCCATATTATTCATCTTAATTATATGTATAAAACTTACATGTATAAAATTTGTATTAATTAATATTATATTAATGGATACTATATTAGCCTTGGATGAGGAGGGCCTTAAGCCCTTCCTTTCATAGCCTTGGCTCACTTCTTTCGCTGGATGTCATGAGGCAAGAAGAAATCACCTGGAAGAGAAGGGCTGAAATCAACTTGGAACTTTGGATTACCTTCCATTCCTCCATTTCTGATTATAGACCTGTAACAAGTCAAAGAGGCTTCCATTCACTACATTGTTAGCAGATGGGAACAAGGTAAAGAATGTCTGTTCATGTTCCAAATCTCTCCAAGGAATTTCCACTATCTATTGTCATTGAATTGTCCATTGTCATCATGACTCTCCAAAAAGGAGGCTCCTTAACCTCTTCCACATGGGAAATGGCTTTGTGGACAGGTTCATAAAGAATGGGCTTAGTGACCACTTTCCATTATGCACGGAAATTCTATCTCTGGACCTTTCCATGAACTCTTCTCTATGCCTAGAATCCATTACCTTCTCACCTCTATCTCATAAAATCCCTCAATTCATTCAAAGTTCAACTCAAGGGTTATCTCCAAAAGGAAACATATCCAAATTCCCCCAGTGGCTAATGTATTCCTTACTGAAAATTACTTTGCATCTAATTTTGTATATTTTGCATTTAGTTTTCTGTATACATGTACATCTTGTTTTCTTCACTAGAATGAAAGCCTCCTGAGGGCAGAGAATGTTTCATTTTTGTCTTTGTACATTGGATAATATCCATACTGTCAATTACATGTAATAATAACACAGACACTTTACTAAATGCTTGTTGAATGAATATGTGTCTCATTAGGATTTTAAACTCAATATATCTTAAACTTAATTTATCATCTCCCAACTTTCCCTTCCATCTTATATCTACTGGTGACACCATCATCCTCTCATCCTTTGTTTCTCCTCTTTCCATTAGCTCTAACATTCCCATTCCACTAGGTACCAATTCCAGTTGATCTGACCTCTATAATCTCCTTTGCATCTCTCCCCTCTTCTCAGTTGGCACTGTCACTACCTTAATTTAGACCCTCTTAACCTCACTCTTGGTTTATTATGAGAGAGTCTCCTCATAGGATACCCTTTCTCTCAGCTCTTTCTTCTCGAATCTATCCTTCACACTGTTACCCAAAATAGTCTTCCAGATGCACTGGATTAACTGTGGTTTCCCTGCTTAAAGAACAACAACAAAAACTTCCTGTGGTTCTTTGCCTAGACAATAAAACATAATCTCTGGAGAATGGCTTTGAATGCTCCCACAATCTGGCTGCAACGTTCCTTTGGAATAATACTAGCTAACATTTATAGAATGCTTTAAGTTTTGTAAAGTGCTTTATATATATTGTCTCATTTGTTTCTTAGAACAGCCCTATGAAGTAAGGCAACCGTCATCCCCATTTCCAGATGGGGAATAGGTGTTCTATGTTCTGTAGGCATGCATGGATTGATATGATACATGCTTACAATATGTTCCATATGTAACAGATTGTAGCAGCCAGGTAAACAATGCTTTGCATAGTTCTATGTCTATTATCTGTATTGCACAACAGATATGCTATGCGTGATAATTTGATGTCACTACCTGGGATACTGGGTTAGTTAGCTATCCTATGTACCATATTATATACTAATATGTATTTGATACTAAGCCATATTGTTCCAGATGACAATTGTATTGCTGCTCATGGTGCAAGGAACTGACAAATTCCAAACTCCAGGGAAGTAAGAGTTTCCCATGATTAACAATATCACTTTCTAGGGGAAGTGGTAGTTTTTCTTGTCCATATGGGCTCCACAGGGTTTGATTCCAGAGGGGATGAGATCTGGAAGAAGAAGGAAGATTATGGATGCTGTGAGAAAGGCAGAATAAAAGATGAGAGGATGTTTGAGCAAGATTAGATGTATATTACAGGGATACTGGGCACCAGCCACCAGAAAAAGCACACCCAGAATGATACTCAAACAAACGATCATGTATTTTTTCTCCAAATGTTGTGAAAGCAAAAGCCTGAAGTCATTTTCTTTGTCTCCCCTCTTCTTTCCTCTCCATCTCTTCGTGGAGATCTCCTCCCACTTGCCAACCCCAATCCAATAACAGGGGTTCCTAACAGTAATTTCAGGGAATCCCAAATTCATCATGATTTTCACTAATGTTTGGTTTCCTGTGTAATCCTCTGTATTTTGTTCTGTGCATTTAAAAATTTTTTTGAGAAGGGGTCCATAGTTAAGATTCATGACATAAAAAAGTGAAGAACTCCCCTACTATTGATCTTTATAATGATCTTATTTAAAAAAAATTGATGCATTGAAAGAGCTCATTCTCCATTGTTTCAATGAGTATGACTATAAATATCAACCAGGGTTATTGGGAGGAATTTGCTGCCCAGTTCTGAGGAGGTTTTACTTTTCATCAAATATATAAACTTACTCCTGGTTTGTTGATCAAGGAGACCACTTGGTAACATCTTTTGTGAGTCATTTATCTTCCATGTTTCCTAGTTTAACCTGCAAGTAGAAAACTGGAAGGGAACTAGGACATTCTTTTAGTTCCTGAAGCCAGGAACCTGTCTGTTACTTGTATTGGTTGCAATGAGCTGGTATGACTTGTTGCCAGAGGACCCTTGAAGCTGGGCTTTTCCTCTTATATTCCCCACTTCTTCAGTCTCTAAGAGAGAGGGAAAAAGGGTGGGGGAAATGAAGGGACTATAGGAGAAATGCCGCACCCATTTATCCAAGGAGGTAGAGACAAGGCGATCTTGTCAGGTTTCTGATCCCTTCCCTTTCTGTGAGGAAGGCTCTAACAGTAAGTCAGTGACACCTAGGTGGTATAATATATTCCTGCCATTTAGCATGGCACTTTGTATATAATCTGTGATTCAATTCAGTGAGTATTTATTGACTAACTGATATATACAAGGTTTGGAGCTAGGCATGAAGGCTATAGGAAAGTATGGCATAGTAGGGAATAGGCTGGAGCTGGAAACAGGGGAGACTTTTTCCAACACAAATTAGTTGTGTGACCATGGGCAAGTCACTCAGTCACTTTTGAGCATCAGTTTACTCATTTGCAAAATGAAGTATTTGGAGGAAATTACCTGTAAGGTCCCTTCAAGCTCTAAACTTATAATCTTATGAAAACAATCTTTGGGGGGCAGCTAGGTGGTGCAGTGAATAGAGCACTGGCCCTGGAGTCAGGAGGACCTGAGTTCAAATCTGGCCTCAGACACTTAACACAAAAACTAGCCATGAGACCTTGGGCAAGTCACCTAAACCCAATTGCCCTCCAAAAAAAAGACAAAAAAAGAAAACAAACTTTGTTTTAAGTGGATTTACATATATGAGGGGTGCAGAAGATATACAGCCGGTAAGTAAATGTGTGGGGGGAGGGAGAAAGAGATTGATTGATTGGAGGGGGAGAAAATATGAAGGAACACACTTGGAAAGCTTCATGTAGAAGGGGTCATCTTAGCTGTTCTTTGAAGGAAGATAGGGATACTAAGTGGTATAGATGAAGTGCTAGTATAAATCAGTATGTGAATCATCCTGCGCAAAGAAATGTTGGTACAAGATGGAATGCTGTGTAGGGGGAACGCTGTGTAGACCTGAGAGACGGGAGTGGAGAATATCTGAAGTTGAACTGGAAAGTTAAGTGGAACCCATATTAGTAAAGACTTTTAATGTTGAACAGAAGGTATCGTATTTCATCCTAGAAATGACAACAACCTCTTAAGGTTTTTTTGAGCAGGGAATTACATGGTTAGATCTATGTTGTAGGAGTACCAACTTAGCAGCAATGATGAGGATAGACACTAGAAGGGAGAGATTGGAGGTAAGGAGACCAGATTGAAGATTTATAATATTCTGTTTGAGGTGTGATGAAAGTCTTACCTGGTATACTAACCAAATGAATGGAAAGAGGAGCAGAGATGTTGAGGAAATGAAATCAAGAAGTCTAGGTAACTGATTGGAGACAGAGGATGAGGAAGAGGGAAGATTCACAGATTTCTCCAAAGTTGCATACCTGAGAAACTGGATAGATGATGGTGACCTCAAAGGAAAACAGAAAGTTCAGAATAGGAAAAGGTTTTTTTTTTTGGGGGGGGAGAAATATATTAATTCTCACTTAGAAATACTTATGGGTTATTTGGGTCATGTTGTACTTAATAAACTTCTTGAATATATATTGGATGGACCTCATATATATGAGGTAATATAATACTGAAAAATTTAAAGGGCTATATAATAAAGAGATAATATTTTTATAGCACACTATCTGCCAGGCACTATGTTTTACAAATATGTTATTTGATTTTTATTACAACTCTGGGAAGAAAGTGATATTTTATCTCCTTTTTACATTTGAGGAAACTGAGGTAAACAGAGGTTAAATGACTTAGGCAATGACACAACTAGTGAGTCTGAGGTAGGATTTGAATTCAGATCTTCCTGACTCCAGGTCCAGCACTGTTACTGTTGTTGCTGTTGCTCTTGTTACTGTTTTGTTGTTATGTATACCTCGGATATGAGACTCTGAGACAGAGGTACTCTGGATGACCATTCTCAAACATTTCTTGAGTCCTTATCAAGTTAGATAATCTTAAAAAGGAAGTTAATACAGGTCCCTTTTAATAGCTCTGGGAGAGTACTCCATAAAATGATGATGTTCGTCTTCTAGGAGCGTATATGAGCTCATTCTCAAATGTGTATCAGTATGTGTATTGCCCATCATTGAGTTTTCTTTGGGAAATGCATACTTGTTAAGTTGAAGGAGGCTGGCCTATGCAAGTTAAACTAATAGTATGTCTGGTAAGAATGAATTTAAAGAGGCTAAGGACAGGATGTGTTGGCTTCAGTTCAGCTATTACTGTGGATGGGGCTTAATTCCAGACACTGAGTTATGTGTCAGTAATGTTAGCTAACATTTATGTAGCATTGTGTGTTCAGCTAATGGTTATGGTACATTATCTTGAGCTTTTGTATTTACTCCATAGGAAAGAATTGTGGGGAACTGTTTAGGTCAAGTTTATACAAATGTTCCTTTGAAAAGGAATAGTGTCAATCAGGATGAAAGGAGATGAACTCCCCCAGTGAATAATGTAGAAATGACTCTGATATGCTACACAGATTTATTCTGATTATCTCCCAAGAAGCTTTCTTATAAAGAAATTAAAGAATGTCTTGGAAAATCATAAAATTAGAAAGCAACTCTTGACTGTGAGGGATTGAGAGAAGGGTTAGAAGGGAAAGGAATGGAAGGACATGATCTTGGTGGGAAGGGTAAAGGTCATTCTTGATCTCTCTGATTGAAAGTGCCTCTCACCAACCCCACCCCCTGCCACTATCTTATATTTATATTTTTTGTACACATTTATGTTTCCTCTCCAGACAGATCATATGAACATATCCCTGCTCCTTCATCCCTGAAGGAGCAGGGATAACTTTTTTTTTATCTTAGTGTCGCCAGTACTTAGCCTGGTGCCTGGCACACAGACACGTTGATACATTGGTTGGTTAGATGGGTTATAGGAGGAGTTGCTTGACCTCTGCCCGGGAATGCATATTTGTATAGCACCGGGAAATGCTTCCATCAGCTTTATCAGGCTGAGATGGACCAACAACCTTTCTAAGCCGCACAATTAAAAGTTTCATTCCCCATATGATAACTTGCACCTGCTATGGGATGGAGGTCAGAATTTGAAAAAAAAAAAGGATTGAAGGCTGACAGTATGGACATCATGTAGTGAATCAGATTATTATGTTTCAGGCATCAGCCTTGAATGGCTGTCTAATAATGGAGTATGCTTGCATCAGGATATTTTTTACCTAGGTAGAAATATAGGTTCTTTGAAAGACAAAGACATTGGATTTCATGCACCTAAGGGTAACAAATAATTTCATGGGACCCTTGATCATCTTATCTTGCTGTGCTCATGACAAGTATTTACAAAATACTCACTAAGGAAATTGTTAATTGCAATACACCAAAATCTATGTTAGAGATGAGAAAGTAGATAATTTCTAGCAATAACTTGACAATATCCACAACATTAAATGAACTTAAACTTCGATATTGGGTGACTTTGCTGCCAAAGGTGAGAAGAGGAGCGAAGGAAGGAAAGAATATGAAACTCAAAATTTTGAAAAATAAATGTCAAAATGTTTGTTTAAATGCAAATGAGAAAAAATAAAATCAAAGAGAGTATAAAATAAAATTTAGAATATAAGATCTTTTCTCCTAGGGAAAGAGAGCATTTGCACTACAAAAATATCATATCCAAAATGCAATATAAGGAAGTAGAAAGGACACTGAAGAAAACAAAAGTGGGAAGAGCACTTAGACTAGACTGAATATAAATGAAGATCTAAGTGTCAAAGTTTGGAGGATTTCAAGGGATAAATATTATCTGAAGGAGACAATGTCAGATATTTGGGAAAAAATCCTGAACTTTATAATATTTCAAAAGAGTTGATCCTTAATGAAGGTATGCTTAATGAAAATGTATTTTGCCTTGAGAGTCATACAGATGAACGAAGAATTTAGAGAACATAAATTCTTATTATATTTATTATTGGCTAACTCTATCTAATATTATTTGTAAATTGATATAATTAAAAAGAACAATAAAGATTTCTCTAGCAAGTCCCATCCTGAATACACAAAAGATGTAGGGGGGCAGATTTAATTGTGTTTAATTAGATTTATTGTCATTAGCATTGGAAACATAAAATAAGGAGTTGCATATCTATCTTGGACATGTCATAGGAAATGACCAGTACAGAGCTCACCTAGAGGATGGATTTACAATAAATGTCAAAGTCTTCCCAATGCTGCTATTTGCAAATGGTATAGTGATGATTATATCAATCTGCAGAGAATTGTAGAACTTTCTAAATGAGTTATATAGTCACTCAAAACAGTCTTAACAATTCACAACAGAGAAGAGCATGAAAATATCTATTATATAGATTTACATACATTTTGATGGACAGCAACACGTGGATCTGTTCCATCGATAGATATATCTTGAACGAATCCTGCCAATGGAAAATGAACTGGCCCCAAAATTGAATATAAGGGAAAAATGATTTTGATTTCATTTGGAAAAATTATTCAGTGTTTTTAATGACTCTAATATTTTCCCTGGACAAAGGTTGTTTTGGTTTTTTTTTTTTTAAACATCAATAGCCTTCCAATGATGTTCTATACTAGTGAGCCATGAAAAGTCACCTCTCTGAAATTAAAGTTTTGGGCCAATCCAAGGGCAATGAAAGGTCTTTGATGGGTGGGGGTAGACTGCAACAGATCACAAATGATGAATTGTGCAGAAGAAATGGTAGAAAGAATATTTCAGAGAAATATAAAAGAAAAATTATCATGTTTTGTGATTAAGGGATGACTGATGAAAAGCCTTTGGATTCATTGGTATCAAGGCAATGGCAAGACTATCAGAGGAAGCCCCCATCCCCATTTTTTGGTATTGATTCTCTGTGGAGAAATTAGAGGATGACATAGAAAAGACTTGTCAAACAGGGTTAGAAGTCATAACTAGGTTGTGATCTGTGGAGTTGGAGAGAATACCCACGTGAATGAGATCATAGTTCATAGTATCAATAATCTCATAGAGGGCTTTCAAAATATGTATAATATCAAATTTACTAGTTTCCTGGCTCCACCTCTCCCATTGGAATGGTGTGTGTGTGTGTGTGTGTGTGTGTATGTTTGTGTGTGCACACACTAAAGGGAAAGTCAGTCATTTCTAGATTGTTGACAAACAAAAAATTGTGTGTGTCCTAGAACTTTTAAGAAGAAAACAGATGATAAGTTTCCAGGGTGTTCTTTTCAGAATCTCAACCACATTTTTAATCTTCTTTTGTACTTTCTGCCTATTGAATATGTTCTATGTGTGCCTCTGGTGACTTAAACAACCAATTACTTACTCAAGGCAATTAGTTAAATAACCATTGATCTGAGGAACATCTCAGCTCATGTCCACCCATCCATAGACACCTAGTGTGTGCAAAGAATATTCTTAAATATCCTGAAAGGTCCCTGGACTTTGTTATCTGTTCTGCCACAGAAACCTTAGAACTTTGGGGTTTTCTACCTGTCTTGCAGTCAGAGTCTCCTTTATATGTTGTCTCCTACATTAGAGTGTATCTCAGCCTCTTAGAATAGCACCTGGCACACAGTAAACACTTAATACGTGCCTTTAATTCATTAATTTTCATCCATCCATCCATACATCCACCTTAAAAATGTTTAATTGGTTGGTCTCATAGCCAGCCAATTAAAAGCCAGCTGCTAATCTTTATCTACTCTATCTTTATATTTCAGTCTTAAGGATGCTAGTGATATTGGTTTAGCATTGTTATTCAACAAACCTATCTCTGCATCCTCACCCCACATATACACCTTATAATGTCTAAGGGGGTCTCTGTGACTCAGAAGAGCATGCCATTAAATATTCTGCTATATTTGCATGTTATGAAATTGACTCCTGATTTAGTAGTGTTGAGTTGATGCCTTTGCAAACTTCAGATATCTTTTTTTAAAAGCAATTGCGGTTAAGTAACTTGCTTGAGGTTACACGGCCAGTTAATATTTATGTGTGGGTGCTCATATTCTGAGGCTGAACCAATCCCTGGTTATTCCAAGTCCAGGGCTGGCACTCGTACTCACTGCACCACCTAGCCACCCCCTTCAGATATCTTTTGACAAACTGAGGAGCTTTGTTCCTTTCTTACCTAAATGACTTCAGAAAAAACAAAAACTTTTGATTGTGAGCACAAAATCGTCTCAGGGTAGATTCAAAAGGAGACAGAATGTTGCCAATATGATTGTCAGAGCACTTAAGACGATAAAGGTATACAAAATGTTCCTGTGGGATGAGTGAACAACCACTTAGAACTTTTTTAAAGGAGAAAATACATCCTCATTGCAAGGGTGACTGAAGAAATGGGTAATTATGATTTCCAGTGGGAGGTATCTGAAGTCTTCAGGAACTGCTTGCTGGAGAGTCCATTTCTAGGGTAGTATATCCATATGATCGGTTATATGGGATATCTTTAATATATATATATATATGTATATATATATATATATTTGTAATTGAGTTCATAAACCACCACATTTTTATTAAACACCCAGTATACACTAAGTCCTGTGAAAGGCACTGTGATTTTTTCACTTATTTTATATATACTTATATGCTTACATGTCTTCTCTCCCTATATGAGGGTAAGATCCTGAAATACAGGGACTATTTCATTTGGGACTTTGCATCCCTAGAATCTCATATAGTGCCTGTATATAGTAGGTATTTAATAAATGATGTGATTCCTGTCCCCATTGTTCTGATAGTCTAGGTTAAACACATCTTTTTCCTTATTCAAAAAGGTGTGACATAAAGTCTAGGAGACATGTCAGATTAAAAACCTAGCTCTGCCACCAGCTACCTGTATAATCCTAGGAAAAACATAGGAGCTTTCTTTTTTTTTCTGTTTTTGGAGGGCTATTGGGGTTAAGTAACTTTCCCAAGGTCACACGGCTAGGTTTTTGTTTGTGTGTGCATTAAGTGTCTGAGGCCGGATCCGAACTCAGGTCCTTCTGACTCCAGGGCCGACGCTCTACTCACTATGCCACCTAGCTGCCCCTCCATAGGATCTTTCTGTGGCTCAGTCTGTCTCTGTCTCTGTTTTTGATACACACACATGGGATGTGTGTATGTGTGCATGATTATCTGTGTGTGTGTTGGTGAGAAGGACCAGTTTAGCACTCCATTTGGGTCTGACAATCTAGAATCTTTTATTTTAGGTCCTAGAAATTCCCCTTGACTTGTATAGTCTCAGTCATTCCCTCTAAGTTTACCTTCCATCTGCTCTGTATGTATCTTGTATCTACCTAATTATTTTATGTTGTATTCCTAAGGGCAGATATTGTTGTTGGTGGTGGTTTTGTTTTGTTTTGTTTTTTGCCTTGCTTTTTGTCTCTAGGGCTTAGCACAGTGTATGGCACATAGTGAGTTTTAATACACTTTTGTTGACTGACTATATCCTCCCCTCATAAATTATATGATCCCTAGGGTCAGGAATTGTGTAATATGTTCTAAAATTTTATTTTTATTTTCAGTTCCAAATTCATTCTCTCCCCCACCCACTGAGAAGACAAGAAATTGAATACCAATTATGCATATGAAGTCATGCAAAACATTTTTCTTTTGTGATTTTTTTATCCTCATATTCTTAACATATCATGCAATACCCTGAACAAAAAATGTGCTTGCTTTTAGGAACTCCAGTGACAGGGAATTTATTACCTCCTGAGGCATCCATTCCAAGGCTGCACAGAATTTTTTAGAAAGATTTTACATGTATGGAGCCAAATCCTATCTGTGTGGTTTTCTCACATTCTGCTTTAGCTCTCTGGGGAATTTCAAAATACACCTAAATGCCTTCACTATTTTTTTTGGGGGGGGGAGGAGGTAGGGGTAATAGGCTCATAAATTTTGAGTAAGAAGGAACCTTGGAAGGCATCTAACTCAGCTTCATTTTACAGATGAGGAAATTAAAGGTCACTATATTAAGGAGCAATCCTCTTTCATATGCTAGTCTTTTGGATACTTGAAGAAAGAGATCATGCCTCCCCCAGTTCTAACCTGGTCCTTAAACTGCTCTCTATGTAGCATGTTTCAAGTTTCATTGTCATCATCTTTCTCCTTTAAATAAATAATAGTGAAAATAAAGGAAGGAGGCAGTAAAGTACAGTGGGGGAAATGCTGGATTTGGAGTTCTAAGACCTTAATTTGAGTCCAAGCTCTCTCCATAACTGGTTTTGAGACTCGGGCCAAGTCATTTAAATTCTCTGCACGTCAGTTTCTTCATTTGCCAATTGAGTGGGTACTAGATGACCTATGAGATGAGCTGATCTTCAAGTCTATGAGCCTGATCTACCTTGAAGGAATAGCAAAGAATTTTCAGTGCATTTTGTTGGATTTACCAAAGTCCTCAGATTAAATGGAAGTCATGGGGGGAAATTCCATCAATGTTGATTCCTGACCAAGTCGAGACACTGCCAAGCTCCACAGGTGAAATAGGAGGAAATCTACATGCTGTGATAGAAGGAGGACAAAATTTTCACCTGTTTATCAGGACACGGATTTATGCCCCCCCCACCCCGTTAGAGTTAATAATTATCTCTAGAGAATATAAATTATTAATCAGTTTCTGAAGTTAGTAATTTATTACCCAAGGCTGGAACATAGAGGGCACAAGTACACTCTGTTGGAGATCAAGAAAAGGCCAGAGCATGAAGGATTACTTGAAGGATTTGATGGCCTGGCACATGGAAGAGGAATTAGGCATTCTGCTTGCCCCAAGAAAGCACTGGTAGAACTGAAGATGGAAATGACAGGGAGATGGCTTTCAACTGGATAACACAACAAGAATAACAGCAGCTCATTTTTTAGTGCTTTTAATACTAATAATGTACAATCTCTCATTTGATCCTTATGATAGACCGGTGACAGATGCTATTGTTCTTATAATACCTATTTTGCCAGTGAGAAAACTGAGGCTCTTCAGTGTTAATGACTTACCTAAGGTCATATGATCAGTAAATGTCTGACGTATGATTCAAAGCCTGTTCTTTCTGACTCCTTCTCTGGCAGTATCTTTGTCACATCATTGTTCCCAGTACTTGGGGCTGTCCCAAAGTAGAATGGTCTACTTTGGAGTAGAGGCCGCTAGGTAGTGCAGGGGATAGAGTGGTAGGCCTGGAGTAAGGAAGGCCTGAGTACAAATCTGGGCTCAGATACTTATTACCTATGTGACTCTGGGCAAGTCACTTAACCTTCGTTTGCTTCAGTTTCCTCAATTATAAAATGGAGATAACATCACCTAATTCGATTGCCTGTGACTATGATATTCATAAAATACTCAGAATAGTGCCTGATAGGTACTAATTACTTATTCCTCTTCCTCTTTCTACTAGATAGTTACTGTTACTAGAGTTATTTGACCTGAAGCTGGATGTACTCTTGCTAATGATGTTTTAGGGCAGGATTCATGCTATGTTTTTTTAATACAGAGATGCTAAATTTTCCAATTTGGAAATTATTCTTTTCTGATGAAGACTTTGGTTTTGTGTTGACTATGACAAAAGACTAATGAAAAAAAATTGAAACTCAGTTGCTTATTAGAGTTTTCCAAAATTTTGTCATGTTTTCATACATTTCCCCCATTTGTCATCCGAGTCATGGCATTCTTTGATTAGAAGTAATTTGGTAGAAGAAACTGAATGGATTTTAATTACCTTGAATTGTGGTTATTACCCAGGATAAGACTTGTCTCACTGTTAATAATTCATGAATAGGGCTGTGAAGTCCTTGCAGAGGTTTTATAACCTTTTTATTTCTTCCATCAGCTCAATGATATGTTCTGTCTTCCCAAGTACTCACTTAGGATCAATAAATAAAACATATTTTGAATGATTCATCATTTGCCATTGCAATTATTCAGGCCAAGTGGTATTGAAATAGGGGTCTATTATTTGTCCTTCTCTGGCCTAAAGGGGAAGTTCTTAGTAGTGTGTCCCATGTGTTACTTTTGTCTTTCTACATTAAAGTACAAAAATTTTTTTCTCATGAAAAATTGTTCAAGAATGGTGACATTTTAAGGAGAATCTGGAAACCTTCTTGGATAAGGAAAAAATGAGATGTGGAAGGCCTGAGGTTATTCTAAAATTTTATTTACAAGAAGTCAATTTGCCCAATGAACCAATCTATCAAACACTACTTTGAGGATAAAAACAAATAAAATAGACTCTTACATGGAAAGAGAGTGAGGAATGAAGGCAATGTTTAAGATTCATTCCACTCAAGCATGTACCCCCTAATTATCCAGACCTTTTTTTAAAATAAGCAACTCTTAGTTGTACCTATAAATCAAGAGAAAGATAAGCATATATCTAAACCAGCCCAACTGTGGGCAAAGACATTAGCTATGAAGAAAGGCAAAGAGCCATGAAATTGGTGTAAAGAGAGGATGCTGTCAGGGCCTTCTTGTGTGTGCTACTCAGGGCTAAATGTGGCCTGCAGAGAACACAGAAACCAGTAGAGGGAAGCTAGGTACTGCCTAAATACTAGTCACTGAGAAGCCTTAGTGAGGCAGCTGAGAAAATTAGGCAGTATAAACATGGGGCAGGGGGGAGGGGTGGGAGTCACTTTTCATAGAGTATATTGAGAAGGGAACTCTAATTTTACAGAAGGAAGTCAGGGTAGATCAGGGATAGAGGCACAAAGATGGAACTAGGGTAGGGCAAGTAAAACTTATTCAGGATGCTAAAATTTAGAAGGCCTCAAACAACTGAACTTTTCACCTAATCAGCCAGAATAATCTGCTATAATAGGAAGCACAACAGCTAAGTATTTCCCTTGTCTCCCTTCTTGTCCCCTACAATCAGTTGCCCCAGAAGTGTTTATCATGAGTTATATAGCCCAAGATTTCCATTTTTCCTTTGATATGGTTCCAATCATCTTGATACTGCATTTTGTGCTGTTGGCTATAAAACTATGAACTGTTTAGGAGAATATATTTAGACCTTTGGTGGGAAATTAGAGAAATGACTGAATTAGAGTCACATGGGTGTTATCTGATAGACTGAGGATTTGAATCCAATGTCCTTTCTGTTACCCCACACTGTCTGAAATTAAAGGAAGCAGAAGAAATTTATAGTTAAATACCAATGTCCCAGCCAATACAAGGATAGAGTGAAGACATGAAGAGAAAACTTAGCAGAGTGGGAGTAATGAAGGGGAAAGGTAAAAACCAAAGATGCCCTGGGATAGAATTATTGTGAGGGAAATAAGGAGGAGCTTTGAGAATGGCTCATGGCTAAGATAAGCTGTTGAGTAACAGGTATGGATTCATTTGATAGAAAACATTTAGGGCACAGCCCCAGTCATGCCGATATCTTAAAGATCTCATGCATTTTTGAGCCTGAATCCTTATAGAACTCTTTTTATAATATTAACCCCAGTCACCCAAGTCTATGTAAGGAGCTCTTATGCTGAGGAAATAGCAGCTTTAAATAATTTAAACTCTTAATATGCAGGCATTTGGAAAAGAAAAAAGAAAACAATTCTCTAGTAAGCACTGTTCAAAATACTTCATCCTGGTAAAATGAGTGAAAATTCCATGGTCTTTGAGTAGTCATTTCAATTTTTTTTCCCAAGGAACAAAAATGTCAATTCATCTATGCAATAGTCATTGGAAGTTGGTATTGTCCTTTACATGAGTTTAAAGGTGTGCATGGTATGTCACTCTGAAACCATGAGAAAGGAAGGGGATTGAGTAAAGAGTAGATAAAAATCAATGTAAATTTATAAAAACCAAACCAAACTTAGCTTCAAAGAGGTCTGCTTATCTATTTTTTTTTAATATGTGACTTTCTTTTTTAAAATTTTTTAGAGGGCATTTGGGGTTAAGTGACTTGCCCAAAGTCACATGGCTAGTTTTTGTGTTAAGTGTCTTAGGCCGAATTTGAACTCAGGTCCTCCTGACTCCAGGGCCGGTGCTCTGTTCACTGCACCACCAACTGCCCCAAGGTCTGCTTATCTTATACCCAAATTGGGCTGTTCCAAATTTTTCCTGATTCTTTTCCCCCTTTTTTGTCTAGAGCTACTATTTCATTGTAACTTCTTCTGACCAATGTAGATTGGCAAGTTGTTTGTAATTAAACATCTTTAGAGTGTTGTCTGGGGATCCAAGAAGGTAAGTGACTTGTGGATGGTCCTAGTGTGGGCTATGTGGAAGACTTGAATTCAGGTCTTCCTGACCCCAAGGCTTGTCCCCTAAAGCCTCACTTTTATTTGCTATTTAAAAGTGTTTGATATTCAGAATGGGATTTTGAAGACCACTCCCTAAATAATTCCCACTCCAAACCATTACCACCACAACCAAAACTCAGAACTTTCTATTGCCATTAAAATAGTTTTTAACTTGTTAAGAAAGCACAGTGAGATATATATATATATATATATATATATATATATATATATATATATGATATTATTGACTGTACAATGTTTCTCAATCTGGAGCTCTCCATGATTTGGAGCTTACTAGCTCTTGTCATCTGTATTATCTTTGTCATTTAAAACTAATGAATAATCTGCTGGCTTTTAATCAACATGCTTTTGAAGGGAGAAACAGCAGATTGTTGACCAGGGTGTATCTTTTAGGTTTTTGAGTGGTGATTTAAATTAATCCAGGCTCATTATATTGCAAACTGTTTTGAGAGACAAATGACATACATATCCATGGATATGAATGACTGATTTTTCAAATGAATATTGAATAGAATCACAGATCTTGGATAGTGTCTTCATAATTCCAGCCTCTTTTAACTATCTGGTGCTCCTTCAAAATTATACTGACCACCAGATAGCAAATTATAGGCTGTAAATGGCAGGCGGTATAATCTGATAGCAACAGTTCATTATTCCCATAATTACTTAGAGTACAGAGTTGGAGTTACTGTACATTAATGTACACAATAAAATAAATAAATGGATGGGAAGAAGGAAGATAGCTTTTATATGCTTCCATTTCTTGCAATAAGTATGGCTCTAATAGTAAAACCCAGAAATCTAATAACTTTCTATACAGAAACAATAACTATACAGTAACAAGTTAAATAACTTCATCTCAACCCAGTGGTAAAAACAAAACAAAACCCTAATACATGTAGGTTAGTCTATAAAGCAGGTATGGGATCTGTCCCCAGTACCAATGTTATTAGAGGAGGCTGTGGCAAAATGGATGCCCTAAGAAAGTCCTCAAATAGGACTACACTGGCACTATACTAACTTAATAAAGGAAGAACTAAAACTTGAACCTCTGATGGTTTTCTTCTGTTCTACAAAATCAAGGAATTCTAGACTCTCAGGATGGGAAGGGACCTCAAAGGACATTTAGCCCTACTTGCACCTGAACAAGAATTCCTTGTGAAACATTACCAAGAAGGTGTCACCCTGACTTTGTTTGAAGACCTCCCATGAGGGGTAATCTATTACCTTTCTTTCTGAGGCAGTCCATTTGACCTCAATATAAATCTCATTACTGGAAAGTTTTTCTCACAGGACCAGCAGGTTTAGAACTGAAAGGGATATCAGAGGTGAGCTAATCCAGTTTCCTCTCTTTATAGAAAAGGAAACTGGGGCATAGAGAGATTATGGGACTTGACCAAAGTCACTAGCCAGGAAATGACAGATCTGGAAGTCAAACTGAGGTTCTCTGATTTCAGATCTAATGTTCATTCCACTTCACCATGTTTGCCTCTTACCATCATTTTATTTGTTACTAAATGTACCCTCTTGGACAAGGAAGAAAACCTAGTGCTATATAGTTTAAAGGGTTCTCTATTTGGAATCAGAGAAGCTAAGAATCCCAGCTTTGCAATTTAATACTTATATGACCTCTGAGTCTCAGCTTTCTCAACTATAAAATGAATGGGTTGAATTAGATGATCTCTAAGATAACTTCTAGCTCTAAATCTATGAAATTGAATTCCTGTTTCATCATAGACATTCAAATACTAGGTGACAGCTGTCATGTTCTTCTGAAGTCTATACTTCTCCAGGCTAAAACTCCCCAGTTTCTTTAATGATATGGCATGCTCTTGTTGGCATCCATCATCTTAGTTGCCTTCCTTTGAATCAGGAATTATTTACTTTTTTGCATGTGATATGGACCTCTTTGACAGTCTGGTGAAACTTTTTTGGCTCCTTCTCAGAATAATTTTTTTTTTTAAGGTAGATAGGTGTTAGAGTAGATAGAATGCAGGACCTGAATTCTCATTCATTCTCAGACCCTTGCTAGGTATCAGTCACTTAATCTTTGCCTCAGTTTTGTCATCTAGAAAGTGGGATAATAACACCTCTCTCCTGGAGTTGTTGTAAAGATAAAATGAGATAATGTTTATAAAGCACTTTGTTAACCTTAAAATGCCATTAATAATATTATTTTTATACATAATGTAAAACACAAGGCATACCAAAAGTTTTAGTTCAGTTTTAAACTTTAATTGCATAAAACTTCTGGGGCATAGTTCACTTCTCTTGGTAATCCAAGCCTCCACCCAGAAACCTGAGAAATATACCTCATTCAACAATCTGGTTTTAATTCGAACACACGCTGGACCACCAGATGGCAAATCATCAGCTTTAAATGGCAGACAACATAATTTGATGACAACAGTTGAGAGATCTGGTCCTCAGTACATAGGATAGCAAAAAAAAAGCAAAAGGATAGCAAAAATAAAGATGTGTTTTTCTCATCCAAATTCACAGACACATTGAAATCTATCCATAAGATCTGCAGCAGTCCAGATTAGAACCTCTGAATCTGGATACAAGTGTGAATACATATCTATTAAAGTGTCTATCTATCTGTCTATCTATCTATCTATCTATCTATCTATCTATCTATCTATCTATACATTCATCCATTCATCCATCCATCCATCTATCCATCTATCTATCCATCTATCTATCCATCTATCCCTCCATCTCCTTCCATCCATCCATCCATCTATCGACATACTTACCTACCTACCTACATACATACCTACTTATCTAAGCTTTTAGAGAATATCACAGTTCTCTGGGTAATCCTAGCCATTACTCACTAATCTGAGATATATAACTTGTTAAATAATCTAGTATTTATTCAAAAGCAGGCTGACCACTAGATACATACATACACACGTACAAGTGTACTCACATATGCATGTGTGTATATATGTGTATATATGTTCATTCAATTGATCCATCTTTTTCTAGTACTGTTTTTTTCTGCCTTATACTCAAAAATATTATGTTTCCATTTTCTCATACTCCTTTCACTAGTTTGAAGTCTTCTAAGAGGGAGAGCCTGAGTACTCCCATCTCAGAATACACATTTGCTAAGTATCATGAAAGAAAATAAAGCAACATAAGAGAAACAAAGATGCCACGTGCTCACACATGATAGTGAGGTAGGAGCAGAGTAATCCCCTTCCCCTCAAAGCTTCATTCCTGAGATATGTTATCTTCCAAACAGAAAATGGGCAAACAGAGGAAGAGACTCTCTGTTTTTGTAGAACTCCTTACCCTTAATTTGTCTCTTTCTGCTCCTGACTAGGTGTAGTATTTCCTACTGATCCAAACTCTGTTTGCCATTCCCCGCTGATCCCCTGCTCTCCAAGGAAAAGTACCTGTGATGATTGGCTCCCACTCTCTACCTTAACACTTGAACCCATCAATGATTTATTCTCTAGCTGCCTTATACATAAAGGGGCAGCTAAGTGGCTAAAGAGCTGGATCTGAAGTCAGGAAGACCTGAGGGTTCAAATCCAACCTTAAATACTTACTAGCTAATTAACACTTGGCAAGCCACTTAACCATGTTTGCCTCAGTTTCCTCCATTCTAATATCTTTGCCAGGGAAGCTCCATGAATAATTGGATACCAATGAACAACAATAATAAAGGTGTAACTTGATCTTCTCAACTAATCAAAGAATGGGGTTTCATCTGCCTTCTATCCAATGGCCTGAAGTCTTATGGTGCTTTCAAATTGATTTAGGGCTCTGTGAAAAATTTGTGTGTGTGTGTGTGTGTGTGTGTGTGTGTGTGTGTGTAAACAGTTAGATAGCTCATTGGATAGAGTGTTGAGCCTGGAGTCAGGAAGACTCCAAAAAAAAAAAAAAAACCAAAACCAAACTGTGATATGTTTATAGGAAAGTTTCTCTCTCTCTTTTTAAAATTACTATTTTATTTTTCCAATTATATGTAAAGACAATTTTAAAAATAAAAATTTGAGGTCCAAATTTTCTCCTTCCCTCCCTCCCTCCCCTTTTCCCTTCCCTTGCCTCCTCCCTAAGACACTAAGGAATTTGATATAGGATGTATATTTTCAATATATATTTCCATATTAGTCATGTTGTGCAAGAAGCAGAAGAAAAGAAAAAAAAACTGTGAAAAAAGTGAAAATAGTATGCTTCAATCTACATTCAGACTCCATCAGTTCTTTTTCTGATGTAGATAGCATTGTCCATCATGAGTCTTTTGGAATTGTCTTGGATCATGGTATTGTTGAGCCTCACTAAGTCAATCATAGTTGACCATCATACAATATTGCTGTTACTGTGTATGGTGTTGTCTTGGTCTGCTTCCTTTACTCAGCATTAATTTGTGTAAGTTTTCCCAGGTTTTTCTGAAATCTGTCTGCTCATAATTTCTTATAGCTCAATAGTATTCCATTATATTCATATACCACAACTTGTTCAGCCATTTCCCAGTTGATGGGCATCGCCTTAATTTCTAGTTCTTTCCCACCACAAAAAGAACTGCTATAAATATTTTTGTACATGTGGGCCTTTTTCCTTTTTTTGTGATCTCTTTGGGATACAGACCTAGTAGAGGTATTGCTGGATCAAAGAACACACGCATTTTGATTGCTCTTAGGGCATAGTTCTGAATTGTTCTCCAGATCAGTTCACAACACCAACAACAAATTAGAGTCCCAATTTTCCCACGTCTTTTCCAACATTATGTCATTTTCCTTTTCTGTCATATCAGCCAATCTGGTAGGTATAAGGTGGTACCTCAGAATTCTTTTAATTTGCATTTCTTTAATCAGTAGTGATTTAGAACCCTTTTCATATGATTATAGATAGCTTCGATTTCTTTACATGAATACTGCCTGTTCATAACTTTTGACCATTTATCAATGGAATGATTTGTATTTTTAAAAATACATTTTATTCAGTTCTCTATATATTTGAGAAATGAGGCCTTTATCAGAGATACTTGTTCTAAAAATTGTTTTTCAGTTTTCTGCTTTCCTTCTATTATTGGTTGCATTGGTTTCGTTTGTGCAAAAACATTTTAATTTTATATAATTAAAATGATCCATTTTCCATCTGATATTGCTCTTTATCTCTTGTTTGGTCATAAATTCTTCCTTTCTCCATAGATCTGACAGGCAGTTCCGTGCACTTCTAATTTTCTTATGGTATCACCCTTTCTGTCTAAATCATATACCTATCTTGACTTTATCTTAGTATATAGTGCAAGATGTTGGTCTATACCTAGTTTCTGCCATACTATTTTCCAGTTTTCCCAGAAGTTTTTGTCAAACAGTGAGTTCTTATCTCAGAAGTTGGAGTTTATCAAAAGATTACTATGGTTATTTACTATTGTGTCTTGTGTACTTAATCTATTCCACTGATCCACCACTCTATTTCTTAGCCAGTACCAGATAGTTTTGATGATTGCTATTTTATAATATAGTTTTAGAACTGGTAAGGCTAAGCCACCTTAAAAAAGTTTCTTAATGGCTAGTTTACTTTGTTGATTATTGTGGGCTGGGTTGAAATCCTATCTTTTCAGGAGTTACTATTAAATTATTCAAATTTACACTGCATATTTTTCATTGGACTTGAACTAATGACTATATTTTGCCTAATTAAAACTTCCTTTAAATAGTGTTAATTCAGATACACGTGATCATTTCACCAGATTCAATATTCACTCTAACTGGGGTCTAGCTATATTAATTTGTCACTTATGATGACCATTCAGTTTAGAAGTAAACATACAAAAACAATAAGAAAGGTGCCAACGTTCATTACGTATCTTTAGGTAAACTTTGTTACAAGCTTTGCTATGATTGATGGTATATGAGTTGGCAAATCAGGTTTGGGTCTGTAAGCTATTTTTCAGACCTGAACAATGTGTTGTGATTGACTTTACTTAACCCTTACTGGAATAACTCAGAAAAATCTCCCAAACTGTTAAGGAAAATCAGAAAGGCAACCCGGTTTAGCTGTGGAGGCAAGAAGGCAATAGCTTTTGCTCAATGACCCAACAAAGTCATTGGTCTCTCCCGCTCTGTGATTGCCTAAAAAATTTGGCAGAGCCATGGGCTTTTGTTCTTTTCAGGATGGATCATTCCAGCTGACCTATGTGCTTTGGAGTCAGGGAGAAAAGGAGAGTCAGATAAGATCTCTTTGTGGCCAAGAAGTGCAAACCCAGATTTTGTTTACCTATGTGATGTTCCTTGCTTTTGTTTCCTCTTGTGCTGCATCTTTCCCTGTGGAAAACCTTGTCCTTTGCCACTGGGTAGCTGTATAAGCCACCAGAGGTTTTGAGAACAGAGTACCCAAAAGGATGGGTTGGTGATGACTTTTGGTCACAAAGTCAGCAACAGTGACCTTCAAACACTTTTTGAGTCCTCCCTTGGTCTCTTGTATGCATGTGTCAGAGATCTTGGGACAATGACAGTTAACAGAGGGTCGTGGGGACTAACTCCATACTAAAAGCCTTGCCGTATATACATCGCATCTATAAATTTCTATGGAGGTAATCTCTAGGTTGTATGAGAAGCTTCAGGTCTTGCAAAAGTTAGTTGGCCAGGGTCTGGTGCCACAGGAGTATGTTATACAGAAAAATGAAATGGCTCCACTCTTTTCCTCCTACCCATTAATTTAGTCTTCTGTTGTTTCCTTAACCACATTATAGGAATATTGGAATAGATATTAGTCTTTGGTTTTAACTCGTCATTAATTATAGGCAGAATGGGGTGGTGGGAGGTTTCCTAGAATGAGCAATTCCATCAATAGTAGACAGGAACCCCATTCTGTGTAGCTAATAGCTATTTAAAGCAGGGCTCCTGCCTATTTGTGGGTGTTTCCAGAACATACAAGTGAGGATTGATTACTACCATGCTGGTATTTTGATAGCGAGAACATACTTTGATAATTTATATAAATATAAATTAATTTCTCTGAACAGGAGCTATTTGGAGCTGCGAAGAGATTGGATTGATAAAAGCATTCAGACACAGCCTGAATAAGAAACATAAGGTTAGAAAAAGATGGAATCTTAAAAATACTTTTGGACTCCTTCCTTATTCTTTTGGGTTTGCTTATGTCAGAAGACATTGGACTCTGGCAGTCATTGTTTATAGGGTCCATACTTACCCAGAAAACATTTGTTCCTATTACTTTGTAGCATTTATTTCATTGCTTAAGGTAGCTTGAACTAATTTTTTCAGAAGCATCTATATAACAGCAGATTTTATAACCCCGAAATAAAAGATCAGCTCTTGAAATTTATTTGCCATTTAATAGTATTTTCAATAGAGATTTTCTATTTCTTTATAGAAAATTATTTCAAGTCGGGGCATATATAATATCAATAAAGGAATAATAGAATCATAGATATGGAACCATGGAGGTTATTTGATCCCATGTCATAATTTTACAAATGAGGAAACAGAGGACCATAGAGTTATGAAGCTGCCAAAAGTTGTAAAGCTAGCAAGTGCCAGATGTGAGATTCATACTTAGGTTTTCTGACTATAAGTCAGAAAAGTCTGACTATAAGTCAGTTGTTTGAATGCCTTTAGTAAGTAGAAGCCTGTATTTCACATGAATGTCTATGGTCTATACTTATGACCTGTGAGATGCACACATACATAGAAATAGACATATACACATATATTTTCATATATGCACATATGTAGATATACATACACACATATATTTTACTTTGTTTCCTTCTCTTTTTCAATAATTCCTTTTCTTATATTTCTTAAGTCTTTCAAAATTATTTATTTTTGTGATTTTGACTCTACAGTAGAGATTTTTCTCTCAGGTGTGGTCATTTCACACTGCCTCAGTTCATACAAGTCTACCCAAGTTTCCTTGAAGCCAGACCTTAATTTCTTATAGCACAATAGTATTTAATTACTTTCTATTTTATTTATTATTTTCAAATGCTTTATTAACTTCTGGTTTACTTCATTCATTTCCACTGGTTTTTGTGTTACAAATTTTCTCCCTGTTTTTCCCCTACCCACCTCCTCAAAATAGCAGTCCCCCAGGACTTTTTGGGCTTTTTGCCACAGTAAGACTCTTCCATCAGACAGGGGAGCTTCCATCCCAAATGCTGGGGTTTTCTCAGCTGCTGGAGGTATTAGTTGGGTGCCCTCTCTGAAGCCTCCACACATTCAGGCAAGCTGGACACACACCCCAAGACCTCCACCCTAGACCACAATCCAGATCCAAGAAGGTTAGAGCAAGAGCAATTACCCCTCAGACTGATAGCCTGGTCCCTCTATAGTCTGCAAGCCAGGAGCTGAAGCTGCAACTCGGTATCTCAGGAGCTTCTTGCCCTGGGGGCAAAAGCCAAGGCTCTCCCAACTGCTGGTCTCAAAGTCCACAATGCACTCACCTCTCACTTTGTCCTTGGCTTCTATGTGTTGATAATTCTGGAAACCCCCACAGCTGCTGGTGTTCTGAAGTCCCTCCATCTGGCTGCTGGTCAGGCCCTTCCTGGGGCTAAAACCTGGCTCCAGCCAGGATGGTGTTGGCTCCCAGAACGCTGACGCTGGCCACTCCCTGCCAGGCTGCTGGGCTGTCCTCAGCAGAGGTTGGCTTCTCTGTGTCATTTTGTGGCTTCTGTAGCTCCAAGGTTTGTTCAGACTCCCTTTTTACATGGATTGGGGAAGGTGGAAGCTGGAGCCACATAGAAGTCTTGTTTCTACTCTGCCATCTTGACTCTGCCCCATAATTACTTTCTTATAACAGTTTGTTTAGTTTTTCTCTGATTGATGGACACCCTTTTAGTTTCTAGTTTTTTTGCTACCCCCAAAAAACTACTATCAATGTTTTTCACATAAAATAATTTTTCTGTTTTCTTTGATCTTGTTTGTATTATTGTGCCAAGGAGATATATATATATCAGTAACTATTTGGGCTTAGTTACAATTTGCTTTGAATAGCTAGACCAATTCACAACTCTCCCAGCAGTGCACCAATGTACCTATTCTACATTCACCCTAGAACAAGTTATCATTTCTGATTTTAAGGTAACTTTGACAATCTAATGGATCGAGTCTAGGAGTTGATATAATTTGCCTTTCCCTAGGTAGTGATTTGTAGCATTTAAAGTATGAATATAGATAACTTGGGTTTCTTTCTTTTAGACCTGCTTTTTCCTATCCTTTGTGTATTTATTAATTGGGGAATAGCTTTTATTCTTACAATTTTGAGATCCCCGAGGGCAACGACTTTTTTTTTTGCCTCTCTTGTATTGCCAGCACTTAGCATATAACCTAGCACATTTTATTAATTGGTTTTTGGATTGAAACACTTCATTATTATAGTCTTCTCCCACTTTCCCCAGTTGTTCAGTTGCACTTACATTTTCACATTTCTTTTTTTTTTCTCTTGTTTTTATATTTATAGTTTCTTTCCAATTCTTTTCCCCCCTAAAATCAAGAATGCTTAGAAGACTTTTATTTCATTCAAAATCCATTTTCCACCCTGTAGTATTATTACTTTGTTTTGCCAGGTAAGATATTCTTTATTATAAGCCTTTGTCTTTTGTGTTTTGTAATGTCATATTCCATGTTCTACATGCATTTATAATAGTAGCTGCTAAATCTTGTGCTTTTCTGACAGTGGTTCCTTAGTAATTGACCTCTTTGTTCTTGGCTACTTGCAACATTTTTTCTTTTACTTGGAAGCTCTGGATTTTGGCTATTATGGGCCCTTGAGTTTTCGTTTTTGGATTATTTTTTTTCAGAAAATGACTGAATTCTTTCTTCTTTTAGTTTACTCTCTGATTCTAAGAGATCTAGATAGCTTTCTTTCATTATTTCTTGATATATGATATATGTCAGGCTCCTTTAAAAATTCATAACTTTCATGTAATCTAATGATTTATTGCTCTTTGATCTGTTTTCCAGGTCAGTTGTTTTTGACAAGGGACATTTTACATTTTCCTTTGTTTTTAAAACTTTTGAATTTGTTTTAATGCTTTTTGTTGTCTCATGGAGTTGTCAATTTTTGTTTGGCCCATTCTAATTTTCAGGGAGTTTGTTTAAATTTTGGTTAAGACTTTTTTTTGTATTGTTTGTGTTAAAGTATTATTTAATTGAATTTATTTTTAAAATTATATTTTTTTTATATCCTTCTATCCAGAGATCTCTGGACACAGATTCACTGCCCAGAACTCTGAAATAGACTGTCAGTACCTGATGCCAATTGTGAATGAAAGAAAAACAAAACTTCTATTACAAACAAATATAATCAAGCAAAACAAATTTCCACACTGACCATGTTCAAAGATTGTGTGTATGTGTATGTGTGTGTGTGTGTGTGTGTGTGTGTGTGTGTGTGTGTGTTCCATATATATACATATAGGTCCAGATCTCTAGCAGAAGGTGGGTGGCATGTTTCCTCTTTAGGCATCTGGAATAATGTTTTGGTCTTTATGCTTATGAGAGTTCTAAAGTCTTTTAAAGTTGTTTTTCTTTATAACCTTGATTTCATTGTAGAAATTATTCTCTTGATTCTATTCAATTCACTCTGCACAAGTTCATATGTCTTCCCAGGCTTTTCTGAAAGTATCCCCTGGTCCATCTTGGATACATTCCTTACCCCTCTTGTCTGGGTGAGAGACTGAGTCCACTTTTTGATCTGGGAAACTCTAGGCTTGCCTCACTGGGAGACCCCATGCTGATGATGGGCCCAGGGATGAACACATTTGGCGTCAGGTACTGACAGTCTATTTCAGAGTTCTGGGCAGTGAATCTGTGTCCTGAGATCTCTGGAAGGTCCCTTTGTTGTTCTGTGTCATGGGATATGTTCTGAGCCACCTCAGGCTTCAAGATCTCGGCAATGCATTTGCACTTCCAACCTCTCTGAAAGGCCTTAAGTTGCTGGCCTGGGCCTAGGGCTAAATCATTAATCATCTCTGGGCTTCTCTCATGTGGCTAGCCCCTAGTTCATGGCTCTGGGAGTTGAGTTATTGATCCCTGTGTCCCCAGTTCCTTCTCTGGTCACTTGCCTGTAGGTTGAATTTCTGACTGTAAACTGAAAAGATGACCTGCTGTGGTTTCTTCTTAATTTGGCTAATTTTTACCTAGACTGGCTTTCTTCTTAGACTTCGACCATTGGGGAAGTAGTTGTAAGGAGGACCTGAGCTACTGTACTTCTTCCCTCTCCTCTGCCATCTCAGCTTAGTCTCTCTAATTCATTATTTCCTCAAAACCCTGACTAAGGTTCATGGAGTGTTTGATTATTTGAGGAAGAATGGTGACTATTATGGGAATCATATCTGATACCTATATTTAAATGCTGGCAACTCATGATATTCTTAGGAAGTTCCATCTTCCTATGTTGGTCTTATCAGCCCTTACCCTATAACCCTACAGGGTTATAGCAGGACTGGAAACAAATTCATTCTTGCTATAATTCCTAGGCAAACCCCAGACCCTTTTTCACTTGGGAATCACTGTTATCCAGCCTTTATTTAAACATGCCAGTGATAGGTAACTTTTCCTATCTTTCCCTAACCTTTTCTCAGGAAAAGAAATACAGTGCAAGTCTAATACCCCATATGGACCTTTGCAGCTTCTCCTAGCACATGAGCACAGTTCCTTATCTACCCTTGAGCAAAGAATGCTATTCCTCTATTGGGAAAGGTTGTCCTCTTTGACCAAATATATAGCTTTGCTAGGAATACACATGGAGCAGTGGGAGAGGAAGGGGAAATCTGCCCAGCTCATAAAATCACCTGAAACCACCTTGGTGATCAATAGAGTCACTAATATGGTATTAGAGACTTGTCATCAAAGCCAGGATGACCTGGTTTCAAGTCCCTATTCTGAAACATATTGTCTGTATGAAACCAAGAAAGTTACTTAGTCTCTTAGTTTTTTATGGACAATTTCTAAGAAGGTATTCACTTCCTTTGGTGGAGGGAGTTTCTAATAAAATAAAACCCCACATACAGTCCCTATCCTCTATTGTACAGCATTATATTCAATACTGTGTGCAACATTTTAGTAAGCACTTTGATAAACTGAATTTTGTTCAGGGGAGGGCAGAGAGGATGGTGAAGGGCTTTGAGTTCATTTCATATGAAGACCAGATAATGGAAATGGGGATGTTTATCCCAGAGAAGTAAAGATGTAGCGAGTACATGATTGTTGTCTTCAAGAACTTGAAGGACAGTCTTGTGGAAGAGAGATTAGATTTACTCAGCTTAATTTAAGATGAAAGAACCCAGAGGAACATGGGAAGTTGTCAAAAACATTAAGCCTTGGTGTCAGCACAATTATCTCAACTTGTCTGAAACTGGTACAGGCTACTGGGAGAGGTAGAGAGCTCCCTTCAATGTTTGCAAGCAAAGTCTGATCACTTGGTAATGCTAGTAAATTGCTAGTAAAACATGGACAAGATGGTCTCTGATGTTTCTTCTGACTTGGAGATTCAATAATTCTCAGTACATGTAGTGGAAAGAGATTAGATGCAGAAGGTCTAGGTTCAAATTTTAGTTCATTCTTTGACTTTGGACAAATGGTCCAAATGTTTCACTTCAGCTTCAATTTTTTTATTTATAAAATTGGAATTTGGAATGATCACACTTGTAGTATGTATCTTGCATACTTATGAGGATCAAATGAGACAATATATGAAAATTATTTTGCAGCATTAAAGGAACTGAGCCTATGATTTCCTGGGTATTGGGAGCTCCTGGTGCCGTCCTACCATCAATTCATCTCTACACCTGCTTTACCACTTGTTGATTTGACAATCCTTCTGTCACTTGAGACCAGCTATTGTGTTTCCCCTAAGGAGGTACTAAGTGGTTAAGTGATTTTTTTAGGTTTTAGAGCCACTATGTTTCAGAGTTGAAACTTGAACTCTGGTCTTATTGACTCCCAAGCTTGTTCTCTAGCCACTACATAATATTGCCTTTCATGTAGCCAAACGTGATTCACCTTAGTATAATAGAAAGAACTCTTACCTGGAAATAATTCCTAGCTTCACTGTTTACTAGCTTCATGTTCTTGGGTAAGTCATTCATTCACTCTAGGCCTCAGCTACTTCATCTCCATTCTTCAGACATATGGTATTTATTTTATCCTCTTCAAAAGACTGTGGTGAGAACTTTGTAAAACTTAATGTGCTATAGAAAATGAGATATTGTCATTATTTTATCAATCAGTCTAGTACAATTTGGGACATCTAGAATTGTTACAAAGTTTTTGTTTATGTTCTGGCTAAAATGAACTCTGTTACCTGTGTGGGATACAGAGACCCTTACCCAAATTAATCACTCAGAGACCTCTCAAAGTGAAGGTAGAAAAGTTTATTAGAATCTCGTGAGAAGCAGTCAGTCCAGTTGCTGGCACAGTGCCCAGAGAGAGATGGCCGCCGTACAGAAGCTAAAGCTGGGTTAAATAAGCAAGGGTTACTTGCCCCTCCCAAACATTAACCTAATTATTACTAATGAGGCCCTAATTTTGTTAGACAATATACATAATACATGAGGTCCACTACTCAAGCGCAGTAACAACCTCAAAATACTGAACCCCCCTTCAGTCCAACCTAGATGTGTCCTTATCTGGGCCTAAGTGTCCCAAGGCTGCTGTCTGGTACTTTTTATCAGCAGTCTTGTTTCAGCAATTCTTGCAGTTCTATAGAAACTTAACTCTTTGCTACCTCTCAACTACCATTCCTTTCCCTAAACTAAAAACACCTCTAATGTGGTCTCAATAGTTAATCCAATCAATTGTATTAATACTCAATAGCTCTTACATTACCTTGAAATACACAATGACTTACACATATATATGGGGAAACAACACTGAACTTAGTTACAAAATACAAGGGAGTAAGAAGAATGTATATATGATATTCACAATGGGGAAACTTTACTGCAAGTCATCCCACACATACCTAAGCACTTACAATGTTACCTGGCTTGACTGATCCTAGGTCTGCTTTCCCTAACACAAAGGCCGTTCTCTTTCTTCTACACTTGACTTTCCCCTTTTGTTACCATTCTATATTTCCAATGGCTCAAGGACATCTTCATTTGACTGTCTTGCCATGATCTGCCTCAACACATCCAAAACTGATTTCATTGTCCTGCAAAGACTCTTTGCGAACAGGGTTCAGTTATATGCACTACATTTTAAGAACAGCATTGACAAATTGTAGTGTGTTCTGAGGAAGGTAATAGGCCCTTAGATTTAGAATCAAAGAAGACCTTAGAGTACATTTGGTTCAACCTGAGACTCAGAGAAGTTAAGTGACTTACTCAAGGTTATATATCTAGAAAATGTCACAGTGTCTTGAGTAAATTTAATTAAGGTAGAGTGAAGTAAAGACTCCAAGCAAGATCAGTTTATTATTGGCCATAGGTACAGATGTTAAAAAAGTGTGTCACACTGGCAGCCTCAGCAAAGCCAGGAAATAACACCCCCTAGGAGGGGGAGCTCTTTTTATCAAACCAGAACAAATAAGGGGTCTTAGTAAGCACGGAGAAAAGGGTTGTAGGGTTAGGGAAGGAACAATATGATTGGCTGTATTGAGAAAGGCTGGTATTCAGGTGAGGCTAGTCATGGTCCTCTCAAACAATTAAGGAATGTTAATTGTTTTATGGGATCCATCTGTATCTTGTAGTCTTTATTAGAAGATCTGTCTTCTTGGAAGAAATAAAATCTCTCTTAGCTACCTAAAGACAGGAAAAGACAAATGCCATATCTTTGGGGATGGTAGGTTTGTGGAGCTAAAGAAACAGATACTTATGAATTATCTGATGGGATACCAACATGAGACATAAATTTTCTTTTAAACTAACTTTAAGCTAACTCAGTGCAATTCCTGAGCTCAACTCAAGTCTGGTGGATTCAAACCCAATTATAAAATTAAATACAACATAAAATAAATTACATTGTAGAATCAATTCAGAAGAAATTGGAGGTAATGCTAATTTTGACAGACAGGATTTGAACTCTTTTCAAACTCCAAGTCCAAGACTTTAACCAATGGATCACTCTAAGTAGAATAGTGAGGGGACTGGAACAAATGAATTGACTGAAGTTACTATTGGAGTTTAGTCAAGAAAAAAGTAGATTTAGGGGGAATATCATATTCCATGTTCTCCATTTCTGCATAATAGTAGTTGCTAAATCTTGTGCCATCCTAACTGTGGCTTAGTAGTTCCTTAGGGGAAACACAATAGCTGGTCTCAAGTGATGGAAGGATTGTCAAATCAACAAGCTTTTGCTCAGTGCTTACAATATACCAGGCAATGGGCTAAGTTCTGGTAATGTAAATACAAGCAAAAAGAAATACAGTTCCTGCCCTCAAGGAGCTTACATTCTAATGAGAAAAGACAGCACATCAAAGAGGTCTGAAAAGTTGTAGTGGCAGGAAGCAGTATCCACTTCCAATTGTCATTAAGAGGTTTTTTGTTTTTTGTTTTGTTTTGTTTTGTTTTTAGGAATGTAGGTTCTGGAATCCTCTTTGAGTTTTGGATTCTTTCTATCCTTTCATTTCATTTTGCTGGATATGTAGTGAAAATTCAATACAACTTATTGGTTGAAGTCATTGAATTAAATCAAATCTGCAATTACTTTCAACCCAGTATACTCAGAATGAGAACGTGCCCATTTATATAATGTTCAATACTCATACTTCACTTTAAAAGAGGGAAGATGCTGGCCTGAAAGCTCTGAAATTATGATTTATTTTCACTTTGCCCAAAAGAATCTATCATCTTCAATCCTGTACATGATTTTCTTTGAAGAAAAAGGCGTGATGACTTTTACAAGAGTAAGGTTTTCAATACACTTTAAAATATGATGCATCAGGTTAATGTCATTAATCTTTAATGCTCCAAATGTGGGAAACTTCTGATGTTAATGTGAAACTGCAGTCATTTCTTTGACATAACTTTGGGTGCAAATCCTCCTGTAATCCAGAACAAAGGCCGTGTTTGCTTTTTTTCCCTTCTAGTGTCATTTAGAGGAAAGCAAATGGGGAAAAAAGTGAACATTTGAGTCATTAATCTTGAGGCAGAAGCCAAAGATGTTGACTTTAAGAATTAGTGCTACTTTTTTCAATCTTTATCTAGGTTTCTATGTCCCACCATTTCCATAAGAAATTGAGGTATGAAAAAGCTCCAGTGATTCCCACAGATCTATCTTTAAAATGAACAGTCATAGAATACATAATAAATTATATTGGAAACACATACATTTGAATCACTTTGGTGATTACATGGTGCATGGGAGATTAACTGGAAAATTACATTACGCTCCTCCCTACAAAGGTCCTCTCCTCTCCCTAATCTTCTAAGACAAAAGTATTCATTTCTCCCTTCATATGTTTAGGTGATACCTATTTATGGATTGCATGGAAAGCAATTATTGCAAATTTTCTGCCCTCCTCTCCCCCTATTTTAACTATTAACGCCTGTTACTATTTTTCTTTTAATGTTCCTTTTTAGTTTCTTAGTAATGTTGAAAGTTTTTAAAACTTGTATCTACTACTGTCCTATCTATGTTTTTCTTGCTAAATGTTATGTAGCCTCTGGTCATTCATGCATTCTCCCTCCATCTCATTTTATTTTTATCCCCAGGCTTATTACCTTGTATATCTGACCACTTAATCTATCCATTGTGGTGCATCAAGACTAGTCATCTTTACTTTTATTCTCTCCTTCCCTGTACTCATGCCCACAACTTCACGTTGGTTGACCTTCCACTTCTTAATCACTGAACTTAATTATTATCTTGCTTGAGTGTCCTTTGGAACCATTAATGGGTAGAGTGAATGAAACTGGTTTGACGAAAGAACCATTTAGAAAAAGAGAATGACATCATCATACTAGCCTTTAGGCTACTACTGAAATAATCTTCTTAAGATCCAGATTGGCTCACATCATTCCCCTGCACAGAAATCTTCAATGACTCCCCATTGTCTATAGCACGGATGTGTTATGTACACCTTTGGCAGTACGGTAAACTCTGGTTCCCTTCTCATTAGAATGTTTTAATACATAAATTAAGATACATGGGGTTACAAAGGAAACCAATTATACTGAAATGCTTCTATTAAAAAAACAAACAAACAAAAACAAACAAAAAAACCCCTCAACTCAAGGACATCAGTTAAAAACTCCTGCCATATTGGATCAGTGTAAAATCCTTGCTTTAGCTCTCCATCCTTATCTCATACTATGCGATAGTGACTGTTCTGTGATCTGCCATTTCCCATCTTTGTGCATTTGCATAGACTATCTCTCATGTCCAGAATAGACTCCCTCCATACTACTACTTGCTGAAAATTTTCTCTTCCTTTCAGGGCTAACTCAGGTACTACCTCCTTGGTGGAGCCTTCTCCTCTAACCTTCCTCCTTCCCTGTCCCGGTTAGAATTGCTCTTTCTCCTTGAATGTATCATTCCACTGTGACTACTTCTTTATACTCACAATGTTCTGGGTTTGTCATAGAAATTTGGGCACATGCTTTATCCCTCTCATTAAACTATAAGTTCTTAGTGAGTGTTCTTTCACTGTCCTCAAATTATCCAGCATGCACTTCTCTGTTTATATATTGTGTCTTCCCAATAGTATGGAAATTCTTGAAATTGGGGACTATCTCCCATTTTGTCTTTGTATCCCTAATGCCTAGCACAATGCCATGCACATGGCAGGGACTTTTCAAATTCTTGTTGGATTTGGGTTGGATTGCATATTTGTATTCTAAGCACTTAGCCTGGGGCCTTAAACATGGCAGGCCTTTAACATATGTTCCTTAAAATTGAATTGAGTCTGAATTCTCTCTTTAATGTCACTTTTCAAGTCAGTGTCTTATCCTTATCCTCTCTACAACATCTCTGAGACTATCAAGAATCTTCTCTCATAAACAAACAAACAAAAAATCCCTGCTTCCTTGGACTAAATTAATAATAATTGGTTAAACATTTGACACTGCCTCTTTAATCTATATTGTTTATCCTAATTTAGATTGTAATTTTCCAAATGTTCTCTATTTTCTTCTTTAAAGGCTTCCTTTATTCTACTCAAAGAGGAAATTAAGCTGATATATCAGTTACTTCCAAAGGCCCCTTTCCCTCTCTTTTTAAATATATATGCAAAAGTTCTGCAATTTCTTTATGTAGGCAGTTCTGGCATGAGAACTCAATCTTTCTGTAAATGTATATTGAAACCCATCTAGTAGATAAGACCTAAGGAGTTGCCCAAGTCATGGGAAAGTTGCTATATACTCAGGGCCATATCACTAGCAAGTGTTAGAGACATGATTTAAACCCAAACATATAATATTTTACATAATTTATGCAAATTATATATACACATATATGCATATGCATTTAATAACACATTATTCTTAATAATATAGGAAAACTTTCACATGAAGAAAGCCAAAACAGCAGGTGAAGCAAGTAGGATTTTCCTTTGTAGAAGATGATTGGAGGAATATGGGATTTCTACTGAGCCTGAATTTTTTCTGCTAGATGTAGAAATGGTTGTTTAAGATTACTATTACACTCCAATCAGAGTGGAGGTCTTGCTGTTGCCCACACACCACCCACAATCCCAGTATCTGTATCTTTCACTAGCTATCCTCTGTGGTTGCCACCTTATCTCCACTTCTTGGCTTCCTTTCTTCCAAGTGTTGCTCAGGCTCCACCTTCCAGATGAGGCTTTTCTTAATGTCCTCACAACTTCCATTAATTTTGTTTACACTTATATATATGTTTTCTTCCTTCAATCGAATGTAAGTTCCTTAAAGGCAAGGATTGTTTCATTTTTTGTTTTTCCCTTAAGCACTTAGTAAGTCTCTTAAGCACTTAGTAAGTGCTTAATAAAGTTTGTTGATTGATTATCATCAGTCACAAATGATTAAATTAAGTTTTACTGAAGGGGGTGGGTCTTAAGATGAAAAAAATGTGGCAATAACAATTGCTCGATGACAAGGAAACAGGATTAGCTTAACAGCCAGAGATGATCAAGGCAGAGATGTTACATATATTATCTATGGTAGAAAACTGGGTTAAATCTCTCCAGGGCATGGCAACAAATTATGTAGAATAAGTTCTCTGATTGTAGGTTGAATATGTCACTGCTCTCTACTTTGTTTTCCTCATTCATAAAATAAGGGAGTTGGACTTGAATGACCTTGAAGTTCCCTTTTAGCTCTGGCATCCTGTATTTTCTGTTCAAAAGTCCCTTTCAGATTGAAATACTTTGTCTTAAAATCTGTGCCTGGCCCTTTGCTATTGTATGTATGTATGCACACACATATAATATGCATGAATACACATAATATACATATGTACACATATACTTATGTATATATGTATATGTGTGTGTGTGTGTGTGTGTGTGTGTGTATATATATATATATGACTTGGATGGAAACATACATGCTTATCAAAGTTGCCAATGACACATAGCTGGGAAGGATAGCCAACACATTAAATGAGAGTCAGAATACAGAACTATCTTGATAGGGAAGACCAGGGGTAGGGAACCTATCACCTTGAGGCAATATGTGACCCTCTAGGTCCTCAGGTGTGACCCTTTGACTGAATCTAAACTTTATAGAAAAAATCCCCCTAATAAAAGGATTTATTCTGTAAAACTTGGATTCCATCAAGAGGCCTCACCCAAGGACCTGGAAGGACACATGTAACCTCGAGATTACAGTTTCCCCAATCCTGGGTAACATCATTGAGCCAAATCTAGTAAGAGCAAATGTAATAAGAAAATATGTAAAATCATACACTTTGGTTCAAATAATCCACTTCACCAACACCAGATGGGGGAGGTATGACTAAAGCACAATTCATCTAAAAATATTTGGGAGTTATAGTGGATTATAATCTTAGTGTGAGCCAATGGTGTAATACAATAGCCATATATACTCAATACAATTAGTGTAGCATTGGCTGCATCAAGTGAAACATAGTCTACAGAATGAATGTGATTCCCCATTGTATTCTGCTCTGCTTAGAGCACATCTGGAAAATTATTTTCAATCCTGCACTGAATTGATGTCAGTGAGTTTCTAGAGTAAGTCAACTCAGAGTGAAAGGCCTTGAGATCATATACTGTTTAACATTTTAATCAGTGACTTGGCAGACATGGCATATTCGTCATATTAAACAACAGTCACCCAAGAGCTATGGGGAAACATGGTATACTTGCCAACATATGCTGGCATATTTCCTCTTTGCAACCAAGTAAGAAGCATGTAGTACTTAAGGTGAGAAGAGGATCTGGGGCAAGTGGATGTGGTATCTGGATTGGGCTGAGAAGCTGAAAGGTTATTTATGCAACAAAGATGAGCAAAATAAGCCAAGTAAAGAGTCTTAACATGTGAGGGCTTGCTAGCACGTACGGCAAAAAAATCAGGATCCAAAAGACTGTGGGAGGCTAGAGCAGTAGATGAATTTAAGAAGAAACAATAAAAATAAAGGTAAAATCTTACATCTGTGAAAATTATTTTGTTTTGGGGGGGATGCTCCACTATAATATGGGAGAAAGGTATGATTAGATAGACAGCGGGTGTTCCAAAAACAATCTTGGTGTTTTACTACTTATATGGAAGCAGAAAAAGCTGGTTTTCTCTTAAGCTATTTTCATAGAGGCATTGTCTCCCTGTGTTCATCTCTCTTCAGTCCAAACCTGAAGTGTTGTGTTCAGTGGTGAGAGTCTTAGTTCAAGAATGATTTGGATAAACAGGATAGTGTATAAAAGTGGATGCTTAAGAGAGTGAAGGGCCTTACGTCTTAACTGTATGAGGACTGGTTATAGACATGCTTAGTCTGGAGGAGAGAAGATAGGGGAGGGGGCGGGAAAGGTTAAGGACTGTGCTCAAGTCTTTAGAGGATTGCCATGTAGAGGAGAATATAAACTGATATTACTTGGACCCAGAGGAAAGACTCAGAAGCAAATATTGAAGGAATAAAGAGATCCATTTTGGTCTGATGTCAGGAAAAGAAAAAAGAAGAAAAAACCCACCAAAGTAAAAACCAGCTGAACCCGCATGAACTGCACCTACCCCCTTCAAGTTCTTGGTAATTATATCTGTCTAAAAGTACAGCAGATGAAATATTCTTCTTCCTTAGAGGTTTTTAAGCAGAGAATCTGGAAAACCCTTTTATTTTGGTTTGTTACAGTGGAGATTCCTTTCAGGTACTGATGGATTAGCTGTCTAGTGATTTGCTTCCAATTTTTAAATTCTGTGATTCCTCCATCTAATAATAAATCTCAGTTTTTCTATAGAGCTCGAAGGTTTACATTTACAAAACAGTTCAATATGCGATCTCATTTGATCCTTGTAGCAACCTTGTAAGATAGGTGCTCTTATGAGCCACAATTCAAGATGAGAAGACCAGGACTGAGGGAGCACAGAGTGCGTCAGCTAGGAAGTGTCTAAGGCAAGTCAAACTCTTTCATTCCTGACTCCATGTCTAGTCTGCTCTCGAGATATTTGTGGGAAGACACAACAAATGTTTCCAAGTATCTAAAAGACTCAAGTTTTTAATTTTTTTTAAACAAATGTTTATTAACTTCTGTTTTACATCATTCATTTCTGCCAGATTTTGAGTTACAATCATTTTCCCCCCGTTATTCCCCTACCCAACCTCCCAGAATAGCAGTCCCACAAGATATCCCCCCATCCAATCTGCTCTCTCCCATATCTTCTCCCATACCCCCTTCGACTTTTCCATTAGAGGAAGGTGAATCTCTGTGCCCCAATGCCTGCACATCTTATCTCCCAATTACATGCAAAAGAGTATTGATAATAGTATTTATATATATTTGAAATATTTAATGTTACGACCTCGAATTTCAGATCCATTTCCTTCCTCTCTTGTCACCCATTCCCGCTGGGGAGATAAGTAATTCAGTATATGTTGTACATGTCTAGCTATGCAAAACATTATCATAGTAGATATATTGTACAAGGCTGCTTATAATTCCCTCCCACCCATCCCCCCCCCCCACCTGGTCCATTCCCTACATGATCCTGTCCCTCTTCTATAGTGGGTACTTCCAACCTCCCCTCCCCCCAAGGATGCCCTCCCATCCATCATCCCATCTCTCATCCCCCTTCCCCCTATCCTGCTGCAGGTTGAGATATCCCATTTAGTATGTATATCATTCTCTCCCTGAACCAAATTCAATGAGAATGTGGTTTTGCCTTTTTAGCCTTCCTATTCTCCCCCTCCCTTGCAACCACTTCCCCTACATGAGATAGTTTACCCTACCATGTCTCTCCCCATCTCCTCTTGCCACTTTCCTCTCTCACCTCATAATTTCATCCCTTGAGTACTCTCCCTTCCCAACAAAATCAACCTATGCCCTCTATCCATATATAACTGTAACCATATACACACACATTCACACATGTATTCATATGACCACACCCCCTTCTTCCATTATTTTCATAGTGAGAAAGATATCATCAGTCACAGTTATTGCTTTTCCATATAGGAATGTAAATAGTTCAACTTTGATAAGTTCCTTTTGATTTCTTTTCCCTGATTACCTTCTCAGGCATCTCTTCCTTCTTGTGTCTGGATGTCAAATTTTCTATTCAATTCTGGTTTTTTCTCAAGAATGCTTGAAAGTCCTCTATTCCACTGAATGACCATATTTTCCCCTGAAACAAAATACTCAGTTTTGCTGGGTAGGTGACCCTTGGGCTCATTCCCAGTTCTTTTGCCCTCTGGAATATCATATTCCATGCCCTTCAATCCCTCAGTGTAGAAGCTGCCAGGTCCTGGGCTATTCTGATTGTGTTTCCACAATATTGAAATTGTTTCTTCCTGGCTGCTTGGAGTATTTTCTCCTTGATCTGGGGATTCTGGAACCTGGCTATAATATTCCTGGGAGTTTTCTTTTTGGGATCTTTTTCAGGAGGTGATCAGTGGATTCTTTCAACCTCTATTTTGCCCTCTGGATCTAAAACATCAGGGCAATTTTCCTTGAGAATTTCTTGAAGGGTGATTTCTAGGTTCTTTCTTTGATCATGGCTTTCAGGTAGTCCATTAATTTTTAAATTGTCTCTCCTGGATCTATTTTCCAGGTCAGTGGTTTTTCCCATGAGATATTTCACATTGCCTTCTAATCTTTCATTTGTTTGGATCTGCTTAATAGCATCTTGATTTCTCATAAAGTCATTAGCTTCCATTTGCTCCAGTCTAACTCTGAAGGAATGAATCTCCTCAGTGAACTTTTGAGATTCTTTTTCCATCTGGCAAATTCGACTTTTTAAGGCATTCTTCTCCTCATTGCCCTTTTGGGCCTCCTTTGCCATTTGAGTTAGTCTATTTTTTAAGGTGTTGTTTTCCTCAGTCAGGCTGTTGACCCTCATTTCATACTTTTCCTGCATCCTTCTCATTTCTCTTTCTAATTTTTCCTCCACTTCTCTTATTTGATTTTTAAAGTCCTTCTTAAGGTCCTCTATGGCCTGCAACCCACTCATGTTTTCCCCTGGGGCTTTTGGAGCAGGACTTCTGACCTCACAGTCCTTTTCCCGCTCTATGCCCCCAAAATAAGAGTCTAGGGTTGCATTTTTCTGTTTCCTTTGCCTTGGCATGTTGCCACTTAATTACTTGACTTTTGGGCTTGTTGCCACACTATGGCTTTAAGGCCAGATAGAGGAATTTTCGTCCCGAACGTGTGGGGGGCAACTTCCGTTTCTGGCAAGCTGTAAGCCCACCCATGACTTCCACCCTAGATCACAATCCAGATCCAGGGAGGTTAAAGCAAGAGCGATTACCCCCCAAGACTGACCGCTGGATCTCCCTACAATTCACAGGCCAGGAGCTGGAGCTGCCTCTGAAAACTACAAAATGGCATGTCTCCTCAGCGGCTTCTAGCCCCCAGGGGAGGGAGCCGACGCATTCCCCAAATACTGGTCCCAAAGTCCATAGGACACTAACCTCTTACTTTGTCCTAGGCATGTCTATGTTGATAATTCTGGAGTCGCCACAGCTGCTGGTGTTCTGGGGTTCCTCCACCCTGCTGCTGGCCCTGCTGCCCTGGGGCTAAAACCTCGGCTCACGGGGACCTGGGCTCCGCTCGGCTCGGCTCCCCGGCTCTGCACACTGCCGGCTCCCAGAGCGCTGCACTGGTAATTTCCTGCAGGGCTGCTGGGCTGTCCTCAGTGGGAGGTTAGCTTCTCTGTGTCGTTCTGTGGGTTCTGGGGCTCCAGAACGTGTTCAGAGTCCCCTTTTACATAGTTTGGGGGGAATCTGGGGGCAGAGTGGCTTGGATGAGCTGTTTCTACTCTGCCATCTTGGCTCCGCCCACTCAAGTTTTTAATTCTTTAGACTTGATCTGTTTTTCCTTAAAGAGCAAAAGAGTGGAAGAGTGGAAGCTGCAAAAAACCACGTTTAGCTTTGCATTGGGGAAAAATTCCTAACAGCTATCCCAGGCCAGGATGAACTGAGAAGAGGTCTTCTCTCCCAGTCTCATTGGAGGCCTTTAAGAAAAGGTTGAGTGTAAACACTTGTTAGAAATCTTGTAAGATAGATTTTTGTTCAAATTTATGGCCAAGTGGCACAATGGATAGAGCTCTGGGCCTAGAGTCAGGAAGATTCATCTTTGTGAGTTCATCTTCACTCTCAGACACTTACTAGCTGTATGACCCTGGGCAAGTTAACTGTTTGCCTCAGTTCCTTATCTGTAAAATTAACTGGAGAAGGAAAGGACAAATCACTCCAGTATTTTTGCCAAGTGACCCCCTGCCCCCCAAATAGAATCAAGAAGAGTTAGACACTGCTTAAATGGGTGACCAACAATAACAGATAATCTTTGAGATTGTTTTTGGGCAGCTAGGTGGCAGAGGGTATAGAGCTCATGACCTGGAGTTAGGAAAACCTGAGTTCAAATCAAATCACAGATACTTAGTAGCAGTGTGAACTTGGGAAAATCACAACTTCTGTTTGCCTCAGTTTCCTCATGTGTAAAGTGGGGATAATAACAGTACCTCTTTTTCAGAGTTGTGGTGAGACTCAGAGGAGAGACTAATTGTAAAGCACTCAGCACAAGGCCCAGCACACAGTAAGCTCTATATAAGTATTAAATATTTGGGACAGCAAGGTGGCACAGTAGACAGAATGTCAGGCTTGGAGTCAGGAAGACTCATTTTCCTGAGTTCAAGTCTGACCTCAGACACTTAGCTGCTCTGTGACCCTGGACAAGTCACTAACACTGTTTGCCTCAGTTTCTCCAACTGTAACATGAACTGGAGAAGGAAATGGTAAATTAACCCCAAGAAGTTGGACACAGTTGAACAACAACAATTGATTCTTTTTATTTCTTCTAACCCTGAGATTCTGATACCTGAGATTCTATTTCAAAGACCTTCTATGATGCTATAAAAGTTAGATTGTGTATGCGTACAACAGGGGTCCTAATTCAGGCTATTACACAGAGTAGAGCAACCATGTAGTATTAAAAACCTATTGCAGGGGCGGCTAGGTGGCACAGTGAATAGAGCGCCGGCCCTGGAATCAGAAGGACCTGAGTTCGGAGCCGGCCTCCGACACTTAATCCACACAAACACAAAAACCTAGCCGTGTAACCTTGGGCAAGTTACTTAACCCCAATTGCCCTAAAGGGGCGGCTAGGTGGCGCAGTGAGTAAGAGTGTCGGCCTCGGAGTTGGGATGACCTGAGATCAGATCTGGCCTCAGAAGATGAGCACCCACGCATAAATAATGACTAGCCGTGTAACCTTGAGCAAGTTACTTAACCCCAATTGCTTAAAAAAACAAACAAACAAAAAAACAAACAAAAAAACCCTATTGCAGCCAGTTTTAGTACTCTTTGTCCTCCGTTCACAGCGGTGATAACTTTTATTTGGGCCCTTAGGAAAAAGCCTCAGTTAGCTGCTATACTCGGGATGCCTTCCTGGGCCCCAGCTGGTCTTTTGAAGTAAACTCTAATCCTGCCTCTGCTCTTCATTTGCCATGTAACCAAGGCCCTTCCACTTGGCTTCTTTCTTGGCTTCTTCTCACCTTTATTCTATAATTGGGGGGCACATTGAGTCTACCTCATATCTCTGTCCTCACATTCCTGTGTTAATCATAGTAACACAGATGTGACCCAATACTATAGTGAAATCTTCAGCAAAAGAGTGAAAAGGGGGATGAATCTCTTGTCAGGTTAGATGCACTTTTAAGAACTACAAGCTTATTTTAAAAAAATAATTGTTTCAAGAACTCAAAATTCAAATGTTCCAGTATTGAAGTCCTCTGATACATTGATGATGTATGTTTGTAATCTATTGGGGGGTGAACATCATCTCTCATTAAGACTGCGTATATAATACTGATTTGAGAAAACACAATTTATAAGATGAATGCAGGAAAAAATAGATGGGACAATACTACTGAGGAAAAACCAGAATTCAGAACAAACGAGGACAATTTTAGTACTGGTACCTATTACCAGTTAGAGAGTTCTGCCAAGAAAACTCATATCCTTGATTGTTCTGACCTCGGATCAGCATCTTGCTGTGTTCTGCCTTTGCCTTCTGGGCTCCCATTGTCTCCTGTGTTTGTGATGAAGCCTGCCCAGGAGTGAAGAGTAAAATCAGCTTTCCCACTAGGTGGCAAAGAGAGACTATAATGATTTGGAGTTTCAATCTGTGCAAAAGAAAAATGAGTAGGAATGTCATGCCAGCTGTAGCCTGTCTCATAGATGTATGTGTATGTGTACATATATTATAAATATACATATATGTGTGTATTGTGTTCTATAAATTTAGCCTTTTGGAGTCAAACAACTAATGATTAAAATCTGCAAGTCTGAAAAGGGTTGGACAATTTAGAAAAGTTTAAAAAATGTAAATGCTTTCAACTTCTCTGCAGGGGACAGGGGATAGAAAGTTCTAAATCATTAACTCTTGTACTTTTTTTCCCCTTCCACTGAGTATGCTAGAGCATTTGCTATACTTTTATAATTTAATATAGTAATTCTGCAGTTCTCCAAGAAGATGGAAAGTTGGTGTAATGCACTTGGGTGCCCTAACTTGATTTTGAACTGGTTGAAGGTGTTTCAAGTATTCCCAAATTTCAATTGTTTTCTTTTTCTTGTCCAAATTGACGCATACCTTAGAAACACTAGGGTCTTACAGGTAGTGCCAATTTGCTTTGAGAACAGGCCCTGAAAAACCTGGGGAGGGCTGCCTTTAGACCTTATTAGTGGGTAGAAAAATTCATTTTTTCTGTTTATAGGAGTAACTAAGGGATAGACCACCCCGCCCCTTGCTCCAGAAGAAAATTATCTTCTTTTGTCTTCTTTCTTCAATGTAAAAACTAATCCACAAGAAAAAATAATGTTGAGTTTTAGCAGAATTTATTAATCTCTTGAGTTTTTTGATACTCTTTTCTATTCATAGCTTAGTCAGAATATTGCTTTTGTTTCCAGAAGAAACCAAAAGTCATAGATTGTTACTGTAGTTTAAAGTCAAACAGAAATATTGTGAGTGGTGAGTTCTCTTGACTATGATTGGAGTCCTGTGCTCCCTTCTGGACAGTCTCCAGGACTCATCAGGAGGGAGAATAGATCTGGACCAGTTGCCCTATTTTCTTTCTTTTTTTTTTTTTTTTGGGGCGGGGGGGGGGCAATTGGGGTTAAGCAACTTACCCAAGGTCACACAGCTAGTTCTTGTGTTAAGTGTCTGAGGCCAGATCTGAACTCAGGTGCTCTTGACTCCAGGCCCGGTGCTCTATTCACTGTGCCAACTAGCTGCCCAAGTTGCCTTATTTTTGGAACCCAGTTAGAGAATCATGGAACTAATATTGAAAATAGAAACCCACCCTGAACTTTCCCTTTCTCTCTTTGCTTTTTCATATCCTATTTTTCCAAGAATAATTCATACCAAGAGAGAAAAATCACAAAACCTCTGTTAAACGGAATCTCAAAATCTATCTATTTCAACCTATACCTGAAAAAATATCTACTAACCAATATGCTTGGCAAGTAGGTGCATCACTATAATAGGTCCCTCATAATCAGCCATTCCATCCTTGAGGCAATATTACCCACTGACATTACATGTGTTGCCACCTAGAATGTGAGGAGGGATCATAGGGTAATAGGTCTAGAACAGGGGTGGGGAACCTGTGGCCTTGAGGCTGCATGTGGCCCTCTAGGTCCTTAAGTGCAGCCCTTTGACTGAATCCAAACTCTGGCCATACTTGAGGACCTAGAGTGTCACATGTGGCCTTAAGGTCACAGTTTCCCCCACCCCTGGTCTAGAGCTAGAAGTGTGACAACAGGACAGAGCCTTGGCCTTGGTATCACAAGATCTGTGTGCAAATTCTTGCTCCATTGCTTAATAACAGTGTGACATTGCACAATTCTTGGCTGCCTTCAGACTTCCAAAAATCTGGGAAGAAGTTGAGAGACTTCAGGACTGCTGACTGTGCTGGCCCATTCACCTGACATGGATCCAACTGTGGCATCCAAGTCTCCATCTCCATACTGCCCTGGTTATTGAATGGGACCACAACCACTCTGTCCAATCTTTCTCATTGCAAACTCCAATAAACTTCTATGATGCTTTGGTTCCCTTCAAGGCTCAGCTCAGTAACTAACTACCTCCCACAGGAGGCATTTGGTTCTTCTCTACCAACAAACGCCAGTGCTTTCCAAACCCAAATTACTTAAAAAAAATATTTGTCTGGGGCGGCTGGGTGGCGCAGTGAGTAGAGCACCGGCCCTGGAGTCAGAAGGACCTGAGTTCAGAGCCGGCCTCCGACACTTAACCCACACAAACAAAAACCTAGCCGTGTGACCTTGGGCAAGTTACTTAACCCCAATTGCCCTAAAAGGGGCGGCTAGGTGGCGCAGTGAGTAAGAGCGCTGGCCTCGGAGTTGGGATGACCCGAGATCGAATCTGGCCTCAGAAAATGAGCACCCACACACAAATAATGACTAGCCGTGTAACCTTGAGCAAGTTACTTAACCCCAATTGCTTAAAAAATATATATTTGTCGGGGCAGCGAGGTGGCACAGTGACTAGAGCACCAGCTCTGGAGTCAGGAGGACCCGAGTTCAAATCCAGCTTCAGACGCTTAACACAAAACTAGCCCTGTGACCTTGGGCAAGGCACTTAACCCCAGTTGCCCTCCAAAAAGTAAAGAAAAATGTGTTCTTTGTATAGCTATAAGTATATATATGGTTGGCCCAGCTGGAATATAAGCACCTTGAGGACAAAGACTAATTCAGTTTTCCTTTGTTTTCCCATTCCTTAGCACAATACCCTGCACCTAATACATACTTGAGAAATGTGTATTGTTGAAGTCTTTTAACCTCAGTTTTTTTATCTTTAAAATGATGATAATGAAAGTTAGACTTCTTACCTCACAGGATTGTTTTGAGAAAAGCATTTTGTAAACTGAAAAGGACTATACCATGAAGTTTTGTTCTAGAGCCATCACTGGCAATATTCATTTGTACCTAGCCATAGTCCAGCATCGATTCTTTGTGTCTGAGTTTCTTTTGAACCATCATGACATGTCATGACCAAAATGTGCTGCAGATGGAGGCCTGGGCTTTTGGTACAGTAGTGCCAGACATTTGGACATCTGGCCCGGTAACATAGCCATCCCTACTCTATTCCTTGTTCTCTTCAGAATGAGAGTAGAGATAAGGACAATGACTTCTCAGACTGTGGAGGGATCATATTTTTCTTAGTTTGTTTTAAGGAAAGATAAGCTGATGAATTCTTTAATTGTTCTTTTTTCTAATATCAAAACCAGGGTGACCTGGAAGACAGAGGGCGCTGAGTGTGCTGGAGGTAAAATGGTGAACTTGGAGTCAGGAAAACTGGACTGAATCTTGGCCCCAAAATTTACTACTTAGGAGAACTTGAACAAGTCTCTTAACCTCAGCTTCCCTAAATGTAAAAGGGGGAGCTAAAAATACCATTAATTAAATAGGATTTTATAAGGATCAAATAAGATAATTCACTTTAAATCTATATTTAAATGTTAACCATTATTATTATTGAGTTGTGAGAACAATAAAGCATCAGTTGCTGCTGATAGAATCTAGTAGAGCCCTGATTCTTTTCTCTCTCAGATTGCCTATAGGCAGACTGGGCAGCTAGGTAGCCTAGTGGATCGAGTATTAGGCTTGGAATCAGGAAGACTCTTAAAATCTGGCCTCAGACAGTTACAAGCCTTGTGACCTTGGGCAAGTCACTTCACAATTTCCTCATCTGTAAAATGGGTTGAAGACAGAAATGGCAAACCACTCCAGTATCTTTGCCAGGAAAAACCTAAATGGGGTCACAAAGAGTCAGACATGACAGAATATGGATGAATAACAAAGGTAGATTTAAAAAATTTAGGACTCTGGGTCCTTGAGTTCCTTCCTCTACTGTTGCTATGTAGCTGATTATATTAAAATTAAGGAGAGCTAACATGTCAAGTGAGACTGCTTCACATCAGAACACGAGGACCTTCACTTGGCAGCTGCTGCCCTACCTGCTTCAACTCCAAAGAACAAGATGCCCCACCTCCCACCCAAGATAAACTCAACACTTCTGAACTCAGCACCATGCTGTTAATCAAAGCCCAAATTGACACCCCCTTCTTCAGCCTCCTATCCCTTCTGTTTGTTAGGCTGGGGGAATACCAGACTCCTCCCAGTGCCTTTCATTGTAGAGGGCAGAAACTTGACTCAGCTCCGTACTTTGCATCTGTTGCCCTGCCTGGTTTTTGTTCCATGGAACAAGATGGCACCATACTGGTTATCCCCTGTATTCCTCTCCTTTCCTGCCTCCTTTTGTGTGTCATCTCTCCCTTTAGATTGTAAACTCCTTGAGGGCAGGGACTGTCTTTCTTTTTGTGAATTGTGTCCCCAGCCCTTAGCACAATGCCTAGTTCATAGTAGATGCCTAATAAATGTTTATTGAATTTCTTTGTGCATTGAGAATGATGTGACTGAGGAATATTTCCTCTTGAGACTTTTGTTTTCATGTGTGTTTCCATGTGTTGTATGTGTCCTTGAAAAAAGTTTTGTGTATTGTGATGAGCTTTAAGTTGCTTGAGGTTTTAGGTATAGATAAACAGTTATCCCTTCCACATCATGAGGGTTAGGGGCATGAATCCCAATGACCTGGAAAATCTGCATAAAATCCCTCCCTTTGTATCAGAGAAGAAGTCTAAAGAAGTCTATTTTTTAATTTTTCTTTTATGGAGTGTTGATGTTATATAAAATGTATTTCTGAGTTTTTAAACTTTTTCTGCATTGTCTACTGGCCTTCACATGTCAACTACAACTTCTGCAAAACTCTTCCCAAATTCACATTTAATTTATTATGCTAGCTTGCAATATAGCAAAAACCATGATGGAGAAAGTTGCAGTGTGGAAGGAATAACTGTGGTTTTCAATTAGTGATCAGATGGCCACTTGTCAGGTATGTTATATTAGGTTTTCTTTTGTTATAAATTGGATTACGTGGCTACTGAGGTTCTTTCCAGGTCCTAAATTTGGGATCCCTAAAGCTATTTTTTGATGTAGCTTTTTCCTCCACTAATGACATTTCAATATATCCCTGCCTTTTTATCTATATGATCTCCCTCCTCCCCACTATTCTGCCATAAATCTTTTGAAAAGAATCCACTCAGTATGCTAGAAACATTCCTCTAGCTTTGTCTTTCTTTTTTTTAATCAGTCTGTTTCTCCAGAGTCTTTATTCTGATGAAATAACCAACCCACTTCCTTTTCTGACCACATATTTCCGGGATAACATTCTTGATGCCACTTTGTGTGCACAGACCTTCACTGGAAATATGCTGTGGCCTACTTATGCCCACCAGGCATCTCTCCATTGCCCTATGAATCACCTGCAATTTTGATTCTTCAGAGATTATGGTGACAAAATCCACAGAAAATATACTGGTTATGAGATTTGAAAAGCCATCATTGCTAGCAAACAGTAGTTTTAGATTTAGCTCTATTACTGACTTCAACATCTCAATACCAGAGACAGTATTCATAAATTCTCAGTGTCTTTGGAAAGATGTGGGGAAGGTGATAAACCAGAATCAGGATGCCTGTTTCCTTATACATAGTAGCCTTATTCAGTTTAATTCAATTCAAATATTTATTGTGGAACGTGCTCAACACTGTTCTAGGCACTAGGGATATGAGCAAAGTGAAAAGAAGACTGCTTTCAAATCACTTACATTCTATGATATGGATAAATATTTCATTAATAATAATAATGATGATAGAGGCAGTAGGTAGTGCAGGAGATAGAGAGCATTGAACCTGGAGTCAGGAAGACCTGAGTTCAAATTCTGCCTCAGACACTTACTAGCTGTGTGACACTGGGCAAGTCACTTAACTAGTCTGCTTCAATGTCCTCAACTGTAAAATGAACCTTGAAGACTTGTTGTGAAACTCAGATGAGTTAATGTTTGAAAATACAGTCCCTGGAACATAGTAGGTGCTTAAATCAATCCTTGCTTGCTTTCTACCTTCCTTCCATCTTCCTTATCATCTGTTCTTTCTAGCCTTTCTTCCTTCCTTCCCTCCTTTCTCCCCCCCTCCACCCCGACCCAATAATGAACAATACCTAGCATTTATATTGGGATTTTAGGTTTGCAAAGCATTTCACCTGTTATTGCCTTGTCACACAAACTCATGAGTTGTGTTATCATAGATGTTTGAAAACAGAGGTAAAGCGTATTGTCTGGGGTTTGTTAACTAAAAAGAATTCAAAGCAGGATTTGAACTCAAGTTCTTCTGTCTCCAAATAGACTTTCTCAAAATAAAGTTTGAAAAGAGAAACATGACTAACAACTAGGAGGACCAGAAAAGCTTTTCTATAGAAGGCAGTCCCTGTACTGTTTATTGAAGGAAGCTTAAGTGACCTTAATGGTAGAAGCAAGAGGAGAGAGTTACTTAGGACAATGTCTGCAATGGCATGGAGGAGGGAAATTAAGTGACACATTTATGGAACAGCACGCTGGCCAACTTGATTGGAATGTAGAATGTTTGAAAGGGAGCATTTTGAATTCAGTTGGGCAGGGTTGGCAGGATCCAGACTGTGACAGCCTGCCTTTCAATGCCCAGTTGAGGAGTTTGGGTTTTGTTCTAAAGACCCTAGGGAGCCACTGACACTTCTTAACATGGGAAAGGCTCAGGATGACCAGATTTTGGTTCTTGTTTATTAGGTACTTTTCTCAGTAGTATTAATACTCACATAACATACGCTGTAAGGAACAAAGGGAAGATGACAAGCAAATTCAGATGTCTTGGGCAACAGTTCCACATCTGTCAGTGAAGGCAATTTAAAAAAATAAAAGAATTCTCCGACAACCACTTTCAAAGTACTCCCAGCTTAAACCTGATATGCTTCAATGCATCTTTTACAGCTCTTACTGCCTATAGCCATTAGTGAGGTTCCTATACAATGACATTTATAAACCTTAAGTAGCATTTTATTTCAGCGATCTGATCACACCACGCATTTTTGTGCTAGTTAAATACTTTAAGCATCTAGCTGGTGAAGAATCACAACTGTCATGGGGGTAGAATTTATAAGTGAATTTCTAAGACAGAATACAAATACAGTATATGGCACTCAGCTAATATATGGAGTTTCAAATCAGGCGAAATGACTTTGTACTCTTTTGCTATGTGTACAATTCAATCAGCTGATTAAATGCTACCCGGAACAGCTGGCAGCATACAGGAAAGGTTTCTCTTAGAATAATTTGGATTCCTTAGATTCAAACTGAGAGAGAAAGAAAACATGAATCTTGAACTGGAGCTGAGCAAATGTAGCATTAATTTACAGAAGTTTCTGTTTCCAGTTAAGAATGAACAGTTTGCCTGATGGTTTCCTATCATCTCTTGGTTATCTCTGGTTATCAGATTTCATTCTCTCCTAGCAGCTGTTGAACCTGGTTCACTGGCCAATAAACCCAAGCAGAAGCAAAATTCAGTACAAATGAATGCTTTGAATGTTTGATCTAATTTGATTTAATTTGAATGGGGTATCTTTAAAACTGTGGTGGACAAGAGTTCAGAGAAGGGAGAGATGGAGTGTGAACAAACTCTAGCCAAGCCATTGTAGTTCATGATCCAAAACATGCTTTGTTAAATCCTCCAAACCTGCCATGCTTCCCTTACTCCTGTCTATTAATTTTAAAGACTTTTCTATTAAACACTGCAGTTTAAGTCAGAGGTTGTGGGTTAGAATCTCAACTTTGATACAGGTGACATTCTGACACTTGTCTGACACTGGGCAAGTGACTTTGTCAGTTTTCTTTGCTACAGAAGGATAAGATCAATAGAGAATCTAAAAACTGTATGATGACAATAAAGTATTAATTAAAGGTGAATTATTGTTATTATTAGTGACCAAGTCTTCAATTTAGAATGATAGAATTTTGAGAGTTGGAAGGATCTCTTGAATCAACTGGTTCAACCCATCCTCTGAAGGAATCCTGACTATAACAAACCTGTAATTACCCCTTCACTACCTGAAGATCACCAAGGTGTTCTAGTACCTTTCCTTTCAAGACAGGCAGCCTATCTCACTTTTGGATAGCTCTAGTTGTTAAGAAGCTTTTCCTGACTTCAAGCCTAATTCAGCCTCTTTGTGGCTTTTGTCCATTTCTCTGCCCTCTGGTATCAAATGCAATAAGTCTAATAACCTCTTTCATATCTCCTAGATGCTGCACATACATACCATTCACTGGGCACTTACCACACACTGCTTTGTCATCACCTCTCTGGAATGAAAGGAAGGCAAAAATAATTTACATGGATTTCCCAAATAGTGGAGGTGCCATACCCCTAACCCCCCATACCTTAGAAGGTATAGTAGTGTAGACAGTCATCCCACTCCCTCACTCTTATCAACCACAGAGCATTGTGATTAGGAAAGTTTGCTAACACTACAATACATGGTTACATGAAGTTTGCTAAACTGACTATAATCAGGAAAGCTTTTCATTCTTTGCCCAAATAAAATTGATTAAACAAATATTGGGTACATAGATACTTCCTAATACATAACTGGGTCAATCAGTGGTTAAACATGGAGTCACTTTTGTCATTTAAGACCTAGAAATAGGCCCAGTTCTCAAACATTGCTCTTCCCATTACATCATGATTATTTTGGATTTCAAGGCTTACTTCTGCAGAAATTGTAAGACTTTCAGAAGTATATGGGATGAGTGAATCTTTTTCCTCTTTCTTAACTTTTGAACATTTCAAAGGACATGAAAATTTATATTAGCTAGATCAATGTTTTTCCCCCCATTTTCCTAAATCTGACATATTCTCCTATCTGTAGGATAGGACCAGGTCTAGAAATTCATGCCATTGGCTTTGGGAAGCCAGTCACTGGTTCCAACTGTAATAGGAAGTTTTGGGGAGAATCCTTATCTGAGGCAAGCTTTGCTTCAGTGTCTGGATTTCCTTTTTTTTTTTTCTAAGACAATAATCTTATTGTCAATAACTGGTGGTCTAGATTTGAGAAGCAGCATGAACCATGGAAAGAGCACAGAATTAACGTCAAATATTTTGTGTTCTTTTTTTTTTAATTTAGCAAAAGAAAATTTTTAAAAAATTAATTTAAGAAAATTTTTTAAAAAATAATTTAATTAAATTTTTTTAAAAAATGATTTATTTTTACCATTTATTAAACAAATTGGGTTTCAAATCTCTCTCCCCCTTGCCACTCCCCCACCCATTGAGAAGGCAAGTAATAGGATATCAATTATATATGTGGTCACATTTTTATGTGATTCTTGATAGCTTTGACTTCCTTTTCTAAAACTACCTGTTTGTATCCTTTGACCATTTACCAATTAAGAAATGGCTCTTAGGGGTGGGTGGCACAGTGAGTAAGAGTGCCAGCCCCGGCATCGGGATGACCTGGGATTGGTCCTGGCCTCAGAAAATGAGCACCTACACATAATGACTGGCCGTGTAACCTTGAGCAAGTTACTTAACCCCAATTGCTTAAAAAAAATGGTTCTTATTTTTTGATAAATTTTTCTGTTCCCTATATATTTGAGTAATGAAGCCTTTATCAAAGAAACTGTAATTTCCCCCACCCCCAGTTTTCTACTTTCCTTTTAATTTTGACTGCATTGGTTTTGTTTGTGCAAAACCTTTTTGTTGTTTATTTGTTTCAGTCATGTCTGACCCTTCGTATCCTCATTTGTCATTTTTTTTAGCAAAGATAATAGAGTGGCTTGCCATTTCCTTCTCCAACTCATTTTACAGATGAAGAAAGTAAGGTAAACAGGATTAAGTGACTTGCCCAGAGTCATATATCTAGTAAGTATTTGAGATAGATTTGACCTCAGGTCATCCTGACTTCACATCCAGCACTCTATCCATTGCACCACCTAGCTGTGAAACCTTTCAAATTTCATATAATCAAAATTATCTATTTTATTTCTCATGATCCTTTCTTTCTCTTGTTTGGTCATAACATCTTTCCTCATCACAGATCGAACAGGTAAAATTTTCCATTTTCCCTTACCCTTTGTGTCTAAATTATATTCCCATTTTTACCTTATTTTAGAATATGGACTAAAATATTAGTCTATGCCTAGTTTCTGCCATATTGCTTTCCAGTTTTCCCAACAATTTTTGTCAAATGGTGAATTATTGTCTTCAAAGCTTGGATCTCGTTTTTTGTCAAATATTAGATTACCATGGGGAAGGTAGTAGCATGGTAGATAGAGTGCCAAAACTGGAGTCAGGAGGACCTGAGTTGAACCTGGCTCAAACACCTACCAGTTTTGTTATCCTGGGCAAGTCTTCTTCATTGGTGGTATATTCACCTTTTCATTTTTGATACCAGCAATTTTATTTTCATATTTATTTTTAAAATAAAATTAACCAATGGTTCATCTGTTTTTATTGCCGTTACTATTTTTAAATGAGTTCAATAGTTTTTTTATTTCAATTTTATCAATCTTTCCTTTGATTTTCAGGATGTCCCTTTTGATGTTTATTTAAGGATTTTTAATTAGTTCTCTTTCTATTTTTTTAATTGTATGCCCAATTCATTGATCTGCTCTTTCTCTTTTTTACTGATGTAAGCATTTAGAGAAAAACATTTTTTCCTGAGGCCTGCTTTGGCTGCTTCCCAGAAATTTTGGTCTGTTATCTCATTGCTATCATTACCGTTAATGAAATTATTGATTATTTCTAAGATTTGTTCTTTGACTCTCTAATTATGTACGATTAGATTATTTAGTTTCCAATTAATTTCTAATCTCTGATCTGAAAAGTGCTTACTTAATATTTCTTCTTCTCTTTATTTTTTTGGTGAGTTTTTATGTTCCAATGCACGTTCAGCTTATGTGAAAGTACCATGTATAGGTGAGAAAAAAAGGTATACTCCTTTGTATACCCATTTGATTTCCTCCAGAGGTTTGTCATATATAATTTTTCCAAAATTCTATTCCTTTCCTTATTGTTCATTATTCAGTTATTTTAAACATTTCTGACCCTTCATAACCCCATTTGGGTTTGTTTTTTTGTTTTTGTTTTGTTTTCGGTAAAGATACTGGAGGGATTTGCCAGGTTTTTTTTCCTCCAGCTCATTTGCAGATGAGAAACTAAGGCAGGCAGGATTAAGTTACTTGCACAGTGTCACACAGCTAGTAAGTGTCTGAGGCTGGATTTGAAGCCATCAGGATGAGTCTTCCTGATTCTAAGCCTAGGGCTTTATCCACTGTGCCATGTCCATGCCCATTCATGTCCTTAACTTGTTATGTATTTTATGGTTAGAGTTATCTAGCTCTGAGAGGGGTTAATCGAAGTCCCCTCACTAGTATACTTTTACTCTATCTTTACTCCTGTCACTCATATAAGTTTCCTTTTAAGAATTTTGATGCTATACCATTTGGTGAAGATATATTTAGTATTAATATTACTTTATAGTCAATGGTACCATTTATAAAAATATAATTTCTCTGATTATCACTTTTAATTATGTTTATTTCTGTTTCCGCTTTGTTTGAGATAGTGATTACTACTCTTGACTTTTGTTTTTACCTCAGCTGAAGCAGAGTAGATTCTTCTCCAGCCCCTTATTTTAACTTTGAGTGTGTCTTTCTCTTTCAAGTATGTTTCTTATAATAAGCAACATTTTGTTGGATTTTAGGTTCAAATCCATTCTGCCATCTTCTTTTATGAGTTAGGTCACTCTATTCTCATTCATGGTTTTGATTACTGTGTATTTCTCTAAATCCTATTTTCCCTGTTTATCCTTTCTCCCTCTCCCTCCCTCTCTCTCTCTCTCTCCCCTTCTCTCCCTCCCTCCCTCTACTTACCCCATCATTCCTCAAATGTCTGTTTTGCTTTTAATAAGTGTTTACCTTAATCTGCTCTTCTCTTTATCACCCTACTCTTCTTTTATCCCCTTACCCTCCTATTTCTCTATTGGGTAAGGTAGATTTTTATGCCCAGCTGAGTATGTGTGTGTGTATAAACACACACACACACACACACACACACACACACACACACTTACACAGTTATACTTTCTTCTCTTTGAATCAATTCTGACGAGAGTGAAATTCAAGTGTTACTCTCTCATTTTCCCCTCCATAGTAAAAGCTCTTCCTTACACACTTCTTTTATGTGAGATAATTTCCCCCTTTCTTCCTTTCTCCTCCCCCTTTGTCCAGGGCATCTCTCTTTTCCACCCCTTCATTTTTTTGAGATCACCCCATCATAACTGACTCACACCTGTGCCTCTGTCTAATGATAAAGTTCTTATGAGTTACATGTATTTTTTTCCCATATAGGAACATAAAGAGTTTAACCAAGTCCCTTATGATTTCCTTTTAATGTTTATATTTTTATGCTTCCCTTGAGTCTTGTGTTTGAATCTTAAAATTTCTATTCAGCTCTGTTCTTTTCAGCAGCAATGTTTGAAAATCATCTATTTCGTTAAGTATCCATTTTCTCCCCAAGGATTACACTCAGTTTTGCTGGGTAGGTTATTTTTTATTGTAATCCTAGGTCCTTTGCCCTCCAAAATATCATATTTTAAGCCTTCTCCTTTCATGTGGAAGTTATTAAATCTTTAGTTATTTAGACCATGGTACTATGGCATTTGAAACTATCCATTCTTTCTGTTTTTTTTTTTTTTGAAGCATTTTCTCTTGGATCTGGGAATTTCCAGGGAGTTTTCACATTGGAATATCTTTCAGGAGATGATTGGTGGATTCTTTCTATTTTTATTTAACCTTCTGGTTCTAGGATATCAGGGAAATTTTCTTTGATGATTTTTTGATACATGATGTCTAGGCTCTTTTTCTGATCATGACTTTCAGACAGTTTAATTCTTAAATTATTTCTCCTCAATCTATTTTCAGGTCAATTGTTTTTTTCAGTTACATATTTCACTTTTTCTTCTCTTTTTCATTCTTTAGACTTTTTTCTATTATTTCTTGATTTTTCATGAAGTCATTATCTTCTATTTGCCTAATTCTAATTTTTAAGCAATTATTTTCTTCAGTCAGTTTTTTTTCTCTTCCCATTTGGCCAATTAAGGTATTACTTTTCCAGCATTTTTTTGTGTCTCTTTTACCCATCATCTTCATATCTTTTGACAATTTTTCCTCCATCATTCTTATTTGATTCAGAAATTTTTTTTAGTTCTTCCTTGAATTTTTGTTGGGTATGTCACCAATTCACATTTTCCCCTTCTTTGAGGTTTTGCTTGTAACTGTTTTGAGATGTTTGTCTTCTTCTCAGCTTGTGTCTTGATTTTCCCTGTCATAATAGTAGCTTTTTATGATTTTTTGTTTGATTATTTTTCTGTCCGATTTCTTTACTTGAAATTTTATGTTGGGTTATGTTCTTGGGGTAGGAAGGTACTGCCCCAAATGTCAGGCTTTTTCACTCTGCTGTTTTCAGAGCTACTTCAGAAAATATGGAAGTTTTCAGTGTGTCCAAGGTGATATGATCTGGGGAGAGATGAGGTCCCTGCTCTTTTGGGCTGCACTTTGGTCCTTACCAAGGAAGGACCCCTGATCCCTTGGAATCTTAAGTGACACTGCTACTTAGGGCTCCCAGGCTCTTGTGACTGGACAGGATGCTGCTTATCAGGACCCCTGCTAGCAAGCAATACTGTTTCTCAAGATACACACTCCTCAGTGATTGAAAGTACTTCACTCAGCCCTGAAACTTGAACCTGGAAGTGGGCATAGGAAATGAAGTTGCCAAACAGCACCCAATACTGTCCCCAGTTATAGCATTGGGTCTTCTGTGATCTTTTTCTGAGTTTCTAGTTCTCCTTATTGTCTCTGGCTTGAAAGCTCCCAAAGTTGCTGTTACTGCTGATGCTGCCTTCAAGGTCCCAAACTGGTGTTGCCAGACTTGTTCTCTGGACCATCCCCTCTCCGCCCCAATCTCACAGACCTTTCCTCCAGACATCTTAAGTTGTCTTGGTCTAGAAAAATATCTCACTCCAACCTTTAGTTTGTTTTGCCACTTCATAATCTGATTTGAGATATTATTTTAAATTTGCTTGGAAGGAAATGTTGGGGGAGTTTGGCTGCTTCCTCTACTCTGCCATCTTGATTCTGCCCTCAGAAGTCTAGGACCTGTGTTCTGACACTGACTCTGCCATTTACTTTCTTTTGGATTTGGTTACCACCTCTCTGGATCTCAGTTTTCCCTTCTATAAAATAAAGGATTTGGAAATACCTTTTCTTCATTAATTATAGTTACAGTACTAATGGCAATTTTGAAGGACATTTCCTGCTAAATAGGTCTTGATCTATTAATACTCATTGTTTATTCAATTCAAATAATGAATTTCATTTATAAAATTTTTCTCATGTCATTATATCACATTCATGTACTTGGCATTCCACCTACCACCCACTTTGTGTTTTTGAATGAGGATTCAACTATATTTTAACTTCTTCTTCTTTGAATTCATGACTTCCTTCAATTGTCACATAAATATAATTTTTTTCTTTTTTTTGGAAGGGGGAAGGCAAGGCAATTGGGGTTAAATGACTTGCCCAAGGTCATATGGCTAATAAGTGTTGAGTGTCTGAGGTTGGATTTGAACTCAGGTCTTCCTGACTCCAGGGCCAGTGCTTTATTCACTGCACCACCTGGCCACCCCAGTAAATATCATTAAAAAAATTAAGAGTTCCTAATATTGAGTCAAACTATTTAAAAATAGTTTGATAATTCTATTTCTATATAGTTAATTTTTAATAATCTTATAATTTATTTATTTTTATTTAGCAACATTACTTTGAGAAGGGATCCATAGGTTTCAATATGCTGACAAGACCTAAAAAGATTAAGAACTCCTGACTTATATAAAACCCTTCATGATTCCCCAATTCCATTTACTTCTGCTTCCCCCATATGTGCTAGGTTCACTTTCTACATATTTTGTTTATACTTATACATGTATATATTTTTTGTTCCTACAAAATGTAACCTCCTTGAGGGCAGCTAGTTGGTACAGTGGATAGAATGTTGGGTCTGTAAACAGGAAAACATAAATTCAGACCTGGCCTCAAAAACTTACTAGCTGTGTTCCCTTGAGCAAAACCCTTAATTTGTTTGCCTCAGTTTCATTATATGAAAAATGATAATAATAGCAAATATCTCCCAAAGTATCAAGTAAGATAATAATTATAAAGGACTTAGCACAGTATCTGACACATAGTAGGTACTATATAAATGCTGAATGTTGTTATTTCCTTTTAGATCTCTGCTTTGCACTGGAAAGAGTGCCTAGTACCTAATAGGCCCTTTAAAATGCTCACTAATTATATATATGTATATATTTGCATGAGTTCTATATTTATTTTAAACTATTTTTCTTTCATGATGCTGTGATTTCATCATTATAAGTCATCGCTTCCATGAGACTTCACAACCTGACCATAGTTTCTTTGTCTATAACAGTTTCATTGAGGAACTCTACAAAGTACTGAAAGCCTTCTTGTTCTTTTATTATTGCTGGGATACAAATGTTGCAATTTTGCTATCCATTTGTCTGTCTGAGATTCTTGCTACCTGGCTGTCCCACATTCTTTTTTGGTTACTAAAGATATGACAGTGTTAATGCCATTTATAAACATTTATCACGGATAACACATGGCAGTAAGCTTATGCCCATGATGCAGTTTTCTATTTTCCTTTGGGTTAGCTATCATTTTAACTCTTCCAAGACTATTATGTTCCATGATTCATAGCCAAATAATATCAGCAGGAGAATACTGGTGCTTAACACAAAGTAGGTAATTGATAAATGTTTGTTGAATTCAATTAGGATAATGATGTTTTTCATCATGGAGCAGCTGAAGAGCATTGAATACACTGTATAACTTCTCCTTTACCAATTCAGCACGATCATCTTCTTCTTCTCAATCAATCAACACACACTTATTAAGCACCTACCAGGTAAAGAGCTAGACATTTGGGATACAAAGATAAACCTGGCTTTCTCTTTCCAAAATAGCCAACCATCTAGCTGGGAGGAGGAGGGGCGCAGCATGTACTTATGTAGCTGTATACAATATATAAACAAATGCTTATAAATTAATTTTTGAGGGAAGACACTAGGAGTTGGGAGAATCAGTGAAGGTTTCATAAAGAAGGTGATACTTAAGTTGCATCTTGAAAGAAAGTAGGAATTCTATCAGGTAGATATGACAAGGGAATGAATTTGAGGAATAGAGGAGTTCCTGTACATAGACACATAGACTAAGGAATGCTATGCATAAGGAACAATAACTAATTTGATTGGATTATGAACTATGTGAAGGGAATATATGGTATAACAAACCTGGTTAGGCCTGGTTGTAAAGGGTTTAAAATACCAAACAGAGGAGATTTATAACTGATCCTGAGTTAATAGGGATCATTTAGTAGATGAGTAGTCAGGTTAAAAAAATCATTTTGACAGGAGAAAGGAGTGGGGGGAGACTTGAAGCAGGAAGCCCAATTAACAGACTATTGGAATATTCTAAATGATGGATATGAGGATCTGGACTAGGGTGGGGGCTATATGGGTGGAGAGAGAGATTGGGGAGTCAACAATGACAATAATACCAATAATGGTATTCATATAGAGATTACCATGTGCCAGGCATCACATAAGTGCTTTCCAAATGTTTTCACATTTTATCCTTGAAGCAAATCCGATAGATAGGTGTTATTGTTATCGCCCTTAGTTCACAACTGGGGAAAATGAAGTAATTAGAAGTTAAGTGACTTGCCCAGGGACATAAAACTAGGAAATATCTGAGACAGGATTTGACCATAGATCTTCCTGATTCCAGGCCCATTACTGCCTCTTTCTATACATTAGCTAGCTTGCTTTAGGGAACATTTAGCACCTAATTGTCTATATGCGGAAAGGCGAAATGAGGACTCAATGATAACAATAAGGTTATGAACCCATGAGACTAGAAGAATATTGTGCCCTTGATAGAAATAAGATATTTTGAAAGAGGAATATTGGGGGCAGGGGGGCAGAGAGTGGAGCAACCAATTATGGTTCCATTGTCTTGTTCATCAGTAGGGCCTGTTGTAGTAATTGATAATTTTATTATTTTTAGCTCTTGTTGCATTCATATTTCATAACTACTGTTCTATTTCACACAACTACTCATTGCTCATCCACTTTCTCGAACTTGTCACTTTTGAAAACTGTCTTTGTCTATCAAGTGTTCCTTGCAGTGTGAAATGACATTGGCTCAAACTTCTATTTGATGGTTTGAAATCTGACATAAGTAACTGATCTCACATTCCTTTCTAGAATCTCCTTTCAAGATTACCAAACTTTTATTCAACCACTTTGAATACATTCTTAATTGACTTCAGATTTAACTAAAATGGTCCCATCCCACATTCCAAAACTCAGATTCCTAAATGCCCCACTGTTCTCCTTTTGGGGTTTGGTTGGTGTTAGAACCTGGCATTGAAGTGTGTAGTACAAGTGTATTGATCTGAGCAAGAAATAACGTAGAATTCCAGATGTACTGGAAGGTTCAGTTGGGCATTGAAACTCAGAACGGACACTGAGCCATCTCTAGGAAATTGGGCAATGCTTGAGGAATCTGCTAAATCCTGAAGTCAAAACAAATAAAAGTCCTGGATACAGTTGATCAGGAAGTGGCCATTAGGAGCAGAAACAATTACATTTTATTTCATCAGTTAGAAATCAATGGCTCTTGGAATATAAGAAGTTAAATGTTATCGGTCATTTAACCTTAATTTAAGGATATTCATTTCAGAAAAACATTCAAATAAGACAAATTCAATGTAAGGGATCAAGTATTACAATCATTGTCTGGACCCATATACAAATAAGAATAATTTTCTACGACTCTCCTGATAGGAAGATGGAATAGAAACCTTTTGTGACAAACCGCCAATTGGTTTCCCATATTCTTTAGTTTGTTCATTTTGCTCTTTAAATGTTTTCTTTGTTTGTTTTTTTAATATCACCACCACAGCATAAGTAGGTAAACAGTAAAACAAAACAAAATCCTGATCATACCCACAAATGGCTTTATCATTGTTGACTTATGGTTTACTATTTCTTATTGAGAAGTAAGAAATATGCTATATCACCAATCCTCTAGAATGATGATTAAACACTATATTAACCCCAGTTCTAAAGTCTTTCAATTTTGTTTTTGTTTATGTTATTGTGGTCACTTTATAAATAATATTTTTCTTACTTTATTCTATATCAGTTGAAGTAGATTTTCCTGGATGTCTCTGAATTCTTTGTGTTCATAATTTATTATATCTAAAGAATATCCTATCATATTGCTATATCATGATTTGTTCACCCATTCCCCTAGTAATGGGAAATCAACTTATTTCCATTTCTTTACTATTACATGAAGTGCTTCTATACAGTGGCACACCCAGCACTTTTAACTTGTAGAGTAGATAATTTTGAACATCTCCCACCTGTATGTGACAAAATTATATTTTCTGTAATAACTATGAAATGAAGCTAATAATAATGGATAGAAAAGAAATGCAAATAATGGAAATGTTCCTTTATTGAACACTCTCTCTCTCTCTCTCTCTCTCTCTCTATATATATATATGTAAGTGTATATTTGTGTGTGTGTGTGTGTGTGATTTAAAAATTTTAGAAATGTCATTCAAAAAGAAAAAAAATAATTAATGGTCAGCTAGGTGGTACAGTGGATAGAACACTAGGCCTAGAGTCAGGAAGACCTGGGTTCAAATCTGACCCCAGACACTTCCTAGCTATGCGACCCTGGGCAAGTCACTTAACTCTCTTTACCTTAGTTTCCTCATCTGTAAAATGTGCTAGAGAAGGAAATGACAAACCACTTAATTATCTTTTCCAAGAAAATCCCAAATAGGGTCACAAAGAGTTGGGCACAAATGAAATGTCTGAAGAGCAGGAAAGAATTAATATTTTAATTATATTATTTTTTAAAGGGGAAAACATAAAAATTTATAGTAATGAATAATAATATTATAATTTCTATTTTTGAGACCTGCAAATTTTTTCATGATATCATCAAATTTGATATTCACATAGTCATGTTAAAAACAGTATAATCAGATTTCTCAATCTATAGTTACTCACAGTTGGTTAAAGAACATTTTTCGTTCTTAATTTGTAAAAATTTCTTTCAAATAAGCAACTGACATATATGTGTATATATGGATATATATATGGAAAATCTCAAGTATGCAGTTAATTTTGCCAAAGATTCATAAAAATCATGTTTACCAAGGGAATTTTAGTAAAATCGAAACATCTCCAAAAATTACAGTTTAGGTAACTATGAAATCATGCCACTGATGCAGTATTTTATTTTCTCTATTAATTTTTTTTACCTTTACAACAATTTAAAAAGAATAAACATTAATTAAAATATTTCTAATTCAAATTGAATATATCATGTAAAAGTTAAAATTTGTATTAATGAAATAAAAAATGCTAGATCTTGCTATAGACACCCTTTTTCACTGTTTTAAATTTTAAACAGTTAAAAACTCATAATGGTCACAGAAAAGTCACTTGTGTGAAAGTGTTGAAATAATTCACATTATTTTTCTTATTCTTCTTTTTTTTTTTTTTTTTTAAGCAATTGGGGTTAAGTAACTTGCTCAAGGTTACACGGCTAGTCATTATTTATGCGTGGGTGCTCATTTTCTGAGGCCGGATCTGATCTCGGGTCATCCCAACTCTGAGGCCGACGCTCTTACTCACTGCGCCACCTAGCCGCCCCTTTAGGGCAATTGGGGTTAAGTAACTTGCCCAAGGTTACACGGCTAGGTTTTTGTTTGTGTTGATTAAGTGTCTGAGGCCGGCTCCGAACTCAGGTCCTTCTGATTCCAGGGCCGGCGCTCTACTCACTGCGCCACCTAGCCGCCCCTATTTTTCTTATTCTTTACAATCATTATACTATCATAGTTTATTTCACTTATGTGTAGTTTGTCCTTCATTCTTGTAGAGGACCATGACATCAGGAAGATGATGCCATGACTTGTAAATGAAGTGGATTTAAGTGAGGCAGGGCCATGCAAAGTCACCAGCCTCACTTTCTCCTCCAGAGCCATCTCAGTCTAGTGACCAGATTATAGATCAGGATGACTGGAGATGGCCTAAGATGGAGTGGGAGACCTTGGCCTTTTTTTTTTTTTGAGGGAAATACGGATTGTGACTTGACCAAAGTCACACAGTGAGTTAGTGTGTCAAGTGTCTGAGGCTGGATTTGAATGCAGATCCTCCTTACTCCAGGGCTGGTGCTTGAACCACTGCCACAAGCCAGCCCCAAGAGACCTCAGCCTTTTTAAACTAGGGTCTTTCTGAATTCTCACTTCATATCTGTTTTTTAAACAGAGGAATATGTCATACCAGAAGGGTTGTAGACAGCAACTGTGGTTAAACTGAGTTCAAAGGATTCTGAACGTTATGAACTTGCCCTCAAAAAAAAAATGTGGGTGGCATTCCATGGATCAGGGGTTGGTATTGGTCATGCTATAGTTCTTTAGAACTTAGACTACCAAAAGTATTTTTCAATGAGGAGTATTGTTATCAGCAACATTACTTAGAACTTCAGAGGCATGGCAGTAATTAAAAACAGATTGACCTATAATTAGTTTTAATACTGGTTTTAAATTTCCTGTGGACAGTATGCCCCATTATTGCTTGTGCCTAGGATGGGCTGCTTCCTGCCCTTTGTATACCAGAGCTGCAATAGATATTTTTGTATATCTAGGGCCTTTCCCTCTGTCTCTGACATCCTTGATGCATATACATACTTGTTACATTAATAGATCAAAGTTTATTTACATTTTATAGCCTTTTCTTAAAAGCATAATTTGAAATTACTTTCCAGAATCATTGAACCAATTCATAGCTCTACCAGCAGTGAATTAGTATGCCTGTCTTTCTGTAGACCCTTTAATATTTGCCATTTAAATATTTTTTATCTTTGCCAATTTGATGGGTGTAAGGCAAATTTATTTGTTTTCATTTTCATTTTTTATTAATAATGATATGGATTATTCTTTCATATGATTGTTAATGACTTCCATAAAATCTGCCAATTCAATTTACTTAATATTTTAGCTATTGAGGAATAGATTTTAGTTTTATATAATTGTGCTAATTCACTATATTTGAATGTTAGATGACTCCCAAAGAACATGTATTTTAATTGAGAGTTTTGATAGCTTCTAAAAGAGCATCTTGAAGATGACTTTAGATTTATTTCCATTATTGTCCTCTGCCTTCCTTTCTTTTCTTTACTGTTAAAAAGTCCCTCCTTCCAAATAGAGGAACTATATTAAATTTTTAAAAAATATTCAGCAGTTGTGGCTGTCATATACTGGGGCTCCTGGTCCAACATGGGGGATGGGAGAAGAATTCAGTACCCATTTCCAAAATCACAAATACTCTGATGTAAAAAAAAGTGCCACTTCTGAGACTGACAGGAAGTCTGGATAAAGAAGACTCTTGGATTGAAGATTTTGATCATGGACACCTCTATTGAGCACAGATACTTTGAAGAAAGAAGCAAGTTGGGATTCTTGGATGAAGGAGAATTTGGGATCTAAGAATCACCAGTTTTTGAAAGTCACTGTTTGATGAAATTGTTCAATCCAACAATATAACATCTCATCCCAGTTGTGTTTATTCTAGAATTGGAGAACTGAATGGTGGAAGTGAGTGGATATTAAGGAAAGGCTTCTTTTTGAATGGGAGCCTCTCTCTCTCTCTCTCTCTCTCTCTCTCTCTCTCTCTCTCTCTCTCTCTCTTTTGATTTGTCAGAGCAAATGATATTCATCAAATTCATTTGCTAATTTGAGATATAAGCTGCAAAATGAACATTGAATAAACTTAAGATTCCACATTGAACAGATATTGCTGACAGGTAGAAAAAGTCTACTTGTTTGCCTGGAAGCTGAAATCATTTTAGATCTAATGTCTCCCTTAGAGTTATTTCTTTACAGACATTTTCTGATGTTCTTTGACTCAGGGCAGATAAGACAGCAATGGTATGGGCACTGAACAATCTCCATAAGGTGACACCTGCTGACATTGTCTCCATCTGGATTGTGCTGGGTTGGAGTGTAATAATAGCTGACATTTATATAGTATTTTAAAGTTTACAAAGCATTTTGTGTCCAGGATTTCATTTGTTCTTCTTTCACACCATATTGCCTTTATGTACTTACCATAATTTAATTTTTACTCAGGTTCATAGGTTCATGGATCTAGAGCTGGAGGGAACCACAAAGGCAATCTAATCCAAACCCCTCCTGCTACAGATGAGAAAAACTAGGGTCCAAGGAGAATTGGTCAATTGCCTAAAGTCACAGAGCTAGTAAGTGGCAGAGGCAGAATCTGAAGTAAAGTTCTCTGACTCTGGAGCCAGTGCTTTTCCCTCTCTACCTTGGGACCTCTGTGTGTGTCTTTTATACCTATACTAGAATGTCAGCTCTTTGGGTAGAGGAATGATTACATTTTTGTCAGTATCCTGAGTGCCTAGAAATAGTATGTGCTTCTTAAATACTCGATTTCTTGATCTTTCCAACAATCATGTCAAACAGTTATGTGACTTGCCCATGGCCCTACTGTTAGTGTCAGGTGATGGATCAAAGTCAAGGATCTGTTCACTCAAAGCTCAGTGCTCTTCCCATTTCCCATACTGAATAAAAAGTTAAAAACATGATGTCCAGTGGATTGGACACAGTCCTTTTTATGTAAATATATTAGAAATTTACACTAACATCAAACTATTTTTTGGGAGAATATTATAACATCAACAGGTGTTTTAAGGCCCTCACTGTCACATCATGTTCATTTTTACTTTAATGTTTTCTCTAATGTAAAAGAAAACATTTGATCTCTGTGGCACCAGAAGTGCAAACTATGCTCAATAGTTGGGAATTTCAGGGACACAGCATTTAAATCTATATAAGGCAAATTAAAAAATAAATATTTAGAGCTGTCCAATATTGGAATAGGTTGCCCTATTAGATATGGAATGCTATAGGGATTCAAACAGAAGGAAGATGCTAGTAAAGGAGTAATACAATTATAGGTCCAAAAGAACTATAGAGAGCATTATTAATCTCTCCTCCACAGAAGGAATTCTGTGTTATTATTCTTGCTTGGAGTGCTCTAGGTTTCGCCCCCCCATCTTCATATCCAAATCCTACTCAACCTTTAAAGCTCAACTCACTTCCTTATATTTCAACTCTTTTCCCTCTCCTCCTTCTCCCCATCCCCTCCTCTCATTTCCTCTGAATTATTATGACAAATATGCCACACCTAATTATATACTGATTAGTAATAGTATTACTTTTCATGTGTTTTGTCTCTTAATCTAGAGATAATGACAGTGTGGGACAGTGGAAAGAGCTTTGTATTTGAAGTCAGAGGACTGGCGCTTGAAACTCAGTATTGCCATTTATTAGCAACATGACCATGGACAGGCCATTTTATCTTCTTGGGTCTCAGTTTACTCATCACTTGAATGATGGGAACTGAATTTGAATTTGTTGATATAAAAGTTACTTCCACCTTTAAATATATGATTCTGTTAACTATATTGTACCCCCTGGGAGGGGACACAACATATTTATTTTGTAGTGTTTGCAACACTGACCATGTAGTAAACTCAAATACTCAATAAGTAATAAATAGATGCCTTTATTTGTTAACAGGTGGTCATACCCCCATACTTGCCTGTCAAATGTAAAGCAAAGCAGATCCAGTCTCCCAAGGAATTTTAATCAAATATGCATGGCTTCCTTGGGAGTTGAACAGTCTCCTCACAGCATTACTGTAGTTGTCATATGAGCACACTTTGTCTTTGACAACAACACCTGCAGCGATATACTCTGCTGTGTTACAGTTATTGAAAGCTGTAGCATCCATCTGGTTCATTCCAACTCAAACACCATATGTCACTAGCTCTACAAATGCTTATTGTTCTTGATGGGTGAATGAAGGAACCTGATATGTATATGAAGGTTCATCAATGGTCACTGTCCATCCTCAGTCAACTAACTAGACTATGAGTCTTGGAGAAACTGCATATCATGGATTTAAGGCATTAGAAAACTTCCTTAAGATAATCCTTTTCTACCTTTATTCAAAAGTGGCCTTTTTTAAGTCAGGAGAGAATTGTTGTTAATTGGGTCCTAATAAAATATTCTTTGCTGCTTTCACATAAATCCTATTGCACAGGATGGCTCATTAGTTGGTTAGTAATGACCTGTCTAAAGGGAGAAAGCACCAATAATAGAGAAAGTCATGACTCATGCAGGATTTCGGCATGGATTCTCTTTAAATAATCTGTATTTATTTGTCACTGTAAATTGTCTGGCTAAGGGCTAGGGTTTTGCTTTGTGTGGTGTTGTAAAAAATCACAGCTTTAAAAACTCAGTGTATGTGTTTAGGTCTTTGGAGTCATAAGACTTCAGTTTGAGTGCCAACTTCAATACATTTTAACTGTATGGACCTGAACAAGTTACTTGGCCTCTTACAGTATACTTTCATCATCAGAAAAAAATGGATACAAACAAATAAACAACTATCCCTCCCTACCTCACAGGGCATTGATCAAGAAAACATTGAGGCGCAGCTCGGTGGCACAGTAAAGAGGGCCTATTTTACTGAGAACTCATGCAAAGCAGGTGCTCACATGGCAGTCAGAAGAAGTGACACAGGTACAATGTCAAGGTCTCTCTGAAGAACTTGGGTGTTGATTGTGTGACATGAGAGACATTGACAAAGGACCACCCAGCATGGAGTGCCCACATCAAAGAAGGTGCTATGCTCTGTGAGCAAAGCAGAATTGAAGGAGCTCAAAAGAAATGCAAAATGTGTAAATCTAGAGAATTCACCTCAAATGTTCACATGGACTATTTGTGCCCGACCTGTGGGAGAGCATTCCAAGCTCATATTGGTCTGATCAGCCACAGTGAGACACACTGTCACTTGACTATAACATAGTGATGTCACTTTGGTCCTCTTTGAGAATGAAGGACAAAAGCCAACTAAGCTCACTCCTAACTTTATAAATCCCTGACCCTCAGTCTATGATTGACCTACATGAAGAGGAGAAAAGAGAGATTTGGCATGTAAAGAGATGCATGAGAGTGCAAAAGGAACATAGCAAGTTCAGTATTAAAAGGACCATGCATAAAAGATGGAGGCAGGTACATGCAAACCAAAGACAGAGGAAAGAGATCGACATGAACCTATAACACTCTTGCTAGAGGGTAAAGCCCTGATGAGCTGAAGCCTATGAAAAATGTAAAGACTATACCAGAGATTTTTCAAAAGGAATATCTGGAACAGAGGAGTAGCATGGCATAGTAGATAGCTCTGACTTCAGAGGTAGGAAGACTAAGATTCAAATCCCAACCCTAACACATATTAGCTGTATTACCTTGTGAAAGTAATTCAACCTCTAAGTGACCTAGGAAAGTATCTAAGACTACAAGTCACAGTGAATGTGATGATAAGCATTAATACAGAGTTCCTTGCCAGAAGCTACCTATACCAATGAAATCAAAGTTTTGCTACACACGTATGCACATACACACCACACACACACACACACACAAACACAGCATGCACATTTGAAGAGCCATCATGCTACCATAGATAATGGGAGTAATATGATGGAAATCTGACCCTGAAGACAGGAAGACCTGGTTTCAAGTCCTTCCTCTGACATATACCAGTTATGTGACTTGGCAAAAGCCATTTAACCTCTAGATGTTCTGGAAAATTCTGTAATAAAAAACAACTGACCTACATTGCTAGAGGGAGCTTCTTCACTTGCGAGTTCCCTATGTGAATGAAATCAAGGGTCAGTCTGTCTCCCTCTCCATATGTATGTAAATATAGACACATACTTGAAGTAAAAAGATGAACAAAGTTCACAGGTAACAGCTACCTCTGTTAGGGAGAATGGTCCTTAAACTGAAATGTGTTATGGTAAAGGAGGATTGAAATTTACAAAAAGTAAGAGATGACATAATTATCTAAACGAGTTCAAAACTCCTGGCCTAGAGGAGTCTTATCCCAGGTTGGTGAAATACTCCACAGACGTGTTTGCTGAATCACTGTGGACCATTTTTGAGGAATAAGAGGGAACCATAAAAGTGCAGCAGGATTAGAGGTATATAAATGTTGTCTGGATTGTTTTTTAAAAGGGAAACAATTCCAAACTCATGTCTGTGCATTCCAAGACAGGTGATAGATGTCAGTCCAGATGTATGTTACCCAAGCTGGAAAGTCAGTAAACATATTTTGTCACACTTGATTTTTAAAAAGACTCGTAATTGCAATAATATTTGTCATTAAACATAAGGTATCTTTTCAGACAGTTTTATTGAACTTATGGGAAAGGTTCTAGAAGACCCCTTTTTATACATTGGTGTGAAATGCATCCTACGTTCTTTAGTAGAAATGAAAACACTACCAGAGAAAAGATATTCAACCATTTGGGGATAATTTTCTTCCATCCTTCCTTCCACCTTCATTTTCTGAAATGAATGTGCCAAATATCTTTCAAATAGTTCCATTTCTATGGGGCATCATTCCGGACCTAGAAATACCTGGAACATTTCCCAAGTGTTCCAGGACCTAGGTTAGATGAATAATGCAGCCAAGGGCATGAATAGTTTGGATATTCATAAATGGGCTATATGGCCAAGAAATGGGATATAAAGTTGAAAAAGATAATTTTATAGAGGATGAGGGGGACTCAAGTTTTTCTAAATACTATTGTCTATTAGCAGAGGACTGGATGAGATATATGATCATTTCCATTCCGCATCTAATTTTAGATCCTGTGACTGACTTGCTTCTTTCGGGTAATGGGGTCACCATTGCTCCAGTCACTCATACTTGAATTTTTGTTGTCACCTGTGGTTCTATCTTTCCCTTGAGTTCCAGTCCAATCAGTCTTCTCCTTCCTGCTGCCAATACACAATCTTTCTAAAACATAGCTTTGATCATGAGCTTGCCCACTATATGCATGAATTATATAGCTCTGTCTTATATACTGACCAATGTTTTAACTCAGCACTTAAAGCTTTCTAAAATCTGGTCCCAATTTATTTCTTTCAGAATCATTTTATTATACTCTCTCATAAGTTCCCTTTGATCCAAGCAATAAAAATGGTGTCATCGAAGCCGTGTTATGCTTTTCTGTTTCTTTGCTTTTGCTTATAGGATTCCTTCTTCATGTTCTCCATCCAACTGCGTCTGCTGAACTTGCCCCTCATTTAAGGCACAGCTGAAGTATCCCAGGTATTCCTTGTCCCTCTTTCCCCTAGCCAGAAGTGATTTCTTCCCTCCTGAGTATTCCCATAGCATTTTTTTCCCTCTCATATTTATCACCATCTATGTTGCATTATAGAAAAGGAAATGGCAAACCACTCCAGTATCTTTGCCAGTAAAAAGAACATATGGAGACACGAAAGGTCAAACATGACTGAAACAACTGAACAACAAATATTGCATTTTTTTTGCATACTTGATCTTTCCAAATAGAAAAGAAGCTTTTAATGGCAGTGATTGGCCATTTTTCTATCACTCCAGGCCCAAGATAACACCTTGGAAAATCACTGCTCCATGATACCTTATTGAATGAATGAGTATATATAGCTTCTTATATGAATCAGCCCTTTGGAGGTATATGATGATTGTCTTTCCTTTGAATGAGGCTTCCTTGAAGGAAATATGTATGTGACTTATGTCTTAGAGAAATTTTGTGACAAGGGCAACGAAATGTCTTAAGTAGAGGTGTCAAACTTGCTGCCTCAGCCTTCTGGCCTGCAAAACTTCCAAGTGCAGTCAATCAGATTAATGTGCAATGTTTAGCAAAATAAGTAAAAGTACAATAGAACATAGATAATATTAATTTGTGGTTTTCTTTGTCAATATATGACTTATAGGGATCAATTCCTATTTGACTTTGACACTACTGGTCTTATCCATATATTATTTCCTCCAAGAAATAGGTCAATAGGTGGTGGAGTGAATAGAGTTCTGGCCCTGGAGTCAGGAGGACATGAGTTCAAATCCGGCTTCAGATGCTTAACACTTAACTAGTCGTGTGACCTTGGGCAAGTCACTTAACCCCAATTGCCCTGCCTTCCCCTCTCCAAAAATAAAACAAAAAAGAAAAAACAAAATAGGACAACATATTTTTTTCTTGCAACTAACTCATCTTTAACAACAAATGATAGAGTTTATTTAACAAACATTTATGAACAAGAACAATAGTAATAGCTACATTTTGCACCTACTATCTCTCTTGATCATCTCAATGACCCTTTGAGGTAGGTGATCTTATTATCTTTACCTTATGGATGAGGAAACCAAGGCTTAATGAGCTTCAATGAATTTCCCAGGGTCACATAGCTAGTAAGTGACTGAGTCAGGATTTGAGCCCAGGACTTCCAAATGTGCTTACAACTGACCTTCACCTTGGGAAAGGGTAGGGAGAATGGAAAGATGACATTTGGCATCATATATTTCATAGCTTAGAAGGAGGAAAAAACCCAAACCTAAATAATTCAATCCTTCCTCAGAAAGGACTGAGGAAGAAAGTTATTTACAGGGGAATCAGAGAAGACTTCATGGAAGCCATTGCATTTGACCATACTGATGCTGGTCATACAGTTTTAGGTCCTTCTGCTGACTCTCTTAAGCAGGAATTATAGGGCAAGAATCATAGGAGAGTGTGGAAATATGCTTGCCACCTGAGTCTATATATCATTTTCTTCCCTAAGTCAAATAAGATCCTAGTTTATGTCTGGGAGCTCCCAAACCACCCAGAAGAAATTGGCATTGCTGCCTCATTTGTCAGCCTGATGTTTTTAATCGTGGAATCAGAAGTTCAATTTGCCATGTCTGGATAACAGTCCAATTCCAGGAATGAATTTGTATAAAATGATCAATGAGGGAAAACAATGAGAAAGATCATTGTAATGAATACCTGAATCTTGTTAAATCAGAACAATAGAAAAGTCCCAACCTCTTAGGACTTCCTTATATTTTGGTTTGACTTACTTTTGTTGACTTCCTGTTATATTTTCTGCCAGGGTCCAATGAGAATGGAGTTCTTTATTCAATTCTCAAATGATTTCTCATCTATCATACTTGAGGGTGAAGTCATTAATATTTCTAGACTTGTTGCCTGAGTAAACAAAGGCTGCAACAGGATTCAAGGCTTATGTTCCATATACAGAGTAGGCTAAGCTTTGGGACAGATCATTTTTCTACTTATTAGAAGATAGCAGAATATCAGATGGACAAAAATAATTCTTCCCATTGTATTCCTTTTTCTATTATTGGAGATTTTGATCTTATTATTGTTGTCATTTGATTTCATCAATATTGTTGTTCATTTGTTTTGGTTGTATCTGACTTGTCGTGACCCTTTTGACGTTTTGTTGGCAAAGACATTGGAGTGGTTTGCCATTTCTTCCTCCAGCTCATTTTACAGTTGAGAAACTGAGGCAAACAGGGTTAAGTGACTTGCCTGAGTTATATAACTACTAAGTATCTAAGGCTGCATTTGAACTCAGATCTTCCTAACTCTAGGCCCAGCACTCTATCTACTGCAACAACTAGCTGTTCCTTCATTAATATAGGGAGTACCTAATAAAGTTTAGTGAAACATATCAACATATACATATACACACACACACTCAAGCACACGTATGCGTGCACATACACACACACACACACACACACACACACATGCATACACCCACAGAGACAGAGTTGGAGTTGCCTGGGCCATTAAGAGGTTAAATGACTTGTCCAGGGGTCATATTGCCATTATATTGCCCAAAACAAGACTTAAAATCCAATCTTGCTGACTTTATGGATGATTCTCTAATCTTTATAGCAAGCTATCTACTAGTGATATCAGTACTACTGTTACTACTACTACCACCACCACCACTACTATTACTGATAATAATAATCACAATAATAAAAGAAAACTTTAATGTTTTCAAAGTTCTTTTCTCACAATAGCTTTGTAAGGCAAGTAGTACAAGTATTATCCGCATTCTATAGATAAGGAAAATGAGATAGATTTTGGTACTTAGGGCCCTTAGAGCAAGCAGTAAGAAAGCTGCCTTCAAGTCAAATTTTAAAACAAATTCATTGGGTTAAATGTTATAAGACTCTCAAAATAAGAAGACTAAAGCTTTGGACAATCATATTAATATAGTTAAGGTATTAATTCCTTGTAATTCTTTCTTCCTTGACTTCTTTCTCTTCTAAAATAATGTCCTTTTAGAGGACTTGAGTTTAAATTCCATCTTGGACACATGGTGCCTACGTGAATTGGGGAAGTCACCAAACCTCCAAGGTCCTCAGTTTACTTATCTGTAAAATCAGAGGTTGGACAAGATGGCCTCTGAAGTTCATTCCAGCTCTAGAACAATGATACTATGGTCCCTTATCTCTAAATTATCCATTCAGCAAAGATTTGTTTCATTTGCTAATCTTAGTCACCTTGATTATGACTGCCCTGCTCTAGACTTTAGGATCTTATCTAACTTGACTCTGTGGTTTCTATACCTTCTCTCTTTCCAATTTAGACCTTACTTCCCCTGTCACAAGGAATATTATCCTTCCTTATAATTAGGGGCAGAGTTCCTTCCCATGCTGGCAGACCCCTCCCCACTCTGCAGAAACTCTTGAGAATATGGATCTATGGAAGCCATTCCCTGAGACTTATGAAAAGCTAGCCACGTGACAAGCCTCTGAAAGCCAAAAGTGCCTCAGTGAGCCAATACTAGGAGTCAAAAGCCCTGGCCTTAGATAACACTTTCTATCTCTCAGATGTTTGCATTGATCAGGTTGAGAATATAACCATTGCAAATAGTTTATGAATTTCAGCTCTGGGCTGAGATAGAGGGATTTTAAATGTCATCATGATGTTCCCTTCAAAATATATTTGCTATGTCTGTAATATAGACCTGAGGATGGGACTAATGTAACCTTCATTGTCTTTGGTCACAGAGGAAAGACAACCTAATTGTCCTTTTTCACAGATACCAACTCTTTAATGAATGATATATAGGAATTTCTCCAGGAACTTGAGATTTTAATTCCTTCCTCTCCCCCTAAATGAGACTGACAGCCAGTCAGTCTTGATTCCGTAGGAAAGAGACTTAGAACATGCCAACTCCTGTATCAAAATCCAGATTTGACATAGAATACCCTTTTTCTGGTGGAACCATTTTTAAAGGAACCAAAACTAGGATGAATTTACTTGGTTGGATGTGATTACCAATTTACTGTAGTCATCACTGATTATACCTGGTTGTTAATATATGGGTCCTACCTCTGAGTATGGGTAGCTTTATATCAGGACCTTGAGAGCACTTCAAGATAAATATCTGGGAGCTGACAGTGCAGTGGGTGAGAGCTAATACAGATCAAGGGATGCTACATCTGTCCTACTATGAGAACCATAAAATTCTCACCAGTATGAGTACACTGATTGCCTACAGACTGATCTGTCTACCATGGCTAGGAAGAGATCAGTAAGACTACCCAATCTCCCCACTCATCTCTTATCCCCAGAGAGATCCTGCCTCAGTCACTTTTGGTTTATTTTAGATTTTAAATATTGAATTGCCAGGGAGTTAATAGGAATCTCTGCTTTGTTGAGCTTGGGAGATTCTTTGGGGAAAAACAATATGTATGTACACATACACACACGCATATATATATACATATATGTATATATATATACACACACACACACACACACACATATATATTCCAAGTGAGATTTTATACATACATACATTATGTGTGTGTGTGTGTGTGTGTGTGTGTGTGTGTGTGTGTGTGTGTATAATCCCTAGCATGAAGGAAATATTCTGACAATTTGGTCCTATTCTTGTGGCAGTTTTATAACGAACTGTAGGTTAGCAATTATGTTTGACACTATCTTGTCTAACTCTTAGCTAATCAAGAATTTCCTTCAATATACTTGACAAGTGGTCATCTAATTTTTGTTTAAATATTTCCAAGGAGAAAGAAATTACCACTGCACAAGGCAGATTGTTCAACTTTGACTCAACTCTAATTGTTAGGAAAATTTTCTCCCCTTAATTCAAGTATAAATCCATATATATATATATCTTCTACATATTGTTTCTCTCCCCTGCAAAATAGGTCTAACTCCTCCCCTACAAGGGAGGTCTTCAGGACTGATATGATCCTCTGAGTCTTCCCTTCTTCAGACCAACAGCTCCCATTTTCTTTTTTTTTTTTTTTTTATTTGTTTGTTTATTTTTAGTTTACAGGATTCAATTCCATAGTTCCTTGAGTTTCAAATTTCCCTTCCCTCCCTCCCCCCACCCCCTATGACAGCATATAGTCCAGCATAGGATCTGCAAATACTTTCACAATAGATATTAGTCAAGTTACAAAGGCGTATTGTACTAGATGGAATAAAAAATGTTAAAGAGGAAATAAAACCAAACAATGAAAAGAAAAAGATCACGTAGTTTGCTTCCATCAGGATTCAAACTCAGTTCTTTTGAGTTATTTCTCTGGATGCAGGCATCTCTCTCCTTCATGAGTCTTTTGGGATTGACATATCACTGCATTGCTGAGAAGAGTCCAGTCTGTGCCCATTTTCTTTAAGTGAATAATATACATCATGTTCACCATTTTTTTCTGATTTTCATAGTCTGGACAAACTGCAGTTTCTGAGATATAAGGAAGGTATGCTGGATTTGGGGCAGCTAAGTATGTGCAGGGAATAGAGTGCTATGCTTGGAGTCAGAAAACTCTGAGCTAAATCAAGTCTCAGATACTCATAAGCTATGTGACCTTAGTCAAGTCACTTCTGTTTGATTCAGTTTTCCCATTTGTAAAATGGAGATAATAGCATGCACACATTCATATACATATACATGTGTGTGTATTGGCATGGTGTCTGACACGTAGTAGGTGCTATCTAAATGATAGCTATTATAATTATTACCACCTGAAGTCAGGAGTCTGAGTTCAGATCTGCCTCTGATATATACTAACTAGTTACTGGGTAATCATTCAACCTCTCTGAGCTTCAGTTTCCTTATCTGTATAATGGAAAGTACAACGACTCCACCTCTAGGGTCATTGTAAGGATCAGATGAGGTAATCCATGTAAAGTACTTTGTAAAACTTAAAGCTTACACAAATGTCAGTTATATTGTACTCAAAATGGAATTCGGTATTCTAGATGTATACAAACTGGGGCATAACACATTCTTCCCTATCGTTCTGGATCCCATACTTCTTTTCCTGAAGCTTGGAATAAAAATAACTTTTTTGGCTTCCTTGTCACACTGGTTTTTATATTGAACTTGCATTTTACTAAAGCCTCTAGGTCTTTAAAAATTGTTTTGGCATATTTTCTCCAATTTTATTTTTTTTTAATTTTTTCATTAAATTATTTTTTTTCAATCAATAAAAATCTATTTTCTCTCCTCCCCCTCTCCACACTGAAAAATAAAAATAAGAACAAGATCCTTGTAGCAAATATGCATAATCAATAAAAATGTATTCTAGCATTGGCCATGTTCCAGATTATATTTCTCCTCTACCCCAAATTCTCTGTCAGGAGATAGACAACATGCTTCATCATAGGTCCTCTGGAATTATACTTCCTTATTGCACTGATCAGAATTCTTATGACTTTCAGAATTGTTTTTCTTTATAATGTTGTTGATACATATATCTACTCACTTTATTCTTCATCAGTTTATGTAACTCTTCCAAGGTTTCTCTGAAACTGCCTCTTTTATTGTTGGCATTCTATTGAGCTCACATGCTATAATGTGTTTATCCATTATCAATTGATGGACAACACCTTAGTTTCCCTTTGTTTGTCATTACCAGAATAGCTATTGGAAATATTTGCATACATGTGAGCTTCTCCCCTCCTTTCTTTGATCTTTTATGTAGTCTTTATATGTCTATCATTTCTAGCTCTATGTGAAATAGTAGTGATAAAAAGGAGCATATTTACTTTACCTCTAATCATATTGGAATGGCTTCTAACTTTTCTCCATTATATATAATGTATATTCTTGATATAATACAGATGTTATTAATTATATTTAGAAAACTCATCTTATTACTATGTTTTCTAGTGTTTTTAACAGAAATAAAAATTGCATATTATTAAAAGGTTTCTCTTTTATTAGCATGAGATAAATAAAAGAAGAAATATTTAAACAATCTGATGTTAGAAAAAAATGAATGAACCATAAATAAACTCGGGGGGGGGGACCCTCTACAACCAGAAGCATTTCTAAGTGAATTATATAAAACATTAAAAGAATAATTAATTCGATAATACAAAGTGGCTTGCAGGGATAAGAAATAATGAAACCCTTCATTTCCTTTAATTTATGTGTTTGATTAGCAGATATTTGGGCAAAAGAGGTTCCAATTTATTTTGTTTCCTCATCAGTTATAAATCCTTTTTAAAATTTTTATTTGAAAATTAAAAATCAGACTACTTCTTCATATTATTAATGTAAAAATTAGTTAATGAATTCTTTTTTGTTTTTAATTATATCAATCTCTTCTGATTTGAAAATTTTTATTTTATTGAATTATTATTTTTAACATTTATTATTGTCAGAATTCATATATTGGTCATATATAATTGATTAAGTTGCTCTTTTGTCTTTAATTATTTTTATTTCTTAAATATTTCCCAATTGTATTTAGAAAAATTAACAATCATTTTTAAAATTTTGAGTTTTAAATTTTCTCCTTTTCTCCCATTCCCCCTTCCTTGAGGAGGTGATCAGTTTGGTATCAATTATACATGTAAAGTCATGCAAAATATATTTCCATATTAGCCATGTTTTGAAAGAAAATACAAAATGAAATAATAAATTTAAAAAGTATAGTTTAATATGCATTCAGAGTTCATCAGTTATATCTCTGGAGGTGGAACGCATTTTTTTTTTAATCATGAGTCCTTTGGAATTTTCTTAGTCATTTTCTTGATCAGAATAGCTTAAGTCTGTCACAGTTGATCATCCTTATTATATTGCTGTACATTGTACATAAGTTCAATGTTTTCCTGCTTGTGCTCACTTCACTTTTTTCATGTAATTCTCTTCAGGTTTTTCTGAAAGTATCCTGCTCATCATTTCTAATAATAGCATAGCAGTATTCCATCACAATCACATACCACGACTTGTTCAGCCATTCCTCAATTGGTGGACATCCCCTAAATTTCCAATTCTTTGCCACCACTAAAAGAACTGCTGTATTTGTATACAGATAAGTCCTTTTCCCTTTACTTTGATCCCATTGGGATACAGACCTAATAATGGTGTTGCTGTGTCAAAGGGTATGCAGAGGTTTATAGCCCTTTGAGCCCCATTCCAAAGTGTTCTTCAGAATGGTTAGACAAGTCCATAGTTACATCAACAGTGCCTTAATGTCCCGATTTTTCCACACCCCTCCATCATTTGTCATTTTCCTTTTGTGTTATGTTAACCAATCTGATAGGCTTTGGATGGTATCTCAGAGTTGTTTTGATTAGCATTTCTCTAATTGGTAATGACTTAGAACATGTTTTTTCATATAACTATTGATAACTTTGATTTTTTCTTCGAAAAACTGCAGGCCTGTGAAATCCTAGACTGCATGGAGACATCTACAACTGATTCTTCTCTTTTCTTTTTCACAAGGCACATTACAAAGCTTTACTGTCCTCTTTGTAGGAGAGAGTGGCTCTTTTGGGTCCTAACTTGCTTCCATCTTCCTACAATCTTCCCTCTTCAAATTGTTCTGAGTGGCTGGAACAATCCACAGCTTTATGAATAGTTCATTTTTCTGTAACACATCCATTTTTCATTTTCCTTTTTGTAAATCCTTTGCTGGTCTGATGGTTGTGAAGTGGAAATGAGAGTTGCTCCAATTTCCATTTCTTTAATTACTAGTGATTTAGAACATGTTTTCCTATGGCTATTTTAAACTTGGATTTCCTTTTCTGAAAAATGCCTATTTATATCCATTCACATTTGTTAATTGACATCTTCTTTTAAGTTTATGTGGGACAGTGTCTAGAATGCTGGATCTGGAGTCAGGATGACCTGAGTTCATACCTAGCTTCATACACTTGCTATCTGTGAGGCCATATCCATCCATATGTAGAACCATTGGTTATAGCAAATGGATAAATTTTGAATACTATGGATAAATTCACCTATCTTGGTAGTGTACTTTCCAGGAATATCTGCATAGATGATGAAGTTGAAGCTTGTGTTGACAAAGCTAGTTCAGTATTTGGGAGACTCCAAAGGAAAGTATGGGAGAGAAGAGATATTAGGCAGCCTATGAAACTGAAGGTCTATAGAGCCATTGTGTTGATTTCATTATTGTATGCCTGTAAAACCTGGACAGTACACTAGCACCAATTGAGGAAACTGAATTACCTTCATTTGAATTGTCCTAGGAAGAGTCTGAAAATCATCTGGCAAAATAAACTACTGGGCACAGAGATCCTTTCTCCAGTTAACTGCCAAGCATTCAAAGTCTACTGCAGAAAGCACAACTCTGATGGGCTTGCCACATTGTTCAAATGCCAAATGTCCATTTACCTACTGACGATATTACTGAGGATTCTTGCAAAGAAGGCATTCACACGCTGGTCAGAAGAAGCCATATAAGGACACTCAAAGTCTCTCTGAAGAAGTTTGGAATTGGTTGGAGACACAAGGGAGATATTGACAAAGGACAGCCTAGCATGGTATGCCTACATCAAAGAAGGCATTGTGTTCTATGAGTGAAGCAGAATTACAGTAGCTCAAAGGAAATGTGAGATGTGTAAATTGAGAGAAATCTCCACTCCAAGTGTTCATACAGACTATTTGTGCCTGACCTGTGATAGAGCCTTCTGAATTTATACTGGTCTCATTAGCCACGGTGGGACACACTGTGCCTTGACTCCAACATGGTGATGTTATTTTGGTCCTCTCCAAAAACAATAGACAACAATCCAAATTAACAAAGTTTCTATTCTTATCTTTTTGGAAATTAGGGTATTTCCCCTTTTTAGTCAGGGATCTAGAGCTGGAAAGGACCTTAGAAGCCATTTATTTCAGTCTTCTTTTACAGAAGAGGAAACTGATGCCTAAGGAAATAAAGCAACATGTCCAAGATCACACACGTGCCAGAGGTAGAATCAAGAGTCGGATGCCTTCTGCAGCACTTGTCTCATTCTCCAATACCTTAAGAGATCACTAATGATACCTCAGAAGTCCCAGGTACCAGTTTGAAAAATTAACATCTGCTCACTTAAGTTTCAACTCCTTGTTGATTATACTTTTTATTCTTCCCAGACCCATACCACTCTCTTGTGAACAGAAAACAAAAATAAAATAAGGCTTGTAATTCTTTTCTCCGTCACCGTACAATTTACATGGCTAAAAATAAAATGATGTTGAGGGGAAGGGAACAAAGGAAACATATCATCAAAGAAAAGAGAATAAAGTTACTCAGAAATGAATTCTTTCTTGCTTCATGATCCACATTAATCTCAAAGTCAGACATAGCACAGAGACAGATGTGTGGGATTTCTGTTCAGGTAAACATTAAATGACCTCACAGTCACTTCCAACTCTGAGATCTTATGTGACCTTTTATAAACTTGCCAGGGTCAATTTTGGAACAAAGCTTCTAAAAAAGTACTGAGTATGAAAAAGAATTTTCTCATAATGAAAGTTATTAAAGCTGGGATGGTTTTTTGAGGGAAATGATGGAATTGACTTCAAAAGGTAATCATGAAAAAAACCAGAAAGGATTTTGACATATCTGGCATGATTCAAGGTTATTCTTGAGGGGCTGTGTGGGTGAATGGACTGTTTAACCTCTGAAAGTCCCATTGGGTACTAACATACTTTGGTTGTGTGATAATCCTTAAGAAAATATATTGAAATATTAACTGTCAAATACCAGTAGGAAAATGTTAGCACTCTGCAGGAGCAGTTCTTAAGTATTAAGGTCAGTCTTTCTGAAAGGTGCTAATATCGCTAATATCTAATCTCTCAGCACTGTAACACACTCACCTCTGGATGATTTAACTCAGCAGGGAGAAGAAATGAGCAATCTAAAAAAAGGGTAGAGAGCTTGATTGTATCTGTAACTCTGGTATGTATAATGTAACTATATGTGTGGACGTACAGGTATATCCATAATACACATGTGACACAGTGGATAGAGTTCTGGGCCTGTAGTCAGGAAGACTCATCTTTCTGAGATCAAATCTAGCCTTATTAGCTGTGTGACCCTGGGCAAGTTACTTAATTCTATTTGCCTCAGTTTCCTCATTTGTAAAATGAGCTGAAGAAGGAAATGACAAATCTTTCCACTATCTCTGCCAAGAAAACCCCAAATGGAGTTATGAAGAGTTGGACGTGACTGAAAAAATGTGTATATGGGTGTGTAGGGTGTTCAGAGGGGACTAGCACCTCTGTCTGAGGGCTTGCTAGCCTCTTTTCAAAGCTACTCATCCACCTATGGTTACACAACTCTTGCCTGTAGCTCCAAGGAGCTGTAGCATGGGAAACAGCCACACCCCACTCAATCTGTCTTGGTAGGCAAGCTAAACCAAGCTGAGGGCAACTGACAGGTGTCAAACCCATGAGTGGGGTAGGGGGATGTCAATCCAAACACATGAAGACTCGCCCCAGCAGAATGAGTGAAATGATTGCTCTAATGGCCATGAAGGCAGCTGAAGCAAGTGCTGTAGGGAGCTTAGAGCCTGGTCAAGATGCTGAGGTCATCCACTGCATCCTGGGTCAGCTCCAGTCATCCTGACTTTGTCTTGCCACTGGACTTTGATGACCCTGGAAGGAGACTGAGGCTGATGCCTTTGTGCAATTCTTCCTCAATTAAATCCAATTCATTAGAGAATTAAGACACCACCTTGTGATGTCATTGGTCCTTTTCAAAAAACAAAGTATGAACAACATATTCATGTACATACATGTTCACATATAAATGAAGTATATATTTAAGTATACACATATGCATACAGAGATAGCAAGGGCTTCTAGGGAACTAGAAAAGTATTGACATTTAGGCTCATTCTATACCTTCAAATCTCTCCATGCCTATAAATAATATTTGGGTTTCTCATATGCCCATGACATTGTAGGAAGACATAAGTTAGTGATAGAACACGATGAGAAAAAAAATTCCAGCCTATTACAGAGACCTAGATTCAACATGAATTATTTCAAAAAAATGATGTTGATTGAAGTTTCAAATATACACAAGGATTTATTGTACAAATGAATACACAAAGAGAACAAACATCATATGCTTCAAATTGGAGCAGATGATATAGTCACAGTAGGCAGTTGTAACATCTGTCATTACTTCTAACAAGGTTGTTTTAAAGATATAAAATTTAAGTTTTCATGTAGATCATCTACCTGTGTAATTACTAGAAACAGGAAATTCTATTAAAAAACTTTTTTAATAACTATTTAAACTTTCCTAGAGAAGCTTTTTGCATAATTCCTCAGCACTTTTTATTTCCTTGAACAAATGGCTATCTCGTGTTCTGAAAAAGATTAATACAATTTATGAGCAATCAAAATAAGGACCTATTGTTGTCAGAGCTGCATACTATGCAAAAAAAATAAAAGATATAGACTCTATTCCTCGTGAAATTTATAGTGAGAAATAGGATACGTATACAAAAAGGCAGGATAAGATGCTAAAAAAAAGAAAGCTTGTGACAGGAAAGACTCTCTGAACTAGGAGAAATGGAAGTCTGTCTCATTGTGAACTTATCCATCCACAAGAACATTTCTATCTACCAAGAACAAAAAAGAGGATTTAATATCAAACCTTGAGTTTCTCTTATATACATGTTAAAATACACAGTCATCTTAATATGATAATTTCTTCTGTCTGTCCATCCATTCCCAATTTTTTTCTCTGTGTATTTGTAACATTTTATTAACCCTTTATTTCTTTTCTCTCTATCTCTCTTTCTACTAAACTCATCCTCTCTGCAGGAGTTCTCCCTTGTCATAAATAAGCATCATCAAAAAATGCATTGGATGGGGCAGCTAGGTGGTAAAGTGAATAGAGCACCAGCGCTGGAGTCAGGAGGACCTGAGTCCAAATCTGACCTCAGAAACTTAACACTTACTATCTGTGTGACCTTGGGCAAGTCACTTAATTCCAATTGCTCTGCCTCCCCCCACACACACAAAAAAAGAAGTAGTACATTGGATATGTCAAAATATGTCTAAAAAACATATCTCTCATTCTGTACTTTCTGGTCTACCACATCTGCCAAAAGGTGGGAGGCATCATTTATAATAACTCCAGGTGTTGTGATTGGTCACTACATGGATCAGAATTATGAAGTTTTCAAAGTTGAATTTTAATGGAATAAGGAAGTGGGCAGATTTAAAGTTTTCAACTGAAACTTCATTGTACTCTAGTTTAAAGGGAAACATGGGTTGAAAACACATCATGTATTCGTCTCAGATAAATGAATTCTTGAAGAATTCTTGCAGATATTCAGGAAGGTAGAAAAATACATTTGAGAAGTTCTGTAGGACTAACTCCTTCACTATATTATTTTCTGTAAATCCTGCCTCCACCTTCTGCTTGGTGAAACTTATCTTACATTGTTCTTTCCTTATGTAACTTTTACTTCTCCAGTTCTTCCCCAAGCTCCTTAGGAACAAATTCTGCCAAATGGCATTATCTAATTTGTTGTTCTTCAGTTATTTCAGCTGTGTCTGACTCTTTGTGACCTGATTTACAATTTTTGTTGCAAAGATGCTGGAGTGGTGTGTCATTTCCTTCTCCAGCTGATTTTATAGATGAGGAATTTGAAGCAGATAAGGTTAAGTGACTTGTCTAGGGTCACACAGCTAGTAAGTGTCAGATTTGAACTCAGGAAGAATAATCTTCCTGACTCCAGGCCTGGCACTCTATCTACTGTACCACCTACCTGCCCTCATATTATCCAGTAGCACATACTGAACCAAGAAGCAGGTAAGAAATGATGGGATATCAAGAAGTGTCATGTCATAGTGATCCAGTCTTATCTCCCACAACTCTTCACCCTTACCATCATGCACCCCTCCACACTTAGGTCTAATTGAACTTCTTGCTGTCTCCTTTATATATGCCATTCATTCTCAACTTATACTTTTGTTCATGCCATTCTCTCTCCCTGCAATTACTTGATGCATTGAAGTCCTCTTTATCTTTCAAAACTCAGATCAAAGATTGCCTCTTCCATGAAGCCTTTTTGGTTATAAATGACAGTATATTAATAGAATAGAATAGTATTCTGTTCTATGAAATAATGGAGATGTTGTAAGGGTAGAATTGATGAGACTTGGCAGCTGTTTGAATATGAAGGAACAAGGTTAATTCTGAGGCTCCAAACGTGGGCTGAGCAACTGGAAGGAGGGTAGTATTCTCTACATAGTGCAATTTGAAGGAGAAGCAGTTTTGGTTTTGTTTGGAGGGAGCAAGAGTGAAATCAGCTTGTTTTGGACATGTTGAGTGGGAAATTCTAATGGATCATGCAGCTGGAGAAATAAAGCAGGCATCTGGCAATATGCAACTGCAATTCAGGTAGAAAATTAGGCCTAGATAGATGGATTTGGGGGTAATTTGCATTGAGATGGTTCATGACACCATGGCAATCAATTAGATCACTAAGAAAAAAAATATCAAGCTGAAAGGATGACCCATCAGGGATACTTGGGGGACACACATGGTCAGGAAATTAGAGTTAGGTTCCACAAAATTTGGAAGGAGCTGGCAGATAAGAAGGAGGACCACAAGAGAGCAATGCAGTGGAAGCCAAAGTGGGAGAGAGTATCCAGGAAGAGGGGTTGTTCAGTGTCAGAGTTATGGAGATCAGAGAGAAGACAGAGTAAGTAAAGGCCTTTGGATTTAACTAGTAAGAGGCAATCTTCAGGCAAAGGTGGGATTAGAATCCATGTTTGCAAAGGGTTGAGAATTGAGTGAGACATGAAAAAATAAAAGTAATAAGTATTGAGAGCTTTTATTTTAAGGTTTGGCTAAGAAAAATAAAGAGATAAGAGATAATAGTTTGTGTGGATAATACAGTCAAATGAAGGTTTTCTTTTGTTTTAAGGATGGTGGAGATTTGGGAGCATGTTTGTAGGTAGAAATAAAGGAGGCAGAAGATTAAATGAGAATGAAATTGAAAGGCAGAGAGCATCTAGGTGCTTCAGTGGATAGATCACTGACCCTGGAGTCAGGGGGACCTGAGTTCAAATCCAACCTCAGACTAGCTATATGACCGTGGGCAAATCACTTAACCCTGATTGCCTCAAAAAAAATGAAAGGAAGGAAGAAAGAATTGAGACACAGGCAAGCTCCAGAAAGATGAGGAGAGGATATGATTAAGATCATAGTTAAAATAGTTACCCTTGGAAAGAGTGATCATACCCTCAGCAGAGCAAAGGATGAAAGACTGGGTGGGAGCATAACTCAGAGGGAGTGATATGGAATAGGGGAGATGATAGGACTTGTATTTGAATGTATTAAAATTTCTTGGGAAATTGAGAGGAAATATTTGCTGAAAGAGGGGTAAGGAATTGATTTAGGGGGCTTGAAGAAGCAGAGAAGGTTTAAAAGAGTTGATGAGTAGGAGAGAAAGTCCATCAGAGAATAACAAAAGAGACGCTTTAAAGGAAGAGAGCCTGCTGAGTCATGGTGGTTTCAGTTAGAGTCTGTTACAAATAGAATGACATAAATTTATAGTGAACCCAGAGAGAGCAGCTTTGTAAGTATGTCCAACAGGACACAATTTGGAGGAGAAGGTAGATGGCGGGGGTAACCCAGGGTTGGGTTATGACAAGGGCTGAGTGGCAATAGGACAAAGGTTCAGAGGGCAAAGGGAAGTGTGTAGTCGAACTGGTTAAGTAGAGGATTAATATTAAATGGCCAGACCAAGAGTGATAGACTGGAAAAATAAGGAATGGTAGAACAACTATAGGTTATGACAAAGATGTAGAGTGAGAAAATGTGAAGCAAAGGGAGAAATTGAAGGTTTGAAGGTTGTAATCAGAGACAAAAAATTCATAATTAGGAATGATAAAGGCTATATTGGTATGAGGGACAATGAAATCTAGGCAATGATTGAGTAGTTGAGGTAAAGCATTGGGTCACAGGAGTAGAAGAGGTTTATGAGCTGAGAGGCCTGGTTCTCTGTGGGATCATCGCCATGAATATTGAAGTCCCCAATATGAGGTCAGAGGTTGAGGAGATAATAAACTAGGTACTGAGCTCCTTGAGAAAAGAGAGACAATGTCCTAGACAGAGGTAAATGACTGAATTAAGCAGCTAGGTAGAATGATTTAGGGATAGAGTGGACCTTGGAGGCCAGGAAAGAAGGAGAGAATGAGCATTTATATGGTGCCCAATATACACCAGACACTGTGCTAAGTGCTTTTTACCAATATTATCCATTTGATCCTCATGAAATCTATGCAAGGAAGATGCTATCATTATACCCATTTTACAGTTTAGGAAACAGGCAAATAGAGGTCAAGTTACTTGCCCAGAGTCACAAGCTAGTACGTATCTAAAGTTAATTTTGAATCCAGGTCTTCTTGAATCCAGGTCTCCCAGCACTCTATGGACTGTGCTACCAACTGCCTCCTGGTAAGAGAGGGAAAGACTGGAAATGCCAGTGGGGAGCACCGTATCTACTCCTCCTTCTGGACCAGCTCCTTTTATTCCATTTAGTCCTTCATCTCTAGTCTGCTTTCTTATGTGCACATATGAATTCTTGGCAAAACTGTGACTCCAGAGAGGTCTACCTACCCAAGCCTTGGCTTTCCTAATGCATTTCCTTTTCCTTTTTCAATTGAAGACTCTCCTGACCTTTCTTAGCTATACTTTTAGGTGTATTCAGGTTCTCATATTCTCTCCAACTTCCCCTCAGTGGAAATGTTCTTTCCATAAGCTCCCTAGAATGATAAAGAACCAATGGTATAGTGCATTCTTTCTCTAATGTATATTTGAATTTTGACAGGGGCCGAATTCAGTTGAATAAAAGCCACTTAAGCTTCACCTGAGGGCCTGCCCTCATACCTTCCATAATACTATATCTAAACCCCAAGGGCTTAGCACAGTGGCTGACTTCTGGTTATTGTTTAATCTTTTTTTTTTTCCATTCAGGTTTGACTCTTTGTGACCCCATCTGAGGTTTTCTTAATGGATACTGGAGTGGTCCAGATCATTTTGCAAATGAGGAAACTGAGGCAAACAGGATTAAATGACTTGCCCAGGGTAACATAGCTAGTAAGTATCTAGGTTAGATTTGAACTCAGATCTCCCTGACTCCAGGTTCTGTACTCTATCCATTTTACTGTTGCTGACCCTTAGGTGCTAAGTTAATACTTGCTGAATATTTGATAGAAGAAGTAATATTTATGGATTGATTAATTGAATGCTAAAGCCAAAGTAGTAGGTTTCTAAGATAGGGATAGATATGGAACTGTGATTTTATTGGGATCAGAGACTTCTGGTTGAGGAAACTCTCTCTTTCAATGCAAGATGGCACCTTCTTGGCAACTTAAACTCCCCCAAAATTTCCAAGGGCACTGAGGGATTAAGTGCTTTGCTCAATTTTACCTGGTCGGTATATGTCACAAATGGGCTTGAACCTGAACCACTCTGACTCTGAGGCACCTCTATCTACTATGTCAGGTTAATTTTCTAATGGGGGTATTTTAGACTTCAACTGAACAGGTTGCATGGATATTTTTTTAACTTAAGGGATCTTAGTATACATAAATCATACTCCACTATCTGTTCCCCTGATTATGGCTAATGTTATACATTTTCATTTCTAAATGCTTATAGTGGATATTCTTTTCCTCTCCCTCTTCCTCTCCCTCCTTCTCCATCTCTCCCTCCTGCTCCCTCTTTGCCTCCATCTCCTCCTCCTCTCTCTCTCCTTTCCCTTCCTCCCCCTCCCATTTTTTCTTTCCCCTCTCTCTCCTTCCCTCGCCCTTCTCTCCCTCTGTTCTTCTCTTTTGAAGTATCCCTTGGACTGACCTCGCCCCACTCCCAGGTTGTACAAAACTCCCAGTTTCTTGTTTTTACCAAACTGCTAAAAGACATGCTTTAGCTAGTCACCAACTATTCTCTGCCGTTTTCTATAATGTGCATTTCCAACAGAGTCTAAAACCTGGGTCAGAAGATTCAGACACAAAGGAGAAAAAAAAAACCTAGAACACTAATCAATGTCTCCTTTTGAATGTAGTATTTTGCGAAAGCTTTATCTATTTGGCCCCCTAACAGCCATCATTCTCTATAGCAGAATAGCAGAAAACTGGAGACATTCAGAGAAAGGAATTTTTGTTCCCTCTTCTGAATAACTTTTTCAGCCTAACAAACAAAGAGGTTCTCATGTAACAGGTGCAAAGGACACCTCCCCCCCACCCTTATGAGCAGGGTGCTGTAAGACCAGAGGCTTAAAAGTAGCAGAGAGTTGTACTTTCTATTTATTCTTTTTTCTTTTTATTCTTTTTAATATTACTTTTTATATGTGCCTATTTTATTTATTTATTTTTTGCTTTTTTGGAGGGGGGGAAGGCAGGGCAATTAGGGTTAAGTGACTTGCCCAAGGTCACATAACTAGTAAGTGTTCAGTATCTGAGGTCACATTTGAACTCAGGTCCTCCTGACTTCAGGGCCAGTGCTCTATTCACTGTGCCATCTAGCTGCCCCCTTTCTTATTTATTCTTAAGGAAGTTCTGCCTATTAAGTTGTTTTCCCATGCAATATTCACATGATTTATAACACACACACACACACACACACACACATCATCATCATCATCATCATCATCGCTGTGATATGTTTCTGCAAATTTCAGTTGTGCTATGAATGATGATGATGATACCCCCACTATTATTTGGGCTAAGATTCTCTCTCCATTCCAAGTCTTACTTCATATAGCTACCAAAGTGCTTTTCTCAAAGCCTCTAATGATCTGGTCCTAGTACTCCTCTAGGCAAACTTCAGGGGCTCCCTATGGCCTCTAGGAGCAAATATAAACCTTTGTGTTCTTCATTCCAAATGCTTTACAAGCAGCCACAAGCCTCAGAACACGGTGCTCTCTTTCTTGTTCTTTACAATTTACCCAAGCTAGCCTCTGTACCATTCTTCATGAACAGTCTCCATCTCCTATCTCTGTACCTTTGCACAGGCTTTCCTCTGTGCCGGACATAGACTTCCACCTCACTGTCCCCATCCTAGTGTCCATCAGGAATATGTTCAAGTGCCAGCAGCGGGAGAACTTTCCTGAACCTCTTCAAGGAAATTCTCTCTCTCTCTCTCTCTCTCTCTCTCTCTGTCTCTCTCTGTAGGTGTCTATGTATATATTTATATATGTATGTGTATATATATATGTGCATGTATATATATGGATATGGATAGATATGTGTATATATAGAGATGTATATATAGGGATGTGTGTGTATATATAGATATGTGTGTATATAGATGTGTATATATATATATATATACATATGTATATATAGATATGTGTTTATATGTGTGTATATATTGATATATATTTGTTTATATATAGATATGTATATATATGGATTTGTATATGTATAGATATGTGCATATATAGATATGTATAGAGATGTGTGTATGTAGATATGTGTGTATACAGTTGTGTATACATAGATATGTATATATAGATATGTGTATGTATATATTTTTGTATGTGTGTATATATTTATAGATATGTATATATATAGAGATGTGTTTATATAGATATATGTGTATATAGATGCATATATACATATATAAATATATGTGTGTATTTATAAATTTTTGTGTATATACAAAGATATATAGATATGTGTATATACAGATATGTGTATGTATACATATGTGTATATATAGAGATGTGTGTATGTATATATATACTTATATACGTATATATAGAGATATAGAGATGTGTGTGTATATATATAGATGTGTATACAGTTGTGTATATATAGATGTGTATATGTATGTATATATTTATAAATGTATGTGCATATGTAGCTATACAGAGACATGTATACATAGATGTGTATATGTATACATATGTGTATATATGTAGAGATGTGCGTGTATATATAGATGTGTATATATACATATGCATATATAGATATGTGCGTGTATCTCTCTCTCTCTCTCTATATATATATATAAATATATATACATACATACATATACATGCATGCATATTTAAATGTTCTGTACTTTTTTTGGTGGCTAGGTGGCACAATGAATAGAGTGCTGGGCGGGAAGTCAGGAAGACCTGAGTTCAGATCTAGCCTCAGACACTTACTTACACTTTCTGTGTGACCCTGAGCAAATTATTTAACCCTGTTTGCCTCAGTTTTCTCATCTGCAAAAGAGGTGGAGAAGGAAATGATGAACCATTCCAGCATCATTGCCAAGAAGAACCTAAGTGTGATCATGAAGAGACAGACGTGACTGAAGCAACTGAACAGCACATAGCTGTTTCTCTCAATAGAAGACAAAATTCTTGTGAATGTGCATAGTTCTGTTTTTGCCCTTGTATCTACAGCCTTTACCACAGGGCCTTGTCCATACGAATTGCCTAAAAAATTGTTATTGACTGACATGAAAGCCTGTAAGTCTTGCAAAGTTCTTTGCAATGTTGACTATAAGATCATTATAGGTAAGTGGACAAATTCAATTGAAAGCTAGCTTTTCAAGACTCATATGGGGCAAACTAGGTGGCATGATAGAGTACTGGTCCTGGAATCAGGAGGACATAAGTTCAAATCTTCCCTCAGACCCTTGACACTTAACTGGTTGTGTGATTCTAGGCAAGTAACTTAACCACAATTCCCTTGAAAAAAAAAAAAAAAAGACTCACATAGCTGGTTACAGTTTCCTTACCCCTTCAAGAAGGTGGCTTGGTTGGGGCAGCTAGGTGGTGCAGTGAGTAAGAGCGATGGCCCTGGAGGGAGGGCCCGGAATCGGGATCAGTTCAGCCTCAGTACCTAGCATCCACACATAAATAACTAGCTGTGTAACCTTGAGCAAGTTACTTAACCCCAAGTGCTTAAAAAAAAAAGGTGGCTTGGTGAGATTTCATGACTGTTCTGTTCCCATGTAAATTCCTGTTTATCATGACCCACATTGTGTGTGTGTGTGTGTATGTATATATGTGTGTGTGCATTTCTAGTCATTTCCTTAATTAAAAATTACATTGCATCTTGTACATTCTAATTATCTACTTACCTGTATGCATGCTTGGAAAAGCACAGAAAAATTCCAGCTGATGGTTGAAATGAATTGCAAAGAAAAAGATTTTATAACCACAAAACCATAGCCATAGGACCAGCAGGTTGTCAGCAAAAAGAAAAAAAAAAGGCAAGGGGGAAGAAACAGAATGTGAAATAATGGGCCTTTTTAATTCCTTGGTTCTTCCTAGGAAGTAGTGGGTGTTGATGCCATCACTGGGAATACTAGGAAGGTCACCCTAAGAGTATAACAAGGCCTGGCCTGGTAATTCTGCACTTAGAGTGTATCTTTGGAATGCTGCAGGGTCTACTGCTTCTATGTTAGAGTTTGCAAATCTTGTGACTCCAGAATGAAATCACTCAACTTGGGGAAATCCATAGAAACCATGTCACTTTCCAGTGGTGAGAAAATAGGTTATTTATAATAGCAAGGGCTTTGGAATTGATGTACCTGGAATATCTTTTTTTCCTCAAAACAATTTAATTTCTCTTTCCACTATATAATTCTCTCCATGACCTCTTTTGCCAAGGTTCCATAGATTAGAGAAACCCATACTGGGAGACTAAGATCAAGTGGGGAAAGGTGTTAATAGGGAGAGAAAAAGAGATTTCCCCACCCCACAAAGTACAGAGAACTATTAGACAAATACAGAAAAGGAGGAAAAAAACATTGTCATTTTGCTAGAAAGTTCACCTCATTATTCTTTATAATCTACATTTATTGAAGAAGAAGAATACTTAACAAAAATCTTTTGTGTCTAGTGATGACTTTCTGGGAGGGGTTAAGGGCAGGGTGTGGGGGGGAGGGGGAGAAATCTAGGTGACTTAAGAAACACAAGATATAAGAAAAATCAATTTAAAAAGAAAAGAAAAAGAAGAATACTCTCTGTCTTATGTCCTAGCTAATTATCTCCAGTCGGTGGCTCAGAACAGATTGTTCATTGAATAGATATTAAAAGATAATGATGATGGGGGAAATAATATCTCATACTTAGCCTTCTCTGGTTCCTTTCCCTCCCCTTCTCCAGCCTAGCTAGTTAACAATGCCCTTCCTTCCTTACCCTTCTGTGCTCCTGTTAGGGTCCTTTTCAATACTGTTACTGCATTTCTCTGATGTACATATTATCTTCAGCAACACAGATCACAATTTACCACAACTTCTTATCCTGTGTTTCTTTTCCACAAATCATTCCATAAATATGGTAGTTCTACAAATATGTGTGTGTGTGTGTGTGTGTGTGTGTGACACCCTCCTACTTGACTGTAGATGACTTTGAGACTCATTTACCATTCTATTCCATGTGGTGTCTTTACCATAGCTACATTAGAGTGAGGATTATGATTTAATCAATTAATTCCAGTTTCCGGGGTTTTAATGACTGAAGTGGCCAGCCTCAAAGTGCTAAGCACAGGGCTAGGCACATAGTAGTTGCTTAAAAATACATGTTGAGGGGCGGCTAGGTGGCACAGTGAATAGAGCGCCGGCCCTGGAGTCAGAAGGACGTGAGTTCAGAGCTGGCCTCTGACACTTAATCCACACAAACAAAAACCTAGCCGTGTAACCTTGGGCAAGTTACTTAACCCCAATTGCCCTAAAGGGGTGGCTAGGTGGCACAGTGAGTAAGAGCGCCAGCCGGCCTCCGAGTTGGGATGATCCGAGATCAGATCCGGCCTCAGAAAATGAGCACCCACACATAAATAATGACTAGCCATGTAACCTTGAGCAAGTTACTTAACCCCAATTGCTTTAAAAAAAAATAAATAAAAATAAAAAAAATACATGTTGACCTACTCATTATGAATAAGCTAGGTGGTACTGAGAATACAATGCTGGACCTGGAGTCAGGAAAACCCAAATTCAAAGCTAGCCTTAGGCAATGGTTGTGTGATCTTGGGCAAATCACATAACTTCTGTTCCTCATCTGTAACACGGGGATAATAATAGTACCAAGTTTCAAGAGTAGTTCTTTAAAAAAAACATATATTAATTACATGTAAAATAATTTTAATTTTTTTAATTCTTTGAGATACAAATTCTCTCCCTCCCTCCCTGATTTCCCGTCACTGAGAAGTCAAGCAATTTGATTTAGGTTATACGTGTACAATCATGTAAAACGTATTTCCATATCAACTATGTTGTGAAAGAAAAAAAAGGCTAAAAAAAAAGCCCTCCTAGAAAAATAAAGTTAGAATTACAAAGCATGTTTCAGTCCCTACTTCGACTATATCAGTTCTTTCTCTGGAAATAGATAGCATTTCTTATCATAATTCTTTAAAAATTTTCTTGGATCATTGTCTTGCTGAGAAAAACTAAGTCATTTGCAGTTGATCATCTTACAATATTGCTGTTTCTGTGTATAATGTTCTCCTGATTCTACTCACTTCACTTTGCATCAGTTTGTAGTCTTTTCAGATTTTTCTGAAAGCATCGTGCTCAATATTGCACAATAATATTCCATCATAATCATATATCAGAACTTGTTCAGCTGTTCCTCAATTGATGGGCAGCCCCTCCACTTCCAATTCTTTGCAACCACAAAAAGAACTATTATAAAGATTTTTCTATATATTTCTCCCTTTTAAAAAAATCTCCTTGGTGTATACAGGTATACATAGATAGAGGGCACAGAATGAATTGAATAGGAAGGGATGATACTTAAAAGGTGAAATTGAGAGGTGAGAGAGGAATATAATGAGAGGAGATGGGGAGAGACAGAATGGGGTAAACTATCTCATATAGAAAAGGTAAGGGAAAAGTGTTAAAATGGAGGGAAAGAACATGGAGGCAAAAGGGAATGGGTCAACCTTACTCTCATTGAATTTGGCTTAGGGAGGGAATGACATACACACTAAATAGGGTATCTCACCCTACAGGAGAGTAGGGAGGAAGGGGATGAGGTGGGGGGGTGATGGAAAGGAGGGAAGGCTGGGGAGGAGGGAAGTTGGAAGCACACACTTTTGAAAAGGGACAGGGTCAAAGTAGAGAATAGAACAAGTCGGGGGCAGGATAGGAGGGAGGGAAATATAGTCAGTCTTTTACAATATATTCACTATGGTAATGTTTTACATTAGCTACACATACAGAACCTAGATTGAAATGCTTATCTTCCCAGTAAGGGTGGGTGACAAGGGCAGAAGGGAATGAATCTGGAATTCAAAGTTTTAAAATCAAATGTTGAAATATATATATTTACATGCAACTGTGAAATAAGATATGCAGGCACTGTTCTACGGAGGGGAGATTGGGGAGGATATAGGAGAGAGCAGATTGGGGGAGGGGGTATTCAGTAGAATCTCTGTTTTGGGGTGGTGGGTGGGGGAAAGATGGTGAGAAAATTTGTAACTCAAAATCTTGTGGAAATGAATGATGTCAACTAAAAATAAACATACAATTCAAAAAAATCTCTTTGAGATACAGACCTAGTAGTGCTATTGTTGGTCCAAAAAGTATGCTTGGTTTTATACCCCTTTGGTCATAATTCCAAATTATTCTCCAGAATGGTTGAATCAGTTCATAACTCTGATGAGGGTCCCAATTTTCCTACATCCCCTGCACCCTTTGTCATTTCCCTTTTCTGTCATATTAATCAATCTGATAGGTGTGTGATGGTACCTCAGAGTGGTTTAAATTTCTCTAATCAATAGTGATGCAGAGCTTTTTTTTCATATGACTATAGCTAGTTTTAATTTCTTCTTCTTGAAACTGCCTGTTCATGTCCTTTGATGATTTGTCAATTGAGGAATGACTTGTATTCTTATAAATTTGACTCATAACTCTATATATTTGAGAAATGATGTCTTTTAAAGAAAAAATTGCTATAAATTTTTCATAGTTATGCTTACTCTCTATTTCCTTCCATCCTATTTCATCCTGTTTCTAATTTTTACTCTGTCCCTCCTAAGCACCCCATCCCCCAATCAGCAACACCCCCTCCCTGCCCCATTCTCTTATACTCTTTCTGTTCTTACTTTCTCAAAGATAGATTTCTGTACCCAGTTGAGTATGTATGTTATTCCCTCTTTGAGCCAATTCCAATGAGTAAGGTTCAAGCATTGACTGCCACTCCATATTCCCCTGTAAAAGCTATTTTGCACCTCTTTTATGTGAAATAATTTACTTCAGTCTACCTTTCCTTCCCCCACTTCTCTCAGTGCATTTTTCTCAGTCCTTAGTTTTGTATTTTTAGATATAAGATCATCACAATCAACTCAAACCCATGTACTCTGCTATGTTTACTTTTTCTAACTGCCACAATAATGATATTAGAATTACTATTTTAATGAGGGGGACAAACACATTATAGTGTGGAAAGATCATTGGATTTTGAGCCAAGGGATTGGGATTTAAATCTTGCCTTGCTGCTCCTATCTGTGTGAACTTTGGAAATTCATTTGCCCTCTTTGGCTCTCAACTTCCACCTTTATAAAATAAAAGGCATTTAACTATATGGTTCTAAGGTCCCCACTATCTTAACTCTATGATCCTGAGTTATTTGTTCACTCATGTGGCTTATAATATGGTTGTTGATTGGTTGAGATTTGATGTTCTCCTTTCTACCCTAGCACTCCTTCTGTTAGTAGACACTACAAATCTAAATAATTATTTCCATTTTCCAGATGCTAAAACTAAGGTGCCAGAGAGGACTTTCCCACAATTATATATCTAGTAAATATTATCCCAGCTAGCTATATCCTATATCCTTTCCCCCATCTCTTTTAAATAATAATGTATTGTTTATTTTTAGCACATATTTTTTTTAAAAAAATTGAGTTTGACATTCTCTCTGTCCCTCTAGCTTCTCCCCATCCATTGAGAAGATGAGTAGCATATCAATTATATGTATGAAACCATGTGAAACATAATTCTATATTATCCATGTGGAAAAAGAATCAAGGAAAAAAAAACAATGAAAAAATCTATTTCAGTTTTTACATAGAGCTCAGCAGTTCTCTTTGAAGGTGGATAGCATTTTTCACCATGAATCCTCCAGAATTGTCTTGGTTCATAGTATTAATCAGAGTAGCTAAGTCTTTCACAATGGATCATTTTTTATAATATTTTAACGGTGAACTTTGATTCTCCTACCTTCACTTTGCATCAGTTCATAAAAGTCTTTCCAGGGGTGGCTAGGTGGCGCAGTGAGTAAAGCGCCGGCCCTGGAATCAGAAGGACCTGAGTTCACATCCAGCCTCAGACACTTAATACACACACAAAAAAACCCTAGCCATGTGACCTTGGGCAAGTTACTTAACCCCAATTGCCCTCCAAAAAGAAAAAAAAATAAAAGTCTTTTCGGGTTTTTCTGAAACTATATTGCTCAACATTGCTTATAGCACAATAATATTCCATCATAATCATATACCACAACTTGTTCAGCCATTCCCCAAATGATGGGCAGCCCCTCCCTCAAATTTCCAATTCTTTGCCACCACTAAAAAGAGCTGATATAAATGTTTTTTTGTATATATAGTTCCTTTTTTCTTTCTCTTTGTTCTCTTTTATCCTGTGTCCCTTTGAAGTTTAGCTGAACTTTGCCCTCTATGCCAATCCTAGAAACTGTGATTGAGTGAAATAAAAGTGGGCACAGTCTAATAAATAGCCTAGATTTTTGAGAGAACAGATTTCAATGGGTTCACTTGGAGGCTCTCTATAAATGAAGTTATGCAGCTGGACAGTACAATGGTTAAGCACTAGGCCTTGAGTCAAGAATACCTGAGTCCAAATCTTGCTTCAGATATTTATTAATTATGAGACCCTGGGCAAATCATTTAACCTGTGTCTGCTTCAGTTTCCCCATCTATGAAATGAGGATAATAATTCCTTTCTAGCATTATTGAGAGAATAAATAAAATGTGTCAAATGTTTTGTAAACTATAAAGACATATGCATACATATATGTGTGTTTGTATATTGGCTATTAATGTTACTAATGATATGATCTGCTACAGTATGGTGCTGGCCTATTTTTACAGGCTTATTTTATATCCCTTTCATGTAGTATATGATGCAGTCCAATGGGACTCTTTGTTGCTTGGACTTTTCTTATCAGTGTGCCCCTAGACACACTCCTCCCCAAGTCTTTGGAGAAGAATTGACATCTCTTTTGCCAGACTTGTGGTGTTCGTCCTTCATACTTGAAGATAACTGATGAAATCACCATAATGGGGTCAAGGTACAGTGTGTTTGACTGTGGCTGTTCTATCCAATATGAGTTTGGAAGACTCTACCATAGGTTGGGCACAAATGTCCATTTGGACATATGGGATGGAGATGTTTCTAGGCTTGTACATCTCACATTTCCTTTGTGCTACTGGACTTATGTTTTGCTTAAAGACTACAGTGCCTTCTTTGATGTGGGCACACCATGTTGGGCAGTCCTGTGCCAGAATTTCCTGTGTCTCATAATCAGTACTAATATTCTTCAGAGAAACCTTGAGAGTGTCCTTGTACCACTCCTTCTGACCACTATAAGTTCTATGCAAAATATTCTTTTAGGTAAATGTACATTTGACAAATGGGTTATGTAGCCAGCCTATTAGAGTTGTGCTCTCTATTAGAATTAGAATTCTTGGCAGTTGCGCTCAGAGAACCTCAGTGTATGATACCTTATCTTGCCAGGTAATCGTCAGAATCTTCCTAAGATAATTCAAATGGAAGCAGTTCAGTTTTCTGCCATGGTTTCACAGGCATACAACAGTGAGGTCAGCACAATAACTCTGTAGATCTTCAGTTTGTACGCAGACATTATAATACCTCTTCTCTCCCATGCTTTCTTTCAGAGCCTCCCACATTCTGAGCTAGCTCTGGCAATGTATGTGTCAACCTGATCATATATGTGGACATCCCTAGAAAGCACACTGCCAAGGTAAGTGAACTTGTCCACAGCATTCCTAGTTTCTCCATTTGCTGTAACCAATGGTTTCACATATAGTTACATGTATGAATAGTACGGTGCTGCTCATTGCAACTATAGTTAGTTCTACCAATCTGTCTGTTCTATGGTGTGCTTTCAGTGGATATAAATATGAGCAGGCAAGTATAACCAAGTCATATAAAACCAGAAAGAAGTTTGACCATGTGGTTGAATTTGGATCATAGAATTAGAGCTGGGAAAGACCTTTGAAGTCATTACACCCAATCCTTTCATTTCAGTGGTGGGGATACTGAAGTTTGAGAAGGAAAGGTGTATTCTCTGAGATCACACAGATGGCAAGTTGCAGAGCTGAGATTTAAACCGAGGTCTTTTACCACCAAAACCAGGGCTTTTCCCCCTAGATCTAATCAAATTCTATTCTATATAAGGGGTTGGAATACAGTCTTTTAAAATTTCTATTAGCAGCAGTCTAAAAACTCTAAAAAGTGTTCTACTTTTTATGTTTCTCAATCAGAAAGTTTCATGTTTGTCTTTGTATTACCATTATCCAGATGTTCTCATATGATACCTAATATCTAGGTAGGAGCTTAAGGAACGTTTATTGAATGAATGAATAATGGCAGTAGTTAGCATTTATATGCCACTTTAAGGTTTATAAAGTACTTTATGTATATCGTCTTATTTTATCATTACAAAGGCTCTGAGGTAGATGCTTTCATTATCCCCATTTTACAGAAGAAGAAAATGAGACTGAAAGAGGTTAGGTTTCTTGTCCAGGATCACATAGGTTATAAGTGTCTGGAGCTAGATTTGAACTCATATCACTGTGAATCCAGGTCTAGTTCTCTCTCCATCTAGCTGTCAAAAATCTTTGTTTAAAAGTAAGTAGAGTTGAGATAATGTGGCTTTCCATGGAACCCTATTCTATTCCTAATTTCCTAACACTTTAAGCTGTCCAAAATGGGGTGGGCTACTTTGGGAAGTTGTGAGTTTCCTCTCCTTCACTGGTGGTCTTTGGGTGAGGCTGGGTGATAACTTATTTGGGTGATGTGGGGATTCTTGCTCTAGATTTGATTAGACTAAATAATCTCTGAGGACTCTTCCAGTTTTGAGATTTTGTGGTTCTGTTCTCCAGCCACCTGATTTCCTACCTATTCCTTAAGGTTCAACTCCCCTGACACCTCCATTGGGAAGCCTTATTTTGATGCTCATGCTGTGTAACAACCTTCCTTGTTATTCCTCACAGAGATAGCATTTTATATTTCTCTTACACATTTATTATGCAGTATTGTACATTATGGTGATTTGTGTTTGTCATACTCCCCTATATATGGGAGCTTGAGGAAGACAGAGACCCAACTTGACTTTCTATGTCCCTTAATACCTTGTGCAATGTACCTGCTAAAATGTTTATTCAGTTGCTCGAAGACAAACAAAATACATATCATCAGCAAAAATCCATTTGTTGGATTAGCTTAATTCAGAGAGAAGCAGTTTGAAGAAATTGGACATAAATTGTAAAGAAGAGATTTGGGAATCTCTATTAAATCACTACACCTATTTCCCTGAGAACAAGGAACCAGAAACTCTGACTCTGAATATATGAATCAAGGAAGAAATTGGGAGAGGGACATGAGTGAGGCCGAGGTGACAGGACCGCCCTCCTTTCAACATTCAATAAAACTTGCTGCTTTCACCTTGAGACATCTCCAAGTAGTAAATTTGGGGTAGGTAGGGTACCCCACACACCCTTCCCCTTGCCCTTGCCCTTGCCCTTCCCCTCCCCATTTCCTTTTCCCTTTCTCTTCCTGTATAAGTGTAACTTGTTATGCCTCACCTGAAAAAGTAAGAGGCCAAGGTGACATCTATGAAAATAAAAATTATCATTTGAGGGGAGGGGAGGCCCTGTCTGTTATTGTGAGTAGGAAGAGCATATCACAAGCCCTCTGTGGATCTTCATTGTGTTATATCTCTGGAAATTCTATTCCTCTCCTGCATACTCTCTGGGCAAATGTATTTCACCAGGTCTTTTCAGAGCTAAACTAGTAATATCCATAGGAGAAGGGACACAGATGGCTCTGATTTATTGATCCCTTAGGACAGTCTCAGGTCTAATAGTACAAGATTCAGACATGATTTGGACTTTCCCTTCACACCTGCCTTATGCCACTGGCTACCTTTGAGGTTGCATACAAATAGTAACAGCGCCTTCCCTAATTCATGCCTTCAGAGTCAGGGTTTCTAAGTTTCTGGTTTTCAGGGAATTGGGTGTGGTGATATCATAAGATGGCAGATTTAGAGTTGGAAGTTACCTTAGAGAATATAATTCTAACTCCATCATTCTACAAGAGAGAAAACAGAAGCCCAGAGAGTTTCAATGATACACAGGACTCACATAATAACTACTAAGTGTCTGAGGCAGGATTTGAACTTGGCTGTTTCTTGATTTCATGCTTACATTCAGCTTCCACAATACCTCTGATGCAGCTTTCTAATAAGCCTCCCCTTCCTCAGAGTTCCCAAAATGTACAAGTAGGCCTTTATAATGGGGCCATTATAGATTAGCAACAAGGAGACTTATGTTTAGGGAGTTTACACAAGTTGCTTTCTTAATACATGTGAAAATGAACAAGATACAGCCCTCATTCTGTGGACAAACTGCACTCCATCTCCCAACTGCTGCCCTGGTGAAATATTTTCAGTAAATCACAGTCTTTATGCTGTCCTTGGGTCTTTTGCAATCTCAGCTGCCATGGCTGCATAATGTACATTGATTTCTGCTTGGTATTCAATGGCGAGAAAAGCTGTTTAATCATTGGGCTCCTGACTAGTTAATAAAGAATCTGTCTCATTTAATAAGTTTATTTTAGATAAAACCACCATCTTTGCCATGATTTGACACCCTTTCTCCCCCCTCCTCCTTTTTTTAAAGGTAACAAATGAGGCTTCAGAATACAATGGGACTGTAATCTCTTCCCACTATTTCCCTAGAACATCTCTGTGATTTGCAGGAGGAGGGGGTGTTCAACAGTTCTGCAAGAACAAGCCAATTAATCATCTGTCATTTGAATTGTAAATAACACGTCCCCTTTCTGTGCTGGAGAGACCAGTACTCAGTGAAGAAATGCTCCTACCAAAGCTCCCTGAATCACCCCTCATCTGCAACGCACCCAGAATCCTAGCTAGAGCAATTTTCCACCCGATCACATCTCATTAGTATACAGTTCGATAAAACCACATGACATAAAAGTCACTAATAAGCTAGAGCATTTTGTTGAGTATTGGCAAAAAAATGAAATCAGATCCAACCACATTAATGTTTTGTGAAGGGAGGTTGCTAATAGGATTAAAAGCAGCAGAAAGGTTAGAAGAAAACCAGCCAAGAAAGTGACCTCTTATTTTAAGAGAATCAATTAGCCATACTCATTTGGGACTTGGGGTGGGGGGGGGGAAGAGAAGAAGATGTAGAAGTTGACAGGGAGGTTTATGCCTGAAGGGGAAGGGGAAATGGATGTAGTCAGTTCCATTTGGGTAGTTACTCTGGACTTCAGTGAGCTATGTGGACCAGAATAGGAATATATTTACTTAAAATGCTGAACCACAATATTAGAGTTGGGCCTGATATGTGTCCCTTTCCATCTTATTGTTCCTTATTTTAATCTCTTCTTCCCCCAAGTATGTCCTTCAGAATGACTTAGACAAGAAGTCTCAAAAGTCTTTGTGCTATTTCAAAATAGCACTAAGACTTTCGGGACACTGCATAATAGGATTTTGGGGTTTGCAAAGCACTTTATACACATATTATGCTATTTGATATTCACGATAACCCTCTGAGGTAGTAGGACTGAGAAAAGTTGAATGGCTTGGTTAGTGTTACACAGCTAATTAGTGGTCTGAAGCCCAATTTGAATTCAGATCTTCTTGACTTTAAGTCCAATGCTCTATCCACTAGGCCATCCAACTAGCAACAAGTATACAGAACTCTAAGAAATTGTAAACTTTGATGACACCTCCTTTTATACAGGCTTTTGGTCATTTGCAAATTTAATGAACATACCATCTATACTGTCTTTTGGATTCAGGTTACCCGAGTTCATTCCCAACTCAGGTACTTACTAGTTGTGTTTTGCTGGCTAAAGACATCTTTATCTGTAAAATAAAGCTGGGCTTCTGACTTTACAAACTTTAACACCATGTCTGTACTATAGTTTTACTCTGGAATCTCCTTCAGTGCCTTGGGCCTCTTTCCCCTGGAATTTCCATCTACTATTCCAGCCCCTCTCTCCCATTGGTGAGCTCTTCTTGGGGTCACAATTTCAGAGTGAGGTCCAAACCTGCTGGCCTTAATTCTCCTGGATCTATTTCTCACTTTATGGACTTTAACACCATTCCTCAGAGAGGGTAACTTCATTCTTTCCAAGCCCTTTTCAGCTACCTTTTATGCTTTATTGCCCCATCAGAATGTAAGCTACTCGAAGATAGGGCTTGTCTTTTTTGTTTTTTTGCTTGTAATTGTATCTCCAGTGTTCAACACAATGCCTATTAAATAGAAAGGACTTAATATTCTTATTGCCTTGCCTTGCCTTGCAATATATATCTCCCTCACTAGGTTGTGAGGGAGGCATTTCACAAAATTTAAGGCACTATATAAAAGTGAGTTATTATTTGATCAACTGGTTGATGAAACATTGATTAGGGGTAGGTCAAGGTCAGAGTTCTATAAACCACTTGGGACTTTCCTTCAAGTTGATATTGACTCCTTGCTTAATTTTTTTTGGTACAATTGTTTCATAAGCTACAATTCTAACTAACTATATTACTGCCAAGTTCAAGTTTCTTAATTTTGGCCATGTGGACATAACAAGAAACTTCACAAATAACTTACTGAAATCAATATAATTTAAGTCTATAGCATTCTCATGACCTAATATTCTAGTAACCCTTTTGGGGGGAAAAGGAAAAATCACTTCTGCATAAGTTATGAACCAATGTTATATCTTGATGATAACCACTTTTTTCTAAGTACACACAGATTTTCTCTTTCAAATAATCTTTTCTAGAATTTTTCCATGAATCAACACTATAGTTTATATTTGTATCCCTTTTTCTTTTTTTAAATTAATTTATTAGTTTAGTTTCAGTTAACAAGATTCAATTCCATAGTTCCTTGATTTTAAAATTTCCTTTACTTCCCTCCTCCCTCCCCCCATGACAGCATATAGTCCAGTATAGGATCTGCAAATATATTCATATTAGACATTAGTCCAATTACAAAGGCGTATTGTACTAGGTGGGATGAAAGATGGTAAAGAAGAAATAAAACCAAACAATGAAAAGAAAAAGATCAATTAGTTTGCTTCCATCAGGATTCAAGCTCAGTTCTTTCTAGTTATATCTCTGGGTGTTGCATTTCTCTCTTTCATGAGACTTTTGGGATTGACTTATATCACTGCATTGCTGAGAAGAGTCCAGTCTGTCATAGATGGCCATCACACACATGAAGTGTCTGTGATTATATACAAATTTCTTTTGATTCTATTCTTCTTGCTCAGCATCAATTTGTATATGCCTCTCCAGGTAAATATGAAATCCGTCTCCTCCTCATTTCTTATAGCACAATAACATTCCATTACATTCATATACCACAACTTGTTTAGCCATTCCCCAATTGATGGGCACCCCTTCAGTTTCCAATTCTTTGCAACCACAAAAAGAGCTGCTATAAATATTTTGGTACATTTGGGTCTTCCTCCCATTTCTATGATCTCTTTGGGATATAACCCTAGAAGTGGTATTGCTGGGTCAAAGGGTATGCAATTATTTATAGTCCTTTGGGCATAATTCCAGATTGCTCTCCAGAATGGTAGGATAAGTTCACAACTCCACCAGCAATGCATTAGTGTTCCAATTTGTCCACATCCTCTCCAGCATTTGTCACTTTCTTGTTTTGTCATCTTAGCCAATCTGACTGGAGAGATGTAGTATATCAGAGTTGTTTTGATTTGCATTTCTCTAATCAATAGTGATTTAGAGCATTTCTTCATATGCTTATAGATATCTTTAATTTCTTTCTCTGAAAACTGCCTGTTCATATCCTTTGACCATTTATCAATTGGGGAATGACCTGTATTCATATAGATTTGACTCAATTCTCTATAAATTTTAGAGATGAGTCCTTTATCAGAGACATAAGTTGTAAAAATTCTCTCCCAATTTCCCACCTCCCTCTTGATCTTGGTTACATTGGCTTTGTTTGTACAGAAGCTTTTCAATTTTATGTAATCAAAGTTATCCATTTTGCATTTTATAATGCTCTCTAATTCTTGTTTGGTCCTAAAGTCTTCCCCTCTCCACAAATCTGTCAGGTAAACTATTCCTTGCTTTCCCAGATTGCTTACAGTATCATCCTTTACACCTAGATCATGCACCCATTTAGACTTGATTTTGGTATATGGTGTTAGATAATGATCTATGCCCAGTTTCTGCTATACTGTATTCCAGTTTTCCCAGCAGTTTTTGTCAAATAGTGCATTCTTATCCCAAAAAACTGGGGTCTTTGGGTTTATCGAACAATAGATTACTATATTCATTAACTGCTGGGTCTCCTTCACCCAATCTATTCCATTGATCCACTACTCTACACCTCTGCCAGTACCAAGCAGTTTTGATGACTGCTGCTGTATAATACAGATTAAGATCTGGCATAGCTAGTCCACCTTCCCTAGCATTTCTTTTCATTAATTCCCTTGATATTCTAGACAGTTTGTTTTTCCAAATAAATTTTGTTATTATTTTGTCTAACTCTAAAAAAGTATTTAACTTGACCTTACAGGGCTAGGTTTTTTTTTTTTTTGGTGTTCGTGTTAAGTGTCTGAGGTCGGATCCGAACTCAGGTCCTTCTGACTCCGGGGCTGGTGCTCTACTCACTGCGACACCTAGCCGCCCCTAAAAAGTAGTTTTTTGGTAAATTGATTGGTATGGCACTAAATATATAGTTTAGTTTGGGTAAAATTGTCATTTTTATTATATTAGCTCGACCCAGCCACGAGCAATTGATATTTTTCCAATTATTTAGATCTGATTTTATTTGTGTGAGAAGTGTTTTGTAGTTGTGATCATATAGATTCTGGGTTTGTTTTGGCAAGTAGATTCCCAAATATTTTATAATGTCTACGGTGACTTTAAATGGGATTTCTCTTTCTATCTCTTGCTGTTGAATTTCATTAGAGATGTACAGGAATGCTGAGGATTTATGTGGGTTTATTTTATAACCTGCAACGTTACCAAATTTATTTATTGTCTCAAGTAGTTTTTACTTGATTCCCTAGAATTCTCTAAGTATATCATCATATCATCTGCAAAGAGTGATAGCTTGGTCTCTTCTTTGCCTAATTTGATTCCTTTGATTTCTTTTTCTTCTCTAATTGCTACTGCTAATGTTTCTAGTACCAGATTGAATAAGAGGGGTGATAGTGGACACCCTTGTTACACTCCTGATCTTATTGGAAAAGCTTCTAGTTTATCCCCATTGCATATAATACTTGCTGATGGTTTTAAATAGATGCTATCAACTATTTTAAGGAAGACTCCTTTTATTCCTATACTTTCTAGTGTTTTTAATAGGGATGGATGTTGTACTTTGTCAAAAGCCTTTTCTGCATCTATATATCCCTTTTTCATAACAACATTTTCCTATTTGGAATGTTTTTGTACCTCTCCATTCTCCCTCACGTCAAAGATTATTGACAGTGGTTTCTAAAATCACATCTACACTGTCTTTTAGTAGCCTGAACTATATATTTTTAGGGCCTGAAGACTTGAATTTATTTAAAGATGAAGGAAGATTGAACCACAATAAGTGAAATTTAACAGTGTGGCAGATTTTAGCTGTATGTTAGAAAACATTTTTTTTCCTTTTTGGAGGGCAATTGGGGTTAAGTGACTTGCCCAAAGTCACATGGCTAGTAAGTGTGTCAAGTGTCTGAGGCTGGATTTGAACTGGGGTCCTCCTGACTCCAGGGCCGGTGCCCTATTCACTGGGCCACCTAGTTGCCCCAAGAAAACATTTTCTAATGAGAAAAACTGTACTCATGTCATGGACTGCTTTGGGAAGTATCCATTTACCTTCACTGCAAATCTTCAAGTGGATCCTGGATGACTGATTGTCAGGAATGTGGTAGAGAAGATTTATGTTCAGATAGCTTTGATATCCCTTCCATCTTTGACATTCTGAAATTAAAAAAAAAACAAAGATTATGATTAGAAATGAATAGTAATTTGGTTTCCTCCCTTACTTCTTTTTTTATTCTTTCTTCCTTCCTTTCTTCTTCCTTCTTTCCTTTCTTTCTTTCCCTTTCTTTTTCTTTCTCTTTCTTTTTCTCTCTTTCTCTCTCCCCTCCCTCCATCCCTCCCTCCCTCCTTCTTTCCTTCCTTCCTTTTATTCTTTCATTCTCTTCATCTTCCCTTCCCTATTTCATTTTCCTTGTATCCCTACTATATGTCACAGTATTTTGTATACATCGGACATTACTATACATATACATACTATACCATACTATATTATACTATGCTATGCTATGCTATACTATACTATACTATACTATACTATACTATACTATACTATACCTATACTATATAGTATACAGAGTTTTCTAGACATAGAGCCCTGCAGCTATAAATAGTGCAAATACTGGGGAACTTTGACCTGATGCTGAATACTAATGGCATACAGTAAGAGAGGATCTAGAGTTAGGCAGAACCTCATAATTTATTTGTTCTAAGGGTTCATAACCTATTTGTACATCACAGATTCCTCTGGCAGTCTGATGAAACCTAGGGACCTTTATTCTGAATAATGTCTTTAAATGGTTAAAATAAGATTCATAGGGTTACAAAGGAAACCAATTATATTAAAATCATAATATATACATAATACATACATGCATATACTTATATAATACACACATGAGTATGGACCTTAGGACCCCTGATTTAGTCTATGTCTTACCCCACTGATCTTACAGATGAACTGTGGCCTAGAGAGTTTGATTTGGCAAGTTCTCACAGTTAGTAAGTAAGTGAGCCAAGGCTTGAACTCAGATCTTGTCATTTCAAGTTCACTATTCTTTCCTCAGCCTCCCTTCTCAGGCAGGTGATAGCTGCAATGACCAGTAATTTGGTCCTTTTAAAATCTGCTTGATTTATCACTGGATAGGGTGAGACTACAATCCCCCAAAGCTGCAGCACCTTTGGCAACTCAAATATTCTCAGGCCTGCAAGTGCCTTTCCACACAGATCTGGGAAAACCAACAACCACCACAAAAGGTAGGTAATAACAAGATGATTGTAATAGTGGAGTCTCAGATGGTCACTACTTTAGCTGCTTATAATGCTCTGACACTCCTCAGCTGAGTTCCTTCCATCTAGAAATAATCATTTTATACCATTGTCACCCAGGGTATATGACCTAATAATGCTCCACTTTTGTTGGCATGATGCACCTGCATGCCCAAGCTTGATTGAAAACTGTAAAGTGGAGGTTTTGGTGCTGTCTTGTGGGGAGTAAATTTGTGCTGCCAATTGAATTTCAGAGACGGAGAGTTTTCTGAGAAATGTCATAATGCATTTCATATTTATAGTTTAGGCAAGATAGCATCAGAAGGCCTATAAACATATTTTGTATTTCTCAGTTGGGTATTTACAGCTTGGTCTACTTGACACTGTGAAAAATTGCCAAATCCATATAAAGTTTTGAAAGGGCCTGGTGAAAAGAGAACAAGGCTAGGAAGCAATAAAGGAGGTATGTGTGGCTTTGGAGAAAGGAGTCAGAATGGAAGGCTACTGAAAAAAGAAATAGGGCAGAAGTTCTACTGTTTTGTAGCTGAGTGACCTTCAAACAGTGGCTGATGTGTCAGGTAAAGACAATATAATACATACAATAGCACTAATTCAGACTTCGTGATTCAGGTTTGAGTTGATTGTCCTCAGGGGTCTCTGGCCCAGCTCAGCAGGGCTTCACAAATTGGCTCAGTGCATTATGGGAATGTTTTCTTTCCTTCAGGGACTGTGGCATTGGCTAGATATTCAACTGCAGTGATTTTCATTAGGAGTCTGATGCTTGTCTTATCTTGCTGAAATTTCTTTTTTTTCACAGCAGCCTTCAGGAAACTAGGATGAAAGGAGGGAGAAATACAGGGACACTTCCATCTTCCCTGGTAATATTTAAACATAAATCAATATTGGTACCTTTAAGGATGCTCTGGGATGGTAGCTTAAGAAAGTGTACACCAAGTTATTCTAATCCAGTAACCATCACTCAACATGTATTTATTAAGCAATTGTTATTTGCCAGGCACTGGGGAATATGAATATTTGACGAAGGCTGGGGAAGGAAGATAAATAATCTGTCTGAACAAAGGGGACAAATGAATCTTAGAGGTAGTGGATGGAACCATCCTTGGCTGGCAGAAAGAACATGATTCAAATCCCATTTCTGACTTATATTGGCTGTGTGACCCTGGTCAAGTAATTTAACCTCTCAGTGTATCTTGAAGATTCTCTTAAGATGCAGGACAGATGCCAATCTGCATTAATAGTGGGAGTCTTCTCACTAGAAATGTCCTACCCAATAGCAATCAAAAGTCTGTTGCCATCTCCTCCTCTCCACCCCTGTAAAAAGAATCTTAAAAGTCATCGGGAATAGATGTCTGGCTGCCATCAATGTGAGGAAGACCTTAGCTCAAGTGCTGCCTTGGATACATAATGGCTGTGGCCAAGTCACACAAGGGTCCCACTTAAATTCTCTGTGATTAAAAGATGAAGAAAAAATACAACTTTGCTTTAATAAAAGAAAGAGAAGGAATAGAAGAAACTCTTCAATGGGAACTCCCTATATCAATGTAATCATAAGTCTGGTAAACAAACAATTATATGAATATATACACTTAAAATATAAACTCCCTAAGTACAGGGTTTCTATGACTTTTGATTCCCCAGCCCCTTGAGTAGTACTTTTCGATATGTTCCCTCAACACTCTATAACTCTGCTAAAAAAACTCGACAGATTTATCACATGCCCCTCATTTCCATCATCACTGCCATTGTGACTTCTTCTGCTCTATTATTGTATTTAGGTAATATTTACTCAAGAGCTTTATTTGATTTCTAATCCCAGGTTGTTGTGTCTTTTTCCTTTGTTCTCAAAGAGGACCATGACATCAGGGAAATGATGACATAACTTGCAGTTGATTTTGATTTGAGTGAGGGAAAGCTGTGCAAGGTCACCAACCTCACTTTCTCCTTCAGAGTTATCTGGATCCAGTGACCAGATATTTATAAGGATGACTGGAGATGACCCAGGATGCAATGGAAGACTCTAGCAGCATGATCCCACACAAGACACCTAATTTTTCTGAGCCTCAGTTTCCTTCCCTGGAGTTGACAGTTTAAGTGGCCTTGAGATAATAATTTAAGCTTTCTGGGTCTTAGTTTCATCGTTTGTAGAATAAGGGAATTTGAATTGCTCACCTTGAATGACTTAAAATTTCTAGTTTCATGTTTCTAGGATATATACATGGGAAGAATACTATTTGTTTTTCTTACCTCATGGGATTGCAAAGAGAGCACATTGTAAATATTGAGACAATATTAACATGGGAGTTATGAAATATTATCATCTTCTTCCCTGCCTTCCTCTTGAGAAGATATCTGAAACTTGCAGCGAAATACTGGGTCTTCATTAAAGGCTGTGTGCCCTTTGAAAAAGGAATAACTTGGCTTGCTGCTATAGGCAAGACAGTCTATAAGTAAATGGCATTTATGAGCAAACATATTCAGCCTTTGGACAGCTGAATTACGCAGTTATACATGATTGATTTCTTTTTCAGATCTTGTGACAAATAAAAAATGACTGCCTCAAGGAAGAAGGTAAACAGTGCCCCTCTGGCTCACAGACTTGAAATCCTTATCAGTGGAGGAAAGAAAACCCCCTGCTAGGTTTCTATCATATCTACAACCAAACTCTATAAAGTTTGAAAGTTGAAAAATAGCACAGTAACTTTCTGAAAGCCTTGCATACACAAGAAACATATCTTAGTTTATTTTTTCTCTTTTTAATTCCCTAAAAATCTCCCCAGGAAAAAGAAACAGGTCATAGATTTAGAGCTGTCGGGAATTGTAGAGGTCACTGCAATCTAATTCCCTCATTTTACTTGCAACACAGTATTGTCAGAATTAGTTCATTTTAAAGGTAGGGACTGCACAACAGGCCTAAAGGTACGTAGGGTCCCCTCTGTTTTGGAGGTTTAAAGAGTTTATCCTAAGCAAAAAGTTATACATTCAGTCACAATCACTGGGACTCCAGTTAGGAAAATTCCTAAAATCCGGGTAGGGCTGAAGTTGTATTCTCTGCATATATTTATGTTTATATCTCTCTCATTTAGCTTCTTGACTCTTGGTAGTTGAGGGAAAGTTCAATTTACTGGAAACATTTGGGTAATAAAACAACAGATTATAATAGATAAGTAGGCATGAGGAAGGATCACGGGGAAAGAATACATGATTCTTTTTTTTTTTTTTTTGCTTTTTTGGAGGGCAATTGGGGTTAAGTAACTTGCCCAAGGTCACATGGCTAGGTTATTGTTTGTGTATTAAGTGTCTGAGGCCGGATCCAAACCCAGGTCCTTCTAACTCCAGGGCTGGCGCTCTACAAGAATACATGATTCTTTCAGGATTTCCCTCTGTCTAGGTCTTCTACTCTGACCTGACCCTTCTCAATATTTCCCATTTTTACCCCAATTTAGTGCTAACTTTTCCCCCTGAGACATGTGTGGGAACTGCTCCACTTGCCACTGCTGAGACTCCCCAATTCCACTAATGCTGTACTTTCATGTATGACAAAGGGAATGACAGATTCCCTCAGCCAGTTCAACAGACTTCATGTCTGGAAGCATTTCACTTTATCAAATGAATTTTGGATACTTTTCACTCTTAATCTAAGATCTCTAAGTGAGAATGATTGATCAGTTGGGTGCTTGATGCTTCCTCCCCCTCCCCCCTCACCCCCTAAGTGCAGTGGGGTTGGGTAAATCTCTCTACCCTTAGATACTTGTGAGAAAACTGGTCCAACAAGCTTAAGTGAAACTATTTGCTTAGAGTCACACAAATAAATGCTAGAACCAACATCGAAAGCAAGGCTCTCTGACTGCAAATCTAGAACTTTCTTATTAGTTCATAGGATGATTCTTAAATTAGAAGAGATGCTGGGAAGGTCTAGCTTTTCTCCAGACTCCAGACCTCCTTTTTATTTAAGCCAGATCTGCTTCCTTTGTGCCATGGGATACTAATAAAGGAGAATACCCTAAGCCAGCTGAGGCTGATGTCCCTTGTTTGTCTATTCTATTCTTTAACAGTATGCGTTATCTTCATATCCATCAGCATTTGGTTCCTGTGTGAGAGAACAGACATTGTTCTTCTCATTTTACAGAGGACACCCTTCCTCTCCCTTCCCCAAGTCTCTTCCTCCTTCAATCCATCCCACACTCAGCCTAGTCGTCCTTTTCCTAGGCAGCCAAGGTGGCAAAGTGACTAGAGCATGGACTTGGAGTTAAGATAGATCTGAGTTCAAATCCTACCTCAGACAAATACTAGCTATGGGGAAGTCCTTTAATCTCTGTTTTAGTTTCCTCATCTGCAAAATGGGAATAACAGCATTTATTAATTTTATGGGTTGTTGTGAGGGTCACATGAAAAAGGAAATGTTAATACTTTGCAAAAATTAAAGAGCTAAATAAATATTAGCAATTATTAATAATACTATTAAGCTTCAGGTCTGTCCATGTGAATCCCACCTCACTCAATAAACTCAAGTGGCTCCCTATTACCTCTAGGATCAAATACAATACCCTCTGTTGTTGTTGTTTGTTTGTTTTAATTTAAATTCCTTCACAATCTGGTTTCCTCTTACCTTTTCTTTTTATTTATTTATTTTTTATTTTTAAGCAATTGGGGTTAAGTAAGTTGCTCAAGGTTACATGGCTAGTCATTATTTGTGTGTGGGTGCTCATTTTCTGAGGCCGGTTTTGATCTCAGGTCATCCCAACTCCGAGGCCGGCGCTCTTACTGCGCCACCTAGCCGCCCTTCCTCTTACCTTTTCAATCTTATACTTTAGTGATAGATATCACAGCGAATAGAGTACCTGGCCTGGAGTCAGGAAGACCTGAGTTCAGATGTCAGATGCTTACCAGCTGCATGAACTTGGGCACACTTAACTCTGTTTGCCTTAGTTTCCTCATCTGTAAAATGAGTTAGGGAAGAAAATGATAAACCACTTCAGTATCTTTCACCCAAATGGGGTCATGGAGAGTTGGATGTGATTGAAACAGCTGAACTGAATTAAATTTTCTAGTCTCTTCCATGCCTTCTGCAGTCCAGCTACACTAGCCCATTCAACATACCAGATATTGTCCCCAGTTCCTCGTTTTTCACTGACAGTGGAATGCTCACCCACCTGACCTCTGACTCCTGCCTTTTTTCAAGAATCAGCTCAAACCCCATTTTCTTCAGGAAGTATCTCCCTTACTCTCTCTGCTGTGAAACAGCTAGCTTGTATAGCAAATAGAATGCTGGACCTGGAGTCAGGAAAATCTGAGTTCAAATGTAAATGAGGATAATAATAGTGCTTACCTCCTGGACTTGTTGTGAGGATCACATTGAGATGATATTTGTATAATATTTAGCATAGTGCATGGCAAGTAGGAGGAGCTTAATAAACCCTTATTTCCTAATCCTTCTTTCCTGTCTTCTTCCTTCTCATTCGCTCTCCCTTGTTTCCTTCCTCTGTCCCACTGCTAGTTTCTTCTCTGTGAGATGACCTTCCATTTCCAGTCTGTAAATCGTTTATGGACCGATTTCTTTGCACAGTCTTCGTCATCAGAATGTAAACTCATTGTAGACAGGAGCTCTTTCCTTTGTGTTCTTACTATACTTAGTTCAGTGCCCAGATCATAGTAATTGCTTAATAAATGTTTTGTTATCTGACTCATAGAGAGATTGCTCAAAATTACAGTGAAATGGAGTTGAAGCTGAGTCTTAAATCCCTGGTCTCCTAATTCCTGCTCCAGTGTTATTTCTTCTAAACATTCTGCCTTTCTCCTTGTCAAGTAGGCATTTTTTTTTGTGGGGGTAGGAAGGAAGCTTACTTTTTGGCCTGATGATCTGGTAATTTCTAAAAAATATGTATATTAAATTTAATAAATGCCAACTATAAAGGGCACTTGCTTATGCATAATAGGGCCAAAAAAGGATTGTCATGAAACCACTAGCTGGTGCAGTGAATAGAGTGCAGGGCCTGGAGTGAGGAATACTCATCTTTGAGAATTAAAATCTAGCCTCAGACACTTTACCAGCTGTGTGACCCTTGGCAAGTCACTTAACCCTACTTGCTTCAGTTTTCTCATCTGTCAAATGAGCTGGAGAAGGAATTGGCAAACCATTCCAGTTTCTTTGCCAAGAAAACCCAAATGAGGTCAGAAAGAGTCAGACATAACTGAAAATAACTTAACAAAAAAAACAACAGATGAAACCAGAGGTATCTATTATGTATAGCTTCCTTTTATTTTTCAGTATATAAAAAAATCAACCTGTAGTTTTCCTGTTTGGCCTTCATTCTGTTCTTTTCTCTCTATTATCTCATTAAGTTTTTTTTTTTGCAGAATTTTATCTCCAAGGAATCATAAAGTGTTCAAAATTGTCAGGAACCCTTTTGTTTCACTAAGAAGGAAACTGATGCACAGGAAGGTAGATATACTCTCCTGAAGTCCCATGACCAGTTAGATGTAGAGAGATTTGGATCCAAATCTTCTGTTTACTAATACAATGTCTTTTCTACATGAAGGGTTTTTATTCACCCATTATGTTTCCTTTAGGCTAGAATTTAGTGAAAATAAAGCATACCCTGTTACCAGGCAGAATCTTTTTTGGATGATACCTTACTAAGGAATGTTCAGGACATGGTGCATATAATTTTCTAGGGTTTGAAAATAAATGTTGCAGATCCTCAACCAAAGTCCCTAAAGTTATATGGGAATTCAATGGTCTAATAGTCTAACATAGACCCCACCAAATAATCCCATTTGTAACATTCTAACCTATATCACCTCTCCCCCCTGTATCTGAAGACCAAAATGAGGATGAGCCTATTACTTCCTGAAGTAACCAATTCCACTCTTGTATAGCTGTAATTGTTTGGGATTTTTTTCTTGAAATAAAATTAAAATTTACCTCTTTACAAATTCCATGTATTGTTCCTAATTGTACTGTATGAGCTCCAACAGATCAAAGCTAGTCCCTCTTCCACATGACATAATTCAAATATTTGAAGTCAGCTACTGTGTCCTCCTTTCTCCAGCACAAACCTTCTTATTTCCCATTTTCTCTTTTGGACTGACTGGTATTCTATGTTTTAAAAATCAATTGAGGAGGGGCAGCTAGGTGGTGCAGTAAACAGAGCACCGAGCCTGAAGTCAGGAGGACGTGGGTTCGGATCCAGCCTCAGACACTCAACACACAAAAAACTAGCTGTGTGATCTTGGGCAAGTCACTTAACCCCAATTGCACTCCAAAAAGAAAAAAAATCAATGGAGGAGAGAATCTTAAAAGGTTACTTAAAAAATAAAAAATTTTGATACTCTACTAGGTAAATGTAAAAGTGATATTTGTCCCAGCTCCCTAATATAGTGATCCGTTGATCAATAGAAGATCATTTCAAAACACTCTGAATTTTTCAAATTAAAATATGTTATAACATTATAATTACTCAAATATTTAGCAAGCTTCCTACTTCCATCCACCAGTATCCAACCTAATGCAGGAATTTCTTCTATGCCTTACTTCCATGATAACAAAAATCATGATAATTGGTTTCTTGAACCAACTTTGTAAGTTGGTATGTAAATGGTAAGCAAGTGTATAAAAATAAGCAAGTCATTATATCTTTTTCCCTATTTTTTTATTTATAAAATGAAGGGATTTTACCAAGATCATCTCTCAAGCCCCTTCCAGGGCTGGTAGGGGATCTTTATTTTCTGATGTTCACTTCAGCATTATTGTTGCACTGTCCACATAGCCGATCTCTTCTGGCTAGGTAATCTTTACTTACATCTTACAAAAATCCTTTGTGGCCAATCCAAATCGTTTCCTGTAATTTTGGATCAGAAGAAATGTCGATATGAAAGTTAAGTGACTTATTAAGAGTCCTGAGGTAAAGGAGTAAAAAGGAAGGATTGCAAGGGAGAACTCTGTTCACCTTGTTCTGTACCTCATTCACTGGACCATGCTACATTTATCCCATCATCGCTGATGAGAACTAGTTAATGGAATAGCACATAACTCTAAATGCCTTTTCTACATTTAAATACGCCTGATGTCATTTTTCTCCTTAATGTCCCATGGCAGCAAGCTCCACTGGAGAGCTTGGAGATGGATGAATACATCATGTTACACATTCCTTAAATAAGGCAAAAGTTCCATAGGAAAAGTGATTGGGAGGAAACCCCTAAAGTCGAATTTGGTTTTAGTAGTGATTATGGGCCTCCCAAACTGCCAAATGTGAATTAAAGTGCCATCCAAATGACTGTGTTTTGGAACCCTATTTATCTATGCTTTATTCATTTGGTAACAATGCCCAATCACGTATTGCTCTTGAAATCATCATCCATTAATGGTAATTGGGAACTTGCCATGAAGGTTCATCCAGAAGAGAAGAGTGAATTTGGCTTTGTGAAGAATGCCTGTCACTGCCTTTATCTAGAAACAAAGATACTAGCCTGAGCTTTTGCCTTCATGCTACCCTTTGAAACTCTGTAGAGGTCAGTCTCTCTAGTACTACCTGTGGTATTGTTTAATGAGTTCATTCAAAACAAATATTCTAACAGTGTATACTTCCGCTTGTCAAAGAGGATAAGGGATTTTAAAGTGGGAGATCTGAGAAACAATGTGTCCATGGGTTCAATGTAGTTGTATCTAGGTTGGAGCAATAAGTGTTTTCCACCAGGATGCCCTATTTAGAGGTTTCTAAATTTACTGACAGGTCTGCTAGGTGGTGCAGTAGATAGATTGCTGGGACCGGATTCAGAAAAACTAATTTTCTCGCTCTCAAAGCTGTCCTTGGACACTTACTAGAAAAATGACCCTGGGCAAGTCATTTAAACCTGTTTGCCTCAGTTTCTTCATCTGTAAAAAGATCTGGAGAAGGAAATGGCCAAGAAAACCTCAAATGGGGTCAGGAAGAGTGAGACAAGACTGAAATACAATTGAACTGAAAGTTTACTGACAGAAAGTACAGTCCTTCATCGGGATAGTAAATAACAGAGCCAACTGTCTAGTAAGTGACAATAAATAGTTAAAATAGGAAAATAGAGGAGAGCCAGCATGCTCTGGTGCAAAAAGGTCTAGAGAGAGAGGAAAAAGAACTATTTCCAAAGTCAAGCTCTAATATATATTGTTTGTGTGACTCTGGAGAAGTTGTCATTTAATCTCTTAGAGATGAAAGTAATTATTTAAGATTATTGGTTGGTTAGTGGAAATTCCTCATTGAGAGCTCTCTATCCCACTGAAATTAAAAGTCTAGTCACAAAAGAAAAGAAAGCCTACTAGATAATGGCTGGGATGACCTACTGTCCTAGAATAGTCTTACAGAGGTGACCGATGCATAGATAATTGTCTCTTCAAATTGGCTTGTGACCTATTCCTCCCCTCATTTGAGCTGAAGGCTTTTCTCATGTCACTGTCCCCAAGTGCAAAAAATCCCTAGTTATCATTTTGATCTTCAAGGAGCAGAAAAACAGTCTTTTATAGTTTTCTCTGGGGTGAAAGTTTCATCCTCTTTTGAGGCCTATCACATCATTTCATGTACATGGTCTTGGCCATAAAAAATAGGTGATTTGTGTTTTTCTTTCTTGAAAGACAAAAGGTTGAGGTGGGGATAAACCTTCCTCTTCTTCCAATATGTAGGTGAATATATAACTAATGACCTCTCATAACAAAAAAAGGTTATATAATTTAATATTATATAACTATTGTATTAAATAACAATTATTTCATATCATGTTCCATGTCACATCACATCATATTTCATATAATGCTATATTATATCCCATCATATTTTGTTATATTATCATATCACATTATATTATTTATATATTATTTAATGTTATATAAGAATGTGAGGTAGCAATAATAGTTTACATTCATTTAATGCTTTAAAATTTACATAAATCAACAAAAATCAAATTGCAACAACCCTATCAGGAAAATAGTATAACAATTAGCACTATATGTTAGATAAATGTGTTGAAAATGATATTTTTCCCAATGAAAAACATTTTCATCTATAGCCTGATGGATTAGAGCATGGACAGTGGTCCTGAGTTTGTAAAGGTTGTATAAGCAGAATCTTTCAAGTTAATAAGATAAAATATAATAAAAACAATTTTAAGAGTAAAAAAAATTGGGGTCTAGTGGGGTCACAAACCCAGATAGACAACATTTAGAGATGGTAGTAGAGAGAGCCAGAGTGACCATAGGCTGCATTAAGAATATGTTTAGCACAGAGCAGGAATTCTTACCCTTTCTTTGTGTTGGGTCCTTTTTGCAGTCTGGCGAAGCCTATGGATACTTTCTTGGAATAGTATTTTTAATCATTGAAAGAAATGCTAAATTTCAACTTTTTTTTGTTTTGTTTTTGTTTTTGCTTTTTTTGGAGGGCAACTGGGGGTAAGTAACTTGCCCAAGGTCACACGGCTAGGTTTTTGTTTGTGTCTGCATTAAGTGTCTGAGGTCGGATCCGAACTCAGGTCCTTCTGACTCCAGGGCCGAAGCTAAAATTTCAACTTTGATTAGTGAAAATAATAATGTATTTTGTTCCTATCCAAGTTTACCTAACTCTTGAAATCTACCCATGTTTCCCTTGGGATAACAGATTAAAAACACTTTCTGTAGAGGAATAAAGAAGTGATAATGCCATCGCAGCTTGTCCTTGGTCAGAATCCACCTGGAATAACAAGATCAGTTCTGGACACTTTTAAATAATACACTAATAAATGGAGAGTATCAGGAGGAGAATGATCAACATGTTGACAGGCCTCAAATTTAGGCTGTGTGTGTTTGTGTGTACTTGTATGTGTGCATATATACACACGTATATGTCTATGTATATACATACATAGATATATTCAACTGATACACACATATCAGTTGAAGGCATTGGGGGATTTAGGAGGAGAGGTTTGGCATGGAGAAATAAGAGAAGCCTTCAGTATTATCAGCAGAAGAGGCATTAAACATGTTCTGCTTGGCCCCAGAGGGCTGCATTGGGAGATCATCTATTATCCTTCATAGAAGGCTTCAAGCCCTATTTGATCATTTTGGGGAAATGTTAGGAAGGAAATTATTATTAATCAGGTGCCCAAAGCATTGTATAGCCTCAGGGATAACTTTTAGCTCTTGGTTTCTGCAATCTTGGACCCAGACATTTATCTAATGCCTCCTAGGCCAATGTTTTTTCTTTCTTTCTTTTTTTTTCCCCAGTGCACTTTCCATTAAAACACAATTATCCTTCCTATAAAGAAGAAGAGATTGATATAAATATATTTACCAGCTGAATGCAGGAAACATTCACTATGTACTCATTTTGCTGGGAGGGAAAATGACTTCAAAGCCTTTAAAAGGTCTTAAATTGGATAATAGGTGGAATACTTTCTTCTCAAACCCTTAATTCAGTATGTGAAAAAATTATACTTTCCTCTGTAGTACTCAGATCTGACAGTTTGAAGTGCTGTGTTCCATGGGAGTCTCTGTTTCCTGAATAGATTTTTAAACAGAAGTTCAAACCTTGACTGATCAGAATTATACCTTAGACTTGTACTCAGGAATCTCTTTTGTTCTTATCCACGTATCATGACTTGAAACCTCTGTGGCAATGAGGTAATTTTTGTTTTAAGTGAGATCTCCCACTATGCCAATTGAGACTTCCTTATATAGGAGTCAGTGAGTAGTAATTAATCATCTTTTGGGTGGCAAAGAGTAAAGTTGAAGTCCTTTTTGTTAGTCTTTGAAAAATCAATGGAAGATATGGAGAATCCATTTCTTACCATGTAAAGAAAGAGCCCTAGGAGACAGGAGACAGTGAATACATTTTCTCTTCATAGTTCCTTACATTGAGGTACATCTTATTATCTATTCTTTAAGAAGGGTTTTGTGTGAATATATTTTGAAATTTTTTTCTCCTCTTTGGCTAAATTCATTTTGGTGGCTTGGATGGATTTTTACTGACCTCTCAGTGCAATCCAGTGATGGATTAGGACTAAAAGAAAACTCACACTGATATTCATTGTAGTCTAGGAAAAACAGTCGTATGATTTACAAGAACTAGTCCAATAAAGTCTCAGTCCAATAAGGTTTTAATTCGGAAATTATGTCTTTTCTTACCCTGTTCCCTATATTTAGAATCCCCTGTTTTTTATTCCCAAAATTGCTAGTATCCTATTGCTAAAAATTACATTGTATTTATTTTCTATACATTTTGCATATGTTTTCTCTGAAAGAATGTGAGTTTTCTGATGGCAAGAACTATTTAATTTTAATCTTTTTGTCACCATCATCAAAAACAGTGATTGACATAGTAGAAATTTAAAATTCCTGTTGGGTGATTCACTGATGTCTTGAAAGCTGAAAATTTCCATTTTTAAGCTAATTAACACTCCTTACTTAGAAACTTATTGAGGTCAGTCAGATCTGCCTCTAGGGACTGTGCCTTCATATAAAACAACTGAAATTCACTGATCTTTTGGGTGACCCTGTAATGATAATGGGGATTTGAAGATCTTCCCTACCCCTTGTATTGGCAAGTATACAGGTACTTAGCACCTTGTTTCAAGTTTGTGATTGTATCAAGTATTAAGATCCAGAACTTGTGAATCCCACAGTGGGAGGAAGTTGCTGATGTAACAGGAAAGGGTGGAAGAGCGAGGAGCTAATACCATATATAAGGAAAAGCCCAAGCTAGAGAACCAGAATTTCTGAGAGAGAGAGAGAGAGAGAGAGAGCGAGCGAGCTCGAGTGTGCAAGTGTGCAAGAGTGTGAGCGGGTGCAAGAGAAACTGCTAGCATCCTGGGAGCTTCTGAGAACTGCTGCAAGGTGGAAGCTGCTAGTAGCTGGAGCTTCTGGGAGGCAGCAGGAACTTCTGGGAGGTAGCCAGAGCTGCTAGGAGCAAGCAGCATGGAGGCTGAGCAGCTATTGCTGGAGAGAGAGAGAGAGAGAGAGAGAGAGAGAGAGAGAGAGAGAAGAGAAGAGAACTGAGAAGAACTGAGGAGATAATTGAGAAGAACTGAGAAATGAGAAGAGAAGAGAACTGGGAGGAAGCATGGCTGTGGGGCTGGTACTTTGTCATTTTTGATGTTACTTTCTCAGATTTATCTGTTGACAGAGGATGTTGCTGTTGTTACAGAAGCCCTGGGACCTTACTGCTGGTTCAGAAGCCCTGAAAGAGGATTTTCTTGTTGTATGTTTACAGAAATCGTGGAAGAGGGTCTTGCTGACATTTTCAGAGGTCTTAGGACTATACTGATGATTTGTGTTGATTTCTTAGACATTGTTGTTGGGTCTATGTTGATTTCACAGGCAGAAAGTGAAGTGAAGATAGTGTTGGCAATGCATATGAATGTCATTGTGGTTTTGTTAAGCTTTGTCTTCCCAGAAACAGAAACTGTGAAGAATTTGAGGTGGACTAGACACTGTGAGTTTCAATATAGAACAGGAACTGCACAAGGTGCTGCACAAGGAACCGAGAGCTGCCTGCGTTTGAACCCAGGTGAAAGTTGGATAGATTTGGGCAGAAGCTGGGACTATGGAAGAAGAACCCTGGAAGCTGAGAGCCAGCCTGGGGTCAAGATGAAAAGACCTCTTCTTGGGTATTTAATGCAAACTGAGAAGATCATTATTTGCAAGGCCCGGGGGTGGAGAACTCTGTACTCTGTATCCTATACCTTTTCAGGATGATTGAGTTAAGGATGATTGGAAATTAATCTCCAATTAAGAAGAAAGAAGACTTTTTAACTGAGTTATTAAGACAATGTGACCTAGGGGTTGAGAAAGTTCAACCTTTGTACTTTAAGGATGATTAAATTGAGGATTTACTAAATGATTAAGTTACTAAATAATTGAGTTACTAAATGAATGTACTTTGTTTAAAACTATGTGGCCATTTTAGTGATAACTTGTTATTTTATAACATTGTGAATGCTGTACTTTGATTTCTGTGAATGTTTTTCCTTAATTTGCTACTGAGTAGATAGAGAGTTCACTATACTATTTAATCAGAACCTTGAAGCTGTCCACAGCAGCAGTCCTCTGGAAAGCTGCTTGTTCTTGGCTTTACACTAGGATCCTGAGAACTTCTGAGGACTTTTAGGAGCTGGAGAACTTCTGGGAGTTAGCCAGAGCTGCTGAGAACTTCTGAGAGCCAGCCAGACCAGCTAGGAATGAGAAGAACAAGAACTTGTTGGAAGCAAGCAGTGGGTACTATGAATGAGGAGAGGAGGCTCCTTGCTTGAGGGAACCTGTTTTGTTTTGAAGGCTCAGGAATGTGGGCATTTGCTGCATTGACTATGTGTACCAACTTTGTGGTTACTGTAATGACTTTGACTTTCTGGTTTGGTTTTCTCTATTTGAATAAATGCCTTGGTTCTGTCCTCCATGTGGAGAGCCTCTTTACATTTTGTGACTCACAACTATCCAGTATATTCATAGCCATCTTGGGTATTGTGAATATTTGCATTGCTGGTACAGACCTAGATTCTAGAGCTTCTTGAGCTACCCCATTGTATGGAGTGAAGGTAGAAGCTACAGAGTTGAAAGATTTATAAACTCTAGATTCCTGGTAAAATAGAGACAATGTTGTCCCTAGAGTCAGAGGACCAGATTTTGAATTCTACTTTTGATATGTGCTACTCTGTGACCTAGGGTAAATTACTTGTACTTCAGCTTCTTCTGATGTTTTCCTCACATATAACATGAAAGAATTTTGATTAAATGGCAAATGAGGTCACTTCCTTCCAGCTCTCACTCCAATTCTTTTGCCATAGCCTAAGGCACTCTGGGTATGTTCTTAATTATATGTCTTTTCTGGTCTTACTTTGGAGGTATTTGTTCTAGCTTCAGCATAAGAGATTAGCAGGATTCTCTAAGAAGTTTCATTCAAATCTGACAGTTTGAAGTGCTATGTTTCTTGGAAGTCTGCTTCCAGAATAGATTTTTTTGAACAGAAGTTCAAACCTTGACTGATCACAATTACATGAAGATTTCTCTCTCCTGTGGATGTTCTTGTAGATATATCTAATTAAGTCACCTGCCTTTTCCTTAAATGAGCTAAATACAAGGTCCATTTTCTTCAACATTGGCTGGGTCAGTTCATTCTTGTATTATCCCCATTTATGCCTTAGTAATGAAAACCAGAAACATTTTTTAATGAACTTTGCTGATGACTTTTGCTTTTAGATCATAGTCTATATGATCAGCCCACCCCACCATCACACTTTCCTGTCTAATAAAAAAAAAAACAACTAGCATAGTCTCTATATCTATTCCATACTCATAGACTTTTATCTCTCTCCAGAAAATAGGGAGTTGTCTAATATCTGTTCTTCAGGACCAAGGTTATTCAGTCCATTCAGTCAGAGTTCATTATCCTTTTAACGTTTTCTTGATCACATTATTGTAGGCACTGCCTATTGTAGACTCTTAGTTCTGTTTACTCTTCAATGGTTCTTATAGCCTTGCCCTCTTTCTCTGAACACATAGTCTGACTCTCACTCAAATAGATCTCTGATCTTCTTGATACTCATCCATATCCTACCTCAAGTTTGCCACAGGGAGTTCACCAAACTTACTGGAGTCCTTTTTGAATTTCTCTCCATAATATCGGAGTATACTAGCCATCCACCTGTAACCATTGCTCTCACCACATGACCAGTACATCTTCTCTTTCTGTCTTGCAATTATTCTTTATTCCTATTCCTTTTCAGAGCTCCTTGCTGGTTGTACATTGGAGCTTGGTGACATCTACTTTTTATATTTTCCATTGTTTTTTGAGTGACTGCATTAGAGGCTGTAGCATTCCAGGTTATAATTCCATGCTACAATACCTATACAATGTTTGCATTCAAAAGATGGGCTTTTGCTGTTAAGGAAATGTTAGAGTTAAAAAAAGTGCTTTGCAACTTCCTCATATCAGTCTGGCCCTTTCTCTTTTTATTTTTCAAATCTGAGCCCTGCTTATTTCCATCTCTGCTTCCAATCTCAGATAAACACACAACAGACTGAGATTATAGTGCATACATTATGATGTATGTTGAAATCTGGGCAATGGGTACTCCATTATCTACTTGGTCCTTTCTGTGTGGATGGCCAGTCCCAATTTTTTTGAATGATTACAGATGTCTTCAGTACGTCCTTCAATGCCTCCAAGTTTGGTGAAATCAAGATAATGCCATCTACAAATTAGAGCATCTGTATGACCTATTCATCCACAGGAATCACATCCTTGACTGGGATTTTGCATTGGAATTCCTCTGTCATGGTGGTGAATAATTTTAGTTAACATACATCTCCCTTTTTGTGCGATGTTTATTATCAGATGGTTGATATTGTGATATCCTCTAATGCATAGTGAATGAACTTCATATATGAATAGGAGACACTTTGTTTTAAAAGATCATGTTAGATCATATTCTATTGAGTTGATTGATTTTTCATGATGAACAAACAATATGCAGGAGAGGATCTTCTATTCTCTATGTACTTTGGTCAATTTTGAAAAGGTGGAGATATGGTCAATTGTTTGATGTCATTTGTGTGAGCCTACTTATTCTCTACTAATACGTTCAATGAAAATCACCTCCATTGTGCATAGATCATCTTTTGAAATTTTTTTGTATAGTCAGGAGAGTAGTCACATAGGTCAGTGTTTGATGTTTTCTTGGTCACTTTTTTTTGGAATCCATAAAGTCTAGGTTTTTTCCATGCCTTGGATATGTTACCTTCCTTTTCATACTTTGTAAGTCAGTCCCTCAATGTCCTTAAAAGTCTGTCCAACCAGGAGAGTTCCCCTTTATATTCACTGGATTAGACCTAACTGCTTTTTCCAGCTTTGTTCCCTTTGTGTTATTTCTATTTCCTCTGTCATTGCCTCAGAGCCTGTAATGTCAGGCTTAATGCGTGGCAGTTCCACCAGACCTTGATGGAGAAAAAAGTTTGTTGTGATAATATTGCAAACATTTTCCATTTAAAATCTTTTTCAGTCTTTTCTTCCCCCTCCCATTTTCATTGTTGAATGCCCTTGCATTGATTTCACTAGTTGGATATCTTCCTAAGCTTTCCTTAGGATGGTTTTATCCATTATTGCTTCTCTTTGCTTCATTAGGTGATAGTATTCATAATGGCTCATGATCCTTGTTCATAAGATTTTGCAAATATTTTAATATTATAAACCAGTGATGCCCTTGGCAGCCTTCTCTCTGTGTTGGAAAGAAAGTCAAATGTTTGCTGAATATAGCACTTTGTGAGATCTTTTGTTCTCCTTATCTTAGCATTTCATTTACATTGGCTTAACTTCCAGTTGAAAATGTTACAATCAATGTCAATGCCATTTCTGTTGTTGATTTCTAATCTTGATTTTTCATAACTTGTTCAATTCTGGATTAAATCATCATAACCACTCTGTATTATTCTCCTTACTATTCTTTCTTCTTGTTTGTTCTGACAATGGCCCAAGTGATCAAATAGTTGACTCAGGGGATAATCCCCATGTCTATAAAAAGTCTTTTCCTTTATGTTAAAATGTATTTATTTTTATTAATTGGAATGTGCTTTAATGTTCATCATGTTCAACACTTGCCATTTTGGGGGAAGAAACCATTTCTGCTATAGAATTTTCAGGTTTCTGAATAGTTTACAAGTCTTTGGGAACTCTAATTTCTTTTTATGGAATCATGTTTTCCTATATATTTCTCCCTGTCTTCATCTGTTCTCATTTCTTTGAAATCACTAAGTATCAAAATGAATGTTGATTTGATTTGGAAGGTTTTATGAAGTTCTTCACAAAACTTCTCTAACCCCTTCTTCCTCAGCAACTGACAATCATATGTAAGTTGCCATTAGTATCATAATCTCTTTTTTCTAATCCTCACCATCAGTATTACATGTGAGGATCAAAAGTCTCATGAGAATTTTTTCTTGTTACTTTTGAAAGTATAATAAGGTCACACTGCCAATTCCTTTCTTTACCTTTGAGTCATCCTTCTATTTACTGATAACTTCCTTTTCTTCTGTTATGGCAAAGATGCTATGATTAATATAATTTAGCTCTTCCAGCAATAAGTTCTCTCATTGGTCATCAGACAAGAATCTCTCATTAAAAATTCATTGATGATCTAAAAGCTATGAAGTTCTTAGAACCCTCGGTCCCCTTTTATACCACTCTGCCCCACTTCTTGAAGAAGCAGGAAAAGACTGCACAGGACTCTGGGTCAATTAATTTCCCACTCTGTGTCATGGGTTGCCATGGTCAAAAACATTTCTCACTAAGGGGCCAGGGTACTGGTGATATGCTTCACTGTGAATAACCAAGGTGATCCTTAGAAAACAGGCTTGTTCTGTTCCAGGGTCCATATTTAAGCTTTTTCAGAAGGGTCAAGCCTGCCGCAGCTTGTGCTCATATGGCCCAGTTTTCAAGAAGATATGGTCATCTCCATGTCATGATTAGGCATTGGAGTAAACCATTTGCTTTTTATAATATTTTATAATATGCTCTTATATTTGTATACCATGATTTGATAGCCATTCCCTAGATGATGGGTGACAATTATATTTCAAGATTTTTTTCTAACAAAAAATTGTTTCTATGAATGAACATAGTAACATAGTGTTTGATAAATCCAGAGACAGAAACTACAAGGCTAAGGACTCACTATTCAATAAAAACTACTTGGAAAACTTAAAATAAGTCTGATAGAAATAAGCTAAGGTCAAGATCTCATACAATATCCCCCCCAAAGCCCCAAATGGATACATGACCTGAATACAAAAGCTCATATCATAACCAAATTAGAGGATACTTTTCATAGCTATGTATAGGGGGAAAAATTCATGGACAGGTAAAGATAAAGAGAGTCATAGAAGATAGAAATGGAAAACGTTGATTACATAAAACTGAAAAGGATTTGCCCATGCCAAATCAAAGCAATTAAATTTAGAAAGGAATCAATTAACTGGGGAAAATCTTTATAGTAAGTTTTACTGATAAAGGTATGGTATTGAAGATATATAAGGAACTGATTTAAATAGATAAAAATTCTACTTTGGATAAATGATTAAAATGTATGAACAGGAAGTTCCCAAAGGGAAAACAAATCCAAGCTATGAAGTTCCATATGAAATAAAATGCTCCAAATAATTAGACAAATGCACTTTAAAAATAACTCTGAGATTATATCTCAAGCCTGTTACATTGTCAAAGATAATAAAAAATGAAAATGGGGAATTGTTGGAGGGGCTGCAGGCAGACAGACATTTTACTGCATTACAAATGAGGCTGTGGATTGGTCTTGCTAGCCATTTTGGAAAGCTATTTGAAACTATGTTGCCAAAGGCACTAAACTCTATGTACCCTTTTTTTTTGCTTTTTTTTTTTTTTGGAGGGCAATTGGGGTTAAGTAACTTGCCCAAGGTCACGCGGCTAGGTTTTTGTTTGTGTGTGTTTAGTGTCTGAGGCCGGAACCGAACTCAGGTCCTTCTGACTCCAGGGCCAGTGCTCTACTCACTGCGCCACCTAGCTGCCCCCTCTATGTACCCTTTTAGTCAATGGTAACACTATCAGACAAGTTGTCCTAAATGATCAAATAAAGAGAAGAAAGATAAACTAAAATATTTATAGCAGTTCTTTTTGGTATAGTAATTGCAAAATGAACAAACAAATTAAGGCATATGAGAGTAATGGAGTATTATTTTTCCATTAGAACTTATGAAAGAAATGATTGCAGAGAATTGTGGGAAGGATTTGTATGAACTGATTCATAGTGAAATGAGCAGAACCAGTAGAATTTCCACACTAACAATAACATTGTAAAGCACAAACAACTTTGGAAAACTTGGAGAGTCTAATCAGTTCAATGGCCAACAATAGCTCTAGAGGTCTGATGAGAGCTTGCTATCTCACTTCTAACAGATAGGTAGTGGAATCAGGGAGCAGAATGACACATACATTGTTAGACATGGCAAATACATGAATTTGGTTTTCTCAACTATGGAGATTTGCTAAAAGGTGTGTTTTAATTTGAGATTTGAGAAAATGGGATTGGAAAAAGGAGAGGGGATCTAGTTATGGTGTTGCTAAAGATAAGTAAAGGACAAAAAGGGTAATTAAATAATTAAAAAATAAATATGGGGAAGTTCAGAAAGGGAATACAATGGTACAACTGTGAAAATAAGTTGATTTTATTATATACTTTAAATAAAGCAAACTATATTGATGGTAGTAGAGATTTGATTTTATATATAATATTCTTTTTTCCCTGTTGCATATGGAAATGCTATTTTGTGTGTTCATAAATTCAGAATAAAAATAAAACAAAAATATTGAAGTGCTATGATGAATATTTTTGTATATATGGGGCATTGGATCCTGTCTATTACTTACTTTGTGTATATGTTGAATAGTGGTAGTTACGGTATCCCCACTTTAGCGACTTTCCCACACGATTCCAATTTTTTGTGTGTGTTTTCTGACATCCCAACTTCATCAACACTGGTTTAGCATTTCTGTGTTATCAAGATCTTTCATTGTTGTCTAATCCCATCTTTTATTACCTTTATTAGTTGGATGAGTGTGAAGAGAAACCTGAAAATCATTTAAATATATTATTAGTGATTTAGAACATTATTTCTTATGGTTATTGATAATTTATATATCTTCTTTGGAAAAAGGAATTGATTTTCTCCACTGACCTATTGGGAGATGGCTATCATTCTTAAGTATTTGTGTAAATTCCTCATATATTTGGGATATAAGACTTTTACCTAAGGTGTTTCAAATATAGTCTTCCCCAAAGACTCCATTCAATGATTTTTCTTATTATTATTACCGAGTCATTAAAAACCATCTCAGTCTACCATTATGCTACTAGATGATTCCTTTCATGATCGACAAGAAGAATTTACCACCTTTACAAAGTGACCTTTCAAGTTTTCATTTAGATATTCTTCTAGGCTGGTGGAGATAGAGGGTGTGGCAGGCTGATTAACCTAGATTTCTTTTTATAGGGAAAAGTGGAGATGACAACTAGGCATGAGAACAATTTAGGAGTGCACTAATTGTAGCCTCTGATACTAAGGGAATTCTACCAACCCCAGCATTTATCTTTATCTGGACAGATGTCTGGAATCTAGTTACCCTAAATTATTGTATTTGGAAAAGGCTCGATTTCTTTTATATTTCCTTAACATAAAACTCCTGTATACCAACCACCTGTGACACTCAGACCTTCATTTCTGGACCATGGGTTGGTTGGGGCTATCACATGTGTTTTTCATCCTTAGAACCAAAACCAATCTTGAGAGTTGAGTGATGGGTGATGGGTCAAGGCACACGCATCTTCAGTATCCTTTACCCACTACATTGGAATGTATGCCATTAACAAACACCATAGTTAGCTCAACTCTGTCTGAGCTCTGTCTTTGTACTGTAATATCACTGACTAAAGAAGAGTAGTATGATAGTAGATTAGAACATTCCTCATATCACCCTGATGGTTTTTTTCAGTTTGAATACCTTATAAAAATCCAGGTGTCCAATGTGTGTGTGTGTGTGTGTGTGTGTGTGTGTGTGTGTGTGTGTGTGTGTGTGTATGTATGTGTGATGGTAAAGTGGATGTCAGGAAGGAGGAGAAGGTTCACTGAAAGGAATAGTGAAAGATATAATAGATACATTTTTCAACCTTTTGATTCTCAATCTCAATTTCTCTCTCTCTCTCTCTCTCTCTCTCTCTCTCTCTCTCTCTCTCTCTCTCTCTCTCTCTCTTCCTCTCTCTCTCTTCCTTTGTCCTTTCCCCTCCCCATTTTCTCCCCTCTCCCTCCCTCCCTCTCTCATTACTAAGCATAATGCCTGACATAATAGGTGCTTGAAAATGTTGATTCAATTTAAATGAAGTGTATAGGATTGTTCCACAGTACTCACTTACATAGCTGAGGAACTGTGGCATGAAAAATGAACTCACTTGCCAGAGGATATGTCATTTATAATCAGAGAAAGTTCTCTCAAATCAGGAAGGAATATGGCCTTTGATCCCATTGGCAAAGTGCTCTAAGACCTTCCAGACCCCCAGCCCCAGCCCCTCTGCCATGGTGTAGTCCTGCTCTAGTGCCCTGCCATGATATCTCAGTACAGTTCTTAAATTTTCTTACACACTATCTTGAAGGTCTCCTTTACTCATGCCCCAGATGTCTCATCTCTTGATGACACAGATGCTCTTTTCTTAGAGGCTTATCCACTCTGAAGGGAAACCATTGAATTGGGAGTTGGGAAAAAAAAAATATATATATATATATGTGTGTGTGTGTGTGTGTGTGTGTGTGTGTGTGTGTGTGTGTGTGTGTGTGTGCTTTTTTTTTCTCTATTTGGCACGTAACGTACTCATTTCTATTTACACTGACCACAGTATGCCTACAGTACTTGCAACTGGAAGGAACACAGGAATACCGTAAGTGACAAGTCTTGAGTTCTAGTCTTAGTTTTGAACTTTGTTTGCTGAGTTTCTATTTCCTTCTCTCTGAAATGGACACAATAGCATCTGTCTAATGTATCTCCTGGGGATAGGGGTTGAGAGAATCAAATGATTTAATAGATAGAAAGGTAGTTTAAAAACTGTAACATGATATACAAGTTAAAAAAATATGATTATTTACAGGCAAGCCAGAGCCTTCTGAAACAAGATGCCATAAAATAGCATTTAAAAATACTCTGTTTATATTAAAACCTTAAATCCAAAGGGTGCTTGGCTTTGTTTTCTGTTTATTCCCTCCAGATAAATAAGCCAAATCAGAGTGAACAATGATGTTGGGTTTTTCTCTATTGGCTTAATTCATCCAGCCAAATACAGTGACAGCTCTGATGAGTTGTCCATATCTCCAGCCACCAATGCCATCTATCTTCCCTGTCTTTTAACTCGGAAAATGCTTTAATCAGGCTCAGGGTTTTTGCAAAAGGGCATTTGCCCAGAAAGGAACAATGTTTTCTCCTGCTGTGCTACGGGTCCCTATTTCATGTTCTGAACTCGTCATGTGTCCAGAGCTCCAAGTGATATTTATATGTTTTATTTTCAAACTCTGATTAGTGAGAGCCTGCCTTGAGAAAAACAATCAGTGACTGTATGCAACCTGAATGGAAACTTTGTATCGTGCCTTGCCCGTTTTAGTTCCTTTTAGAAATAACATTGAAGATGAAAGACTATTTTTAAAAATTATAACAAAGCTTTTACTGACATTTTCCTGTAGCGTATCCTTCTCCCAACACATTTTTGGACACTTAAGAATTTATTTTCTAAACATATTTCCACATTAGTCATATTGTGAAAGAAGGAACAGAAGAAAAGGGAAAAGCCACAAAAAAGTGAAAATAGTATTTTTTCTTTGGTCTGCATTCAGACTCCATAGTTCTTTCTCTGGATGTGGATAGCATTTTATAGCATGAGTCTTTTGGAATTGTCTTGGATCATCATATAGCTGAGAAGAGAGAGAGCTAAGTCAATCATAGTTGATCATTGTACAGTGTTCTCCTGGTTCTGCTCACTTCACTCAGCATCAATTCATGTAAGTCTTTCCAGGTTTTTCTGAAATCTGCCTGCACATCATTTCTTATAACACAATAGTATTCCATTACAATTATATACCCCAACTTGCTTAGCTATTCCCTAATTGATGGGTATTTCATCAATTTCCAATTCTTTGCCAACTCAAAAAGAACTGCTATAGATATTTTTTGTACATGTACTTCCTTTCTTTCTGGGATACAGACTTAGTAGTGGTATTACTGAATCAAAAGGTATGCAGTTTGATTCCCCAACATGTTTTGAGGAGAAAATAAATAGACATCATTCCATATGCACATCCATCCCTCTCTCTCTCTCTCTCTCTCTCTCTCTCTCTCTCTCTCTCTCACGCACACACACACACACACACATTTTGACATAGCAAGCAGAACTACCATTTAGAGTCTTCACTAAATGGGATTAACTTGGGTTTAGATGGGATAGGCACTCCAGTATTTCAAAATCTTTTCATAAAAAAGAGTTAAATTGTGGGCATGGCCAGTTGCTGCCATTGGCTGGGATGTGGATAAGAGAAACCTTATCAGAAATCATTGCTCTGACCTGTTCCTGCTTCTTCTCACTCCCCTCTGCCATATACCCTTATCTCCTCATCTATAAAATGAGATTGGACAGGATGTCCCCTGAGGTCTGTTTCCAACTTTAAGTCTATGGTCTTTGAGCCTATGACCCTCTAGACTCTCACAAGACAAATACTTATAACCTGGTTGGAGCTTTCTAGTAGAAAAGAGAAACTAGAGCTCCAACATCTACTTGGTCCTGATTGACTTGCCTGAAATGTATAAGGACCCAAATTCCACATTTGAAAAGTAAGTAAATCCTATGTATAAACATAACTTTTTTTTTTTCTTTTAATACTAGGCTGAGGGGTCCTGGGGAATAGGGTTGGGGAGTAAAGTGTAATTTTTAAAAGGACAAGAATGTATTCTCAGATAGAACGGGGCAATGGCATCCAGTGCTTTTTTTTTTTTTTTTTTTTTACAGGTTTTAAACAAATACTTTATTAACTTCTGTTTTACATCATTCATTTCCGCCAGGTTTTGAGTTACAATCATTTTCCCCCCATTATTCCCCTACCCAACCTCCCAGAATAGCAGTCCCACAAGATATCACTTCCTCCAATCTGCTCTCTCCCATACCTTCTCCCATACCATCGACTTTTCCATTAGAGGAAGATGAATCTTTGTGTCCCAATGCCTGCACATCTTATCTCCCAATTATAGGCAAAAGAGTATTAATAATAGTATTTATATATATATTTGAAACATTTAATCTTACGACCTCGAATTTCAGATCCATTTCCTTCCTCCCTTGTCACCCATTCCTTCTTGGGATATAAGTAATTCAGGATATGTTGTACATGTCTAGCTATGCAAAACATTATCATGGTAGATATATTGTACAAGGCTGCTTATAATTCCCTCCCACTCATCCCACCCCCCACCTGGTCCATTCCCTACATGATCCTGTCCCTCTTCTATAGTGGGTACTTCCAACCTCCCCTTCCCCTCAAGGATGCCCTCCCAATCCATCATCCCTCCTCTCATCCCCCTTCCCCCTATCCTGCTGCAGGTTGAGATATCCCATTTAGTATGTATGTCATTTTCTCCCTGAACCAAATTCAATGTGAATGTGGTTTTGCCTTTTTAGCCTTCCTTATTCTCCCCCTCCTTGCACCCACTTCCCCTACATGAGATAGTTTACCCTACCATGTCTCTCCCCATCTCCTCTTGCCACTTTCCTCTCTCACCTCATAATTTCATCCCTTGAGTACTCTCCCTTCCCAACAAAATCAACCTATGCCCTATCCATATATAACTGTAACCATATACACACACATTCACATATGTATTCATATGACCACACCCCCTTCTTCCATTATTTTCATAGTGAGAAAGATATCAGTCACAGATATTGCTTTTCCATATAGGAATGTAAATAGTTCAACTTTGATAAGTTCCTTTTGATTTCTTTTCCTGATTACCTTCTCAGGCATCTCTTGCTTCTTGTGTCTGGATGTCAAATTTTCTATTCAATTCTGGTTTTTTCCTCAAGAATGCTTGAAAGTCCTCTATTCCACTGAATGACCATATTTTCCCTGAAACAAAATACTCAGTTTTGCTGGGTAGGTGACCCTTGGGTTCATTCCCAGTTCTTTTGCCCTCTGGAATATCATATTCCATGCCCTCGATCCCTCAGTGTAGAAGCTGCCAGGTCCTGGGCTATTCTGATTGTGTTTCCACAATATTGAAATTGTTTCTTCCTGGCTGCTTGTAGTATTTTCTCCTTGATCTGGGGATTCTGGAACCTGGCTATAATATTCCTGGGAGTTTTCTTTTTGGGATCTTTTTCAGGAGGTGATCGGTGGATTCTTTCAACTCTATTTTGCCCTCTGGATCTAAAACATCAGGGCAGTTTTCCTTGAGAATTTCTTGAAGGGTGATTTCTAGGTTCTTTCCTTGATCATGGCTTTCAGGTAGTCCAATAATTTTTAAATTGTCTCCTGGATCTATTTTCCAGGTCAGTGGTTTTTCCCATGAGATATTTCACATTGCCTTCTAATCTTTTGTTTGTTTGGATCTGCTTAACAGCATCTTGATTTCTCATAAAGTCATTAGCTTCCATTTGCTCCAGTCTAACTCTGAAGGAATGAATCTCCTCAGTGAACTTTGAGATTCTTTTTCCATCTGGCAAATTCGACTTTTTAAGGCATTCTTCTCCTCATTGCCCTTTGGGCCTCCTTTGCCATTTGAGTTAGTCTATTTTTTAAGGTGTTGTTTTCCTCAGTCAGGCTGTTGACCCTCATTTCATACTTTTCCTGCATCCTTCTATTTCTCTTTCCAATTTTTCCTCCACTTCTCTTATTTGATTTTTAAAGTCCTTCTTAAGGTCCTCTATGGCCTGCAACCTGCTCATGTTTTCCCCTGGGGCTTTTGGAGCAGGACTTCTGACCTCACAGTCCTTTTCCCGCTCTATGCCCCCAAAATAGGAGTCTAGGGTTGCATTTTTTCTGTTTCCTTTGCCTTGGCATGTTGCCACTTAATTACTTGACTTTTGGGCTTGTTGCCACACTATGGCTTTAAGGCCAGCTAGAGGAATTTTCGTCCTGAACGTGTGGGGGGCAACTTCCGTTTCTGGCAAGCTGTAAACCCACCCACAACTTCCACCCTAGATCGCAATCCAGATCCAGGGAGGTTAAAGCAAGAGCGATTACCCCTCAAGACTGATCACTGGATCTCCCCACGATTTGTAGGCTGGGAGCCGGAAATGCCTATGAAAACTACACAATGGCGTGTCTCCTCAGCGGCTTCTAGCCCCCAGGGGAGGGAGCTGACGCATTCCCCAAATACAGGGCCCAAAGTCCATAGGACACTAACCTCTTACTTTGTCCTAGGCAAGTCTATGTTGATAATTCTGGGGTCGCCACAGTTCCTGGTGTTCTGGGGTTCCTCCAGGCGGCTGCTGGCCCTGCCGCCCTGGGGCTAAAACCTCGGCTCACGTGGACCTGGGCTCGGCTCGGCTCAGCTCCTGCGCTCTGCGCTCTGGGCTCTGCGCGCTGCTGGCTCCCAGACTGCTGCGCTGGTCCTTCCTGCAGGGTGCTGGGCTGTCCTCAGCGGGAGGTTAGCTTCTCTGTGTCGTTCTGTGGGTGCTGGGGCTCCAGAAGTTTTTCAGAGTCCTTTTTTACATAGTTTGTGGAGAATCTGGGGGCAGAGAGGCTTGGACTAGCTGTTTCTACTCCGCCATCTTGGCTCCGCCCCTATAAACATAACTTTTAAATCATTTAACATTTCTTCAAGCACAGAAGGTTTTCTCAAACAGGACTTGGAGAAGTATGTGGTATGGCTAAATCACCAAATCACTTCCTAGAATATTTCAAAATATATAGTGAAGGATGTGATGGAGGATGCCTAAATAAATGTGCTGTGCTTTTCCTTTGGACAGAAACATGTCTGCTAAATCAGGGAAAATATCGTACAATATAGGAAGTGATTATATGAGATTAGTAGAGTTATTAAATGAAAATGGAGATAAGAAAATAACATGAAAATATAAGTAATTGCATTCAATTTTTGCTATAAGTTTCATTCAGAATATGGGAAAGGAATGATATCAGTAACTGTGGAAATAAAATTAACAGGGTGGGCAAATGATTGTATGAGGAGTATTAAGAAGATGAGGGATACAGATGAGTTAGAGGTTTTGAACCTAGGTGGCTAAATGGAGAGGGGCACCATTAACAAAGTAGGGATGTTTGGAGGTAGAATTGAGTTAAGGAAGATGATGACCCTCTGGAAGTCTTGAACATTTTGGGTTTTAAATGCCTATGGGGTATCCAGATAGTGAAGTCCTGATCAGGGCAGAAGATATAGACCTGAGAATCACCTGCATAGAGATGGTAATGGACTTCCTGAGAACTATTGACATCTAGGAACACAAGACCATTCCTAAGGGCCAAAAGAGACCTAATTACATTTTGGTATACAGAGTACTGGACTTGAGGTCTGGACATGCTAAGTTTGAATCCAGTTTTACTTACTAGCTGTATGAAACTGGGCAAATCATTTAAACTCTGTTAGCTTAAATTTAGTAATTTGTAAAATGGAGATAAATAATAATACCTACTTCACAGGGTTGTTGTGAAGATCAAATGAGATACTGTCTGCAAAGCTCTTAACAAAATTTAAAAATTAAGCTATTATGATTTTGCATCTATTCTGTATGATTTATATATGTGTATGCATATATATGCAGATTTCCCACTGATATGTAAAATATATAAGCAGAGATTTTCTTCTCCTTCCTTCCTTCCTTTCTCTTTCTCTTTCTTTCTTTCTCTCTCTTTCTTTTTTCTTTCTTTCTCTTTCTTTCCTTCCTTCCTTCCTTCCTTCCTTCCTTCCTTCCTTCCTTCCTTCCTTCCTTCCTTCCTTCCTTCCTTCCTTCCTCTTCCCTCCTCTTCCCTCCTCTTCCCTCCTCTTCCCTCCCCTCCCCTCCCCTCCTCTCCTCTCCTCTCCTCTCCTCTCTTCTCTTCCTTGTCAAGATAGGATGCCAATGCATAAAGAGTAGCTTAAAAGGAAGACATCAGAAAGATGATGATTATAATAATATTAAATAATATCTACATTTGTGTAGCGTTTTAAGGTTTGTAGAGTGCTTTACATGTGTTACCCCATCTTACCTTCACGACCACTGTGTATGGTAGGTTTAAGAAGACTAGAAAGGTAAGAGGAAGCTAAGTTATAAGGGGTTTTAAATGCCATATAGAGGATTTTGTATTTGACCCTGGCAGTGATAAGGAGCCATTGGTATCTCTTGAATAGGAGGTAATACAAATAGACCTGTGCTTTAAGAAAATCACTTTGGTTACTGAATGGAGGACAGATTGGAGTGGGGAGAGACTTGAGGCAGGTAGACCCACCAGCAGGCTACTGAAATAGTCCAGGTGTGAAGTGAGGAGGGCCTATACCAGAATGGTACAAATGTCAGAGGAGAGAAGGGGGCATATTTGATAAATGTTGCAGAGGTGAAGTTAATAGACCTTGGCAACAAATCAGATATAGGGGATGAGAGGTAAGAGGAGTCACCAGGGTGGCTAGGTGGTGAAGTGAATAGAGCACTGACCCTGGAGTCAGGAGGACCTGAGTTCAAATCTGACCTCAGACACTTAACACTTACTAGCTGTGTGTAGCACCAGTGCACTATTTATAGCACCCACAATCATGATAAAAACCGTGACTATAAGTATCACATGACATTTGATTACAAAATATGCCAGATTCTCTAGATAAAAGATAAAGCTGAAGGATTTAGACACCAGAAAACAGAATGCCAAAACCAGTAAGCCAATTTCATCATAGTACCAAAGATATTCAGAAGCCATAATAATGCTGAGAGCCACAGCATCCTTCAGCCTTCCCACAAACCAATACAAGATCAATATCTACTCATGAGCTTATCTGACTCCTTGCCTGAGTTTTCTCCCTCCCCCCCCCCCATCTATGTAGATCTGAACCAACTTCCTATGGGCTCTGCTCCTTTAGCAAATTCCCCTCCATCACAGGCTCCATGTGATTACATTCAGCCTATTAGAGGGCAGAGTTTACTTTCAAAGCAGGGGAGGTCTTTAAACTCCCCCCAGGTCTATTAATGGGCAGGGAAGATCTTCAAATTCCCTTTACCTTTACATTCAGCCTCAAGATCTTTCATGTCCCTTACATTAAATAATGAGATGTTAGGGATAAATGGAGGACAAACTGGTGTCAACAGAACTTCACAACAATATAACAGGGATAATAGAAAAACTTTGTACATAAAACAATAGCTTAGGGTGGGGACTTGAGCACAAGCACCCCAAACTTCCCCCCTCGAACAAATGGGGCTCAAAATCTTGGGGTAAGGGGTGAAGCTCTCTTCTCCAAAGCTACTTCAAGCTGAAATTGGACATAGAGCTGTGAGTGCCCCAAGAGGTCCCATTCAAGAGTTGAGCTCTTTAGCTGTCATCTGAAACTTGGTCAATGCCAGGTCCAGAGGTGGCACATCACAGTCATGGACAGGGAGTGACATCCAGCTTCAGTAATCAGTCATCTGCAGGTGGATGCTACCAATCCTGCAGAAAACAAATCTTGCAAACAAGTTTAACAGATGAAAAATCAAAAAGAAACAAATATAGGGTCAGCCATGCTTCTGGAGCTCATGAACTCCCTTTCATAACCTCATTCACAGCAGAATATATGACACTGTCCTCCCTCTTTTCCAATGACATGATACACTGACACAAATTCAGCACATTGACCACTTCCACATATCCTAGAACTTTCTTTTATCTGAGTTTCCTGAAGGTATGACAAACTTGGATACAATGGTTCAGGAAGATTTCCAGGGACAGTTCTCACTTCTCTATGCCATTGAACACCAAGTCAATTTTCTTGATACATTTTGTATAGTTCATTAGCTGGAACACCATCAATTCTTCTAAAATCAACTCTTGCTCTCAATAGAGCAGCAAACGATTCTTTTCTTGGCAGTCCATTCTGACTTTGAAGCCTCTAGCCACTCACTTTTCTCTCATGAGTAAATTTATCTTTTTCCCATTCTCCTAAGTCACTTAGCTGTGAAATCTTATCCAGTACCTCTGAAAGAGGGTGCACTATTTCACCAATTAGTAGAGTCAGAAGTAGGGGCTTATAAGCAGGGGGAGCTGTCTTCACCAGGATATTTCTTTCTTTCTTTTTTTTTTTTTTTAATTTTTATTTATTTATTTATTTTTTTTTAAAAGCAATTGGGGTTAAGTAACTTGCTCAAGGTTACACAGCTAGTCATTATTTATGCGTGGGTGCTCATTTTCTGAGGCCGGATCTGATCTCGGGTCATCCCAACTCCGAGGCCGGCGCTCTTACTCACTGCGCCACCTAGCCACCCCTTTAGGGCAATTGGGGTTAAGTAACTTGCCCAAGGTTACATGGCTAGGTTTTTGTTTGTGTGGATTAAGTGTCAGAGGCTGGCTCCGAACTCAGGTCCTTCTGACTCCAGGGCCTGCGTTCTATTCACTGCGCCACCTAGCCGCCCCTCACCAGGATATTTCTATGAGGAACTGCTGAGGGGATTTCATGATATGTATCTGCATTTCCAACCCTGATAGCAGTTTTCATTACTTCTTCTTTCAACTTTCTCATGTAGTCTTTAAGTCAGTACCAGGGTCTGTCTCCACTAGGCCACATAGAATCAGTGGGATACATTCTATTGCATCTATCAGCAGCTAAAGCTAATAGATTGGTTGTATTGTTACATCCTGCCAAATGAAAATCTCTAAAGTTTGCTGGACAAAAGGATTCTGGCAAATATTTATAAATTTCAAGCAGTCCACTCTATCTACCACTATCCCAGCAGCTCCTTCATCACTGATTCTTACCATCCAAGACACTAAGGATTCTCCCATCCTTTGGGTGAATCTGCTCAAAATATCAGTAAACTCCTGTTGAGTGAATCCTCAAGTATCTCCTTTAACACTGCTTGGCCTCTCTGATTCTCCTGCCTTCTTCTCAGTATGGGGCAAGCTTCTGCTCCTCTAAAGTCTTCACCATAAACAATGTAACATTCGGTAACATTGTATCACCATTCTGTACAACACATGGACTTTCTAGAGAGTTGTTGTCATAGCAACTAGGCTCAGACTCTACCAAAGCTGTATAAACTTGCCTCCTGTTATTTTTTTTTCTTCTTTTTCTGAGCCAAATTTACAACAGCCCTCTCTGCTTCTGGAGACTCTCCAGTAGTCTCTCCTTCCACCTGAGAGTCTCCAGGTTGCCCTTCTAAAGGAGGGCTCAAATTCTGGTACTTAGCCAACTCTTGTAACAGCTTTTTTCAGCTTTTACATACAATATGGTATTCTATCAGCAAAACCCAGCCTCTTCTACTCACTGCCTCCAGCTCTCTCCCAGGTTTTATTGGTATTCTTTGCAAATATGTTTCTAAATCTCTAGGTTCTCCCTGCTGAAGCCTCTGTTCCCAGTTTTCACAGAGCCCTGTACTTTTAGACCACTCCCTTGTTAGATAGGCATAAGGCAAACCCTCCCATCCTGGGATAGCCTTTTCTTCTAATTCCCTTCTGCCTCCAACTAGAAGTCTGATATTTCATGATCCTCATCTCCAAATGTAGCACCAATGTAAAATTTACAGCACCCACGATCACGATAAAGACTATGACTATAAGTATCATGTGATGTTTGATCACAAAATATGCCAGATTCTCTAGATAAAAGATAAAGCTGAAGGATTTATCTAGACACCAGAAAACCAAATCCCAAAACCAGTAAGCCAATTCCATCATAGTACCAAAGATATTCAGAAGCCATAGTAATGCTGAGAACCACAGCATCCTTCAGTCTTCCCACACACCAATACAAGATCAATATCTACCCATGTGCTTATCTGACTCCTTGCCTGAGTTTTCTCTCTCCCACACCCGTCTGGCTAGCTCTGAACCAGCTGTTCCTGTGGGCTCTGCTTCTCTCCACAGGCTCCTACCACAGGCTCCATGTGAATACATTCAGTCTATCAGGGGGCAGGGCTTATCTTCACAATAGGGAAGCTTTCTGTGGGCTCTGCAGTACCCTTCAGCAAAACTTCTCCCATCACAAAGTCCATGTGATTACATTCAACCTATTAGGGGGCAGAGTTTCCTTTTAAAGCAGGGGAGGTCTTCAAACTCCCTCCTAAAGGGCAGGGAAGATCTTCAAATTCCCATTTCACCATGTGACCTTGGGCAAGTCATTTAACCCCAATTACCCTGCCTTCTACCCTCCAAAAAGAAAAAAAAAGTGGAGCCACCAATTATGTCTAGTCATTCCTGTAGGAATTTTTAAAGGTAGTATTTGAACTCATGTCATGCTAAGGCTGAGTGAGGATTAGCCCCACCTATGGGCTAATGAATAAAGACATTTCATCCTGAATTATCCCTAACCTATCTATAGCATCTAGAACACCTTCCTGGCCCCACCTGACCCTTCCTATTTACCTGGCATTTATAAATTTTCCTCTTAAGATCAACAATATTGCCTCTAGGGAGTTACAAACCCATGACCCTCTGAAGTCTCCTCTGTTCCCAACAAATCCTTATTCCTCTCTGTTCCAAACCCCCCTGCCATTTTTTACTCTTTCCATCAGTGATCTGGCATCAGGTTTTTTCTTAAGCCCTCTGAGGACTCTACATTGGCAACAGCAGGACTAGAGTGACAACTGATTTGCAAGTCTGACATTTCACTCTTGTCCCCACCTTGCTGTGAGTTCTATTTACTTCAAACATCACCACAGTTCTGTTTGATGAGTTTTGTGTCATGTTCTCTTATCCCCCTCTGCATGAATATGGCACAGGTAACCTGTTAGCCTCAAACCCACATCCCATATGTGACCTCCCTTTTCCATCACCCACTTAGGATTGGTGTCACAGGGCAAAGGAAAATTTAAGACTTTTAAAGATGTATCCAAGAAACTTTCTTGTATGATGTCACTTGTGTAGGTCATGTAATACAATTACTGTATATTCACAGCCCAACTTATTTCCCCAGAGGACCTTTGATACCCATGTTCCCTGTAGGTTCCAATCAATTCCTGTAGGGAATCCTAAGCCCGCTAATGGCACAATGAATAGAGCTCTGGACCTAGAGTCAAAAAAGATCTGAGTTCAAATGTAATCTCAGTAACTTACTAGTTATGTACATAAATCACATAATCTCTGTGTCCTATTTCCTCCATTGTAAATGGGAATCAAAATAGCACTTACCACCCAAAGTTGTGAAGATCAAATGTGATAATATTTATAAAGCACTTAGCAAAGTGCTTGGGACAGAGTGGACATTATATAAATGGTTGTTCCTTCCCTGCCTCCCTTCCTGCACCATTCCTCTGATGTCCACCCAAATTCTTGTTCCCTGATATCCCTACCAGAATGCAAGGTCACCTCTCCACCTTACCACATGTGCCCATTACAGAATGACATGGTACATTTTCTAGTCAGCTCCCTTGCATCAGGATTCTACCTTCTCATTATTTTTAGCACAGCTATAATTCATCTTCATTGTAGTAATTTTCTCCCTGCTTCCTCCTTCCTTTTCTATTGCATTCCAGTTCCCAGATGACCATATATTAATACTTAGATTCTTGCTAAATCTTCTGCCAATCAAAGGTTCAGGAGGGAACTGAATAGTGGTTGTCAGAGCTTCCCTTAAGTCACCAGTAACATAATGAGACTTTGTGATTTTCATTCTGAGTTGGTTCTTGACCAAGGCTACCTCATTCATCCATTCAACCCTATGGCCACCTTAATGCAATCATATACAATTTTCATGAGGAAGGGAATGATCATTTCATCTCAGACCTATCTGCTGTAACATAGCTTATGAGCAACTGAGCTGAGATTAGACCTAGGGATCCTAAATCTTAGTTCAATACTCTTTCCACCATGAAATGGAAAATTTGAGAGACAGGCAGAGATCTTTCAAAATTCCATTAGACTCAGTGAGAATGAGAAAATAGATTCCAGCTGTTCCCAGGCCAGAGTTTATACTAGACACAGTCCTAAATACACTGTTTTGACATTCCCAACATCACGAGACAAAACAGAGAAGAAATGGATAAAATTTTAATGAGAAAAGACATCATAGATAATGTTGATAAAAGGTCAAGTTAGTTAAAGATGGAAAGGAGACTGCTGGGATTTTTCTGGGAGGAGCTCCCCAGGGACTTATATGAAAACTATTGAAAGAATCCAAACTCTAAAAGCAGAGAAATTAGGGTAGTGTCCATATACTTATAGGCAAAGTGAGTAACAGGGACTTGCCTTCTGAACAAAGGAATATGTCAGTGAGAAAGAGTACTATGGTAAGGAGGTAACATCAACCCAGTTAAAGAAGGTGCCTAGCCCATCACAATTCCATTCTATGATTCAGATCTTAGAAATTCAGTATTACATGGCAGAGCGAATGTACCAGGCAGGGTTTTGGTGGTAGAGTGTCTCCTTTTTTTGTATAAACTCAGGAACTTACTTGCATCCCTGTCCTAACTAGCTTTGGATTGACAACAAAATGCTAGTATCCAGCTCTTGGAAAGAAAAGATGAATTGTTTAGGAAACATGCAGCAGGAGAGTGGGACCCACATGCGTAGGGAGGCCCACATGTGGCAAAGGGCCTGTTTTGTGGTTTGAAAAGAGGTAGACTAGACATCCTTAGCCTCTTTTCCCTCCATCTTTCTTTTTCTTTTTTTCCCTCCACCCTTCTTCAAGAGAAACTTTTATTCCTGCCAAGAGGGAAATCAGGAAGTTGGGGCCAGTTGTCACCACTCTCTTCTCAGAGAGAGGGGATATCAGGCTAAAAGTATATCTCTCTCAAATATTGTTAATCTAGAGGATAGGACTGGGTCGAAGCTAACTTTTGATCACTTAGTCATTGGGGACAGGGAGGAATATCTATATATCCAAATCTTGATTCATTTCCTATCTAAGACCAGGTCCACAGTGAACACACAGAGCAAATAGAGTAGCCCATTTATCCAAATTATAGCAAAACAAAAAACAGAGAAGGCATACATAAGAGAATGCGTACCAGATAAAACAAAGTGAAGGAGCTCTCCCTTTGGGAGTGAGATAACTCAGTTCAACCAAGAGAGTGTCCTTGATCCCACCCAAGGTGAAACTCCCTGAAGTCTCTGGAGTAGTAAGCTTGGAATATGACAGAGATTGCTAGTTCCTCTCATGGCTTCCCAGAGTCTTTTCTTCAGAAACCTGAAGTGGTGTTGGGCTCTTCCATTTTCTCTATCAAAGCTGGCAGTTAGGAACACTAACAGAGACTTGACATTCAAAGAAGGCTCTTGTTCAGAGAGACCCACAAAAGGAACACATGAAAGTAACTGGAAAAGGCTGGAGCCTTCCTTTCTCTTGCTAACTCTGCCTTGCTCCTCATGCAGGGTAGGGCATTCATCTCCACCAACAAAGAGGGAATTCCATGCCAAATGACCTTGGAGCAGGAATTACATATAGTTCACATGAATTTAATCTTTTCAAGTGAAAGGTTTTAGAGTCATTTTGGTACTGTGCAAAGATTATTGGGCTTGGAATCAACAAAATCTGAATGAAAACCCAGATTCTTATACTTACTAACTGGGTGACCTTTGGCAAGTCACTTTACTTTTCTGACTTTTTTTTCCTTATCTATACAATGGGAATAACCATGCTTGCATTAACTATTTGAAGGGGTCCCAATGAGGAAAGTATTTTCTAAATTTTAAGTGTTATATACATATAATTATTATTTTTCTTGGAATATCATCTTTATCTTTTAGTGCCCAAGCCAGATTACAGAGGGTTTAGAAGACAGAGAGGAGGAAATAAAGGCACTGAATAACAGTCAAATCTTTCAAAGAGTAGCTAAGAAGAGGAGAGATTTGGAAAAATAGTTATGGGAGTAGTAAAATATGATGAGAATTTTTTATTTTTAAAGATGGGGAGTTTTGTGCATGTTTGGAGATAAACAATAGATATGGAGAAAGAAGCTGAAGATGAGAGAGACAGAGTTGGAGAAGGAAAGGGAGGGTAGATGGTATCATGCTATCTCCTATTTCCATTTTTTCTTTTAACCCCCACTCTCATTACATGTATATTTTTCTGATATCCTTACCGATATGATTTCCACTCCTCTTTTCTCCCTTCCTCTTAGTACGATCTACTCCCTAATCCAGTCAAACCATACCCATCCATCTTCTCTCTGTTGGGAGGTGGCCAGTATGTTTCATCATAGGTCCTCTGGCAGCATCCTCCTTGGGCATTTCTTTCATCAGAGTTCTTAAGTCTTTTGAGATTGTTCTCTTTTCCCCAGGCAGCTAGATGGGGAATGGAATAGAGTACTGGACTTAGAGTCAGGAAGAGCTGGGGTTTGAATCCTTATTCAATCATTTATTTACTAGCTGTGTACCCTTGGGCATGTCACTTAACCCCTTTCAGCCTGAGTTTCATCACCAATAAAAAGGGAATAATAATAATAATGATAATAATAATAATAGCATCTACCTCACAGGGTTGTTGTGAAGATCAGACTGCAATTCTCTTTTTGTTTTTTGTTTTTTTTTATTTTGGAGGAAGGAAGGCAGGGCAGTTGGGGTTAAGTGACTTGCCCAAGGTCACACAGGTAGTAAGTGTTAAGCGTATAAGGCCGGACTTGAACTCAGGTCCTCCTGAGTCCAGGGCCGGTGCTCTACTCACTGTGCCACCCTGCTGCCTCTCAGACTGCAATTCTTAGAGCACTTTGTAGATGCTAGCTAGTTTTCATTCTCCTGGTTGCTCATTTCATTCAGCACATCCTTTGGCCATTCTTGAAAAGGAAGTGTTTATAACTCTGAAAAGGACGTCTCACAGAAACCCATAAATGAGTGCAGATTACTGAGCCCTGGGCTCAGTCAAAGAGGAACTTTTTAACAATTAGCACTAACATGAAACAGAAAAGGTTGTTATGTGAGGCTCTAAGTTAACCATTATCAGATGCATTCAAGCTGAAGTTGAATACCCATGTATCTGTCAGGGATGTTGCTAAGTACTGAACAGTGGGGAAGTACTGTACCAAATACATATGATGGGATGAGCCCTCAGGCAGGTGCATATCCAGCCACTTCAATCACATCTATGATCATCTACCCAATGGCAATTCTCGCCATGACTTTAGATGTCCATGTAAATATCTCAGGTTCTCGTAATTGCACTTTGTAGTGTGTCACCACACAGAGTAGGTATTTAGAAGCATGGCAGATGCAGAAAAAAAATACTGCAGTGTGCCTCCATAATTGGGGGACTTCTTTGATATTGTCATCAGTTATTTCTCTTCATTCCTGAAACAGATGCCATACTGGGTAGTAAGTTATATGAATCAGAAACTGTAATAAGAGGTTTGGGAAATGGGTGCAAATGAATCTGCTTTCAGTTATACTGGACATTTCTCACAGAGCCACTGGTGAATTTGTGAGATACAAAGCCCCATCCTCAGTGTTTTTCCTAGGTCCCAGTTGATGACACGGCCATCAATTCTTATCAGTCACAGCTGGCACCTCCCTCAAAGAATTCCTGCTATCTGTTTGACTAACCCTTGGCTTCCTTTTATTGGACTGTGGCCAGAGGATGAAAGGATCAGATAGGACATTCCATCAAGATGCTCCAGAGACTCTTGAGCTAGTTGTCCTGAGCAGGTTGCCCACAATGTGTCCATCCATCCTGATTCATTGACTCCCCCCAACCCTGCAATATTACTTTCTGATTTGGCATTTTAGTGACAGAAAGAATGTTTAAGCTGGTGGCCCTTCACATTGTTTCCTTCAGTTCCTGATCATAGAATCATGTATTTTTAAGCTAGAAGGGACCCTCTGAGAGGCCATCTAGCCCTGTCTTCTTATATAGAGGTTAAATGCCTTGCCTATCATCACCTAGGTAGTAAATGGAAGAGGCAGGATTTGAAACCCAGTTGTCTGGCTCCAAATTCAACATCCTTTATGTAGAAATTATGAAGCCAGGATTTCTTCCTTTAGAGAACTGCCTTTTGGCTGCCTTGAGATTTGCTCTTTAATCAATCATTAAGTATTTATCGAGTGCTTGCCATGTACTCAGGCCCTTTCCAGGTTCTCTAGGGGACACAGAAAAAAAGTATAAAGCATGGTCTCTGCCTTAAAGGGAGACAGAACTAAGAAACAGGAAGCAAGTATGAGAAACAAGGCAATGTATTACCAAGGCATATATAACCCATATAGATGGAGTTAATGTACTGTAAGAATTCATGAAAGAGAATGGCTAGATAGCCTTGGAATAAATATATGAAGGAAGGGTACAGGAAGAAACTGTAGCTTAGGGAAACAATAAAATAGTTCATATCAACACATGAAATACAGTTATAAAGTGTTTTATACATCATATGTCAATCAATCTTTAAAACAAATTTTGGAGGTTTATATAGACAATAACAGTCAGAAAGCCAATTTGCAGCATTAACTGCAGAGCTCACCAAAGTAGAAGATTATAAAAATTAAAGTAATATTATTTCCATCTTACAGATAAGAAATAAGAGCCCCCAAATGACTATATGGCTTATCCACAGTCCCATAGATCAACCAACTACGCAATTAGTAAAACACTTTTTATGTGCTTACAACGTGTGAGGCATTACGCTAAATATTGAAGGCACAGAAAATAATGGACTGGACCAGGACTTGAACCTAAGTCTCCTGACTTCTAGGCCCATATCCTTTTCATTTTTTATTCTGTAGTTTTTCAGTAATGTTCAACTCTTCATGACCCCATTTGGGATTTTCTTGGTAAAGATGATGGAGTGGTTTCCCATTTTCCTTTCTAGCTCACTTTACAGATGAGGAAACTGAGGCAAACAGTGTAAAGTGACTTGTCCAAGGTCCCACATCTAATAAGTGTCAGATTTGAACTCAGGTGTTCTTGACTCCAGAACTGTCACTTTATTCACTGAGCCACCCAGCTGCCCTGCCCCTTTTCATTACATAATAGCAGCTCAAGATAAGCAGGTACATAGACATTTCTTGGATTAAGTACAAAGTCATTATTATTGGCATAAAAGGTTTGTGCTGAGGAGCAATAGGAAATAAGGTTCCTTGAAAAAAAATGGGAAGATTATTAGTTGTTACCCTGGCGCTACAGGCCAAGGACCATGCCAGGAATGCCCTCCCTCCTCACCTCTGCCACTCACAATTCTTATCTTTTTTCAAGGGTCAGTTCAGGTGTCCTTTCTTCTGTGATGACATTCTGAAACCTTCCAGCTAATTGGACTCTTTTCCTCCATAATTTACTTTGCATTATTTGTATGCATGGTGCTTCCCCTTTCCACCTCCCTTTTCTAGAATGTAAGCTTCTTGAGGGCAGAGACTGATTTATTTTTGTCCTTTGTATCCCGACACTGAAAAGCATGTGGGATAGTAGAAAAAGCTAGAATGGAGTAAGAGAAGACTAATACTTATAATAGTTCTGCTTCTGATTCTGTTTGTATTCTTGGGAAGACCTTAATTCTTTTAGGCTTCAATCTCTTTATCTGTAAAACAAGAAATTTGGACTAGAAGACCACTAAGATCCCTTACTGCACATTTTTTTCCTTCAAAACTGTGATTTCATTAGTATAGGTAACCTATGATTTGGAAACCCCTCCAATAAGGAGGATCAACTATTTAGAGTCTAAAGCAACTTTAAAAACCCTCTAGTCTTGGAGAAGAGCCAAGATGGCAGAGAAAAGGCAGTGATTGCCAGAGATCTCTCCAAAACGCCTCTGAATACTCCTGAGTAATGCCATAAAAATTCCTGGAGTAGCAGAACCCACAAAAGGATGGCCAAAGATAACTTAGAAGGTCAAAGGAAAAGTCTGTAGCACCTGGGTCAAAGTGGAGAACAATCTAGTGCAGGCTACACCAGCACAGACCCAGCCTCAGCAAACCAGGGACAGGTTTTGGGAGCCACTAAATTAGCAGCAGCAGCAGTTGCTTCTGCTGCTTCTGGAGCTCTCAGCCCACAGAGAGTAAGGGGGTCTGGTCAGAAGATGATTACAGGGGTCTCTTTGCTAGCACTGAGGTAGGACTTTGTTTCTTTGCCCATACTCTGATCTGGTTGCAGTCCTAGGTGGCAGACCCAGAGTAAGGAGGAACAGTAGCACACCAGAACTTGAGGCCACATTCCTCGTCACAGTTCCAGGGCAGAAAAGAGTGTTTGTTGTCACTCACAGATGAGAGCACAAGCCAGGAGAGTAATAAACACCTCTCCTTAGATCATACCACCTTGGAGGAACTGAAAACTTACAGGGCCCTAAAAGTATCCCTGAAGACAATTGCACAAAATCTCTGAAGTCTGGGACAGTGCTTCCTCCATCCTGGAAACAGAGCCCTACTTTAACAAAGAATTGAAAGTAGGCTGACAAATAGGCTGACAAACTGAAAAAACAACAGAAAAAAATATTCTGACCACAGAAAGTTACTATAATGACAATGAAGATAAAAACATACACTCAGAAAAATATAACAAAGTCAAAGCTCCAACATCCAAAGCCTTCAATATGAATTGAACTCAGGTCATGGGACAACTCAAAAAAGATTTTGAAAATCAAATAAAAAAGGTAGAGGAAAAATTTGGAAGAGAAATGAGAATGATATAAGAAAATCATGAAAAATGAGCCTGTGTCTTAGTGAAGGAGACCCCCCAAAATTGAAGAAAATAACAGACCAGGCCAAATGGTAAAAGAGGTTGTAGTGGCAAGCACCCCAACATCCCCAGGGTGGCTGCCAACACAGGTTCTTAGATCTGCTTTTGTAAAGGAAAGCAACTCAAAACGGCTTAACAAGCTTACTTTAATCAAACAAACATATATTACCTAGTTCAGGGGAAAAAGGTCAACACCCCAAACTTCAGAGAATACAGACAGAAGTTTCAAAACAGAGAAACAAACATATCAAACAGACAGGCTTCCAAACTGTCCAACCATTATCAATACCAAATCACAGTTACCAGAGAGGGAAGCATCAACATCTGGGTTTTCAAAGCCTGGGGGCTGCCCAGAGTCTCATCTGGTCAAGTCACATAACACTTCTCAAAGTGAGCCCCAAAGCAAAGCCTCCCATCAGGGTTTATATAGCCTTCTCCTGGCTCATAGAATGTAACAACCTTCTTGACCCACTGCCCAATCACAAAGTATCAAAAGTGTGGGCTTTCCTGAAAAACAAGCCTCCCACCACAGGCTCCAGGTGCACTTAACCTAGGGGCAAGGAAGATCTTTAAATTTGCATTTCCATTAGAGATGTATAAAAAGGAGGATACTGAAGAAAATAACAGACTAGGCTAAATGGTAAAAGAGGTATAAAAAGCCAACAAGGAAAAGAATTCCTTAAAAAAGCAGAATTGGCTAAATGGAAAAGGAGGTTCAAAAGCTCTATGAAGAAAACAATTTCTTCAAAATTAGAATGGACCAAATGAAAGTTAATGCCTTTATGAGAAATCAGAAACAATAAAACTAATCCAAAAGAATGAAAAAAAAAAGAGAAGACAATGTGAAATATCTCACTGGAGAAACAACTGACCTAGAAAGTAGATACAGAAGAGCTCATTTGAAAATTATTGGACTACCTGAAAACCATGGTCAAAAAAAGACCCTAGACATCATCTCTCAAGAAATTATCAGGGAAACCGCCCTGATATTCTTGAACCAGAGGAAAATATAAATTGAAAGAAATTCACCAATCACCTCTGGAAAGGGATGCTAAAATGAAAACTCCAAGGAATGCTATAGCCAAATTCCAGAGTTCCCAGGTCAAGGAGAAAGTATTGCAAGGAGACAGAAAGAAACAATTCAAGTATGATGGAGCCACAGTCAGGATAACACAGGATTTAGCACCTTCAATATTAAAGGATTGGAGGGCTTGGAATATGATATTCCAGAGGGCAAAAGCACTAAGATTAAAACCAAAAATCACCTACCCAGCAAAACTGAGTATAATCCTTCAGGGGGAAAATGGATATTCAATGAGACAGAAAACTTTCAAGCATTTTTGATGAAAAGATAAGTGCTTAGAGGAAATTTAACACTCAAATACAAGACTCGAGAGATGCATAAAAAGGTAAATGGGGAAGGGAAATCAAAAGGGACTTGTTAAGTTTAAACTGTTTACATTCCTGCATGGGAAGATGTAACTGATGAGTTCTTTCTCTTTATTAGGGCAGTTAGAAGGGGCATATATAGACAGAGGGAGTAGGTGTGAAATCAATATGAAGGGATGATATGTAAAAAAATTAAATTAAGAGGTGAGAGAGGAAAGGAGAGGGAGAAAGGGAAAGGAAGAGGTAAAATGGGGTAAATTATCTTACATAAAAGAGGTAAGGAAAACCTTTTATAATGGAGGGGAAGAGGCAGGGAGTTGAGGGGGAATGAATGAAGCTTACTCTCATCAGAATTGTTTCAAAGAAGGAATAACACACACTCAGTTGGGTATATAAATCCATCTTAGCCTAAAGGAAAGTAGGAGAGGAAGGGGATAAGAGAAGGGGGGGTAGTCATAGAAGTGAGGACAGAATGGGGAAGAGGATAGTCAGAAGCAAAACACTTCTGAGGAGGGACAGGGTAAAAGGAGAAAAGAGAATAGAATAAATGGGGTGGGGGAATATGATGAAGGGAAATATAGTTAGCAATAGTAACTGAAAAAAAATTGAAGCAAGTTTCTCTGACAAAGGTCTCATTTCTCAAATATATAGATAAATGAGTCAAATTTATAAAAATAAGAACCATTCCCCAATTGATAAATGATCAAAAGATGTGAACACTTTTTGGATGAAATAATCTATAGTAATATTTAAAAATGCTCTCACTATTGATTAGAGAAATGCAAATTAAAACAATTCTGAGATACTGCCTCATACCTACTAGATTGGGTAATAGGACAGAAAAGGAAAATGACAAATGATGGAGGGAATGTGGAAAAAATGGGATGTTAATGTATTGTTGGTGGAGTTGTGACCTGATTCAACCATTCTGTAGAGAAATTTGGAACAATGCCCAAAGGGCTATAAAACCAGGCATGCCCTTTGACCTAGCAGTACCACTACTAGGTCTGTATCCCAAGAGAGATGAAAAACAAAAAGAGAAAGGACCTGTGTATACAAAAATATTTATAGCAGCTCTTTTCTGGGGGTAAAGAATTAGAAATTGAGGGGATGCCCACGAATTGGGGAATGACTGAACAAATTGTGAGGGTTATGATACAATACCATTGTGTAATGATGAGTATGATGCTCTCAGAAAAACCCTTAAAAGACTTGGAGGAGGTGATGCAAAGTGAAATGTACTAGGTACAAAGGAATAGTAATATTGTAAGATGATTAATTTTGAATGACTTGACTATTCTCAGCAATACAGTGATCCAAGACAACTCTGAAGGACTTATGGTGAAAAATGTTATCCATTCCCAGAAAAAGAACTGATGATCTCTGAATACAGATTGAAGCATACTTTTTAATGTTATTTTTCTTGATTTTTTTTGCTCTGTTTTCTTTAAAAAAATGACTAAGAGAAATGTTTTGCATTACTACACATGTATAACTTATATTGATTTGTTTGCCTTCTCATTGAGGGGGTGGAGTGGGAGGAGGTGAGAAAATTTGGAACTCAAAGTTTTTAAAAAAACAAATATTAAAATTATTTTTACATGTAACTAGGGAAAAATAAAATACTTAAAAAAGGGGGAGGGAAGAAACTCTCTAGTCCAACACACTCATTTTCCTGATTTAAGAAACTGGGGTTTAAAAAGGCTAAGTGGTTTGCCTAAGGTCACAAAGTATTAAGAGATAGAAGGGGTATTTAAATTCTGGTGCTCCATGTCCAAATTCCTGCCTCTTCTTATTGTATCACAGAGTGTACCCTTCTCTGTTTTGGGGTGAGGGTAGTGGGGGTTTGTGGTTGTTTTCCTACTCTGAGTCTTGAGAGGGCTACTGAGAGGTTAAGAGAGTTGTCCATAGCTAGAGTATGTCAGAGACAGGACTTCAGTCCAGCTTTTTTGATGTTCACATCTACCCTTTATTCACTGAACTTTATTTATATTCTCCATGGATTGCCCAAAGTACATGCCTAGCAAATGTTTCATGAAGTGAATTAAGTTTGTTGACCTCTTCAAAAGAAAATAGGAATCCACTGGAAACTCTTCATCAGGGACATGGCATGATAAACGTTCTTTCAACTTTTGTCCTTGACATAGAAGTCATGTTATGTTGCTGCAGATGGTGGTGAAATCATACCGAGGATTGGGGGATTGACATTCCTTAAATCTCATGCCCCCAAAAAAGTCTTTTTTGGAGTGGTAAGAGTCTAGTTCAGACCTGCACAAGTTGGTAGCAGGTAGGGGCCAAAATCAAAATTGGTTAAACTTCTTCAGACCATGCTGATGTGAAATGTACTGGGTACAAAAGAATAGTAATATTGTAATTTAGATTAGATTAGATTAATCTAGAGACTAATTAGATTAGACTAGAGACAGACTGACCATGGTAGGGTAACATGACAAACAGGAGAGTGTACATTTTTTTCTGACTTTCTAAAATCCTTCGGCGGGTTACATGTTGTGCAGGCCTGTTCTATTTCATAGGCCCTGTGTGATAGGCAAGCAATGAGTCATCGAGGTTTGCTCAGGTGAACACAATGATCAATCCTTCCCACCTGGAAGAGCAGCTCAGTAGCAAGATGCTGTTGTCCCCTTAGCCTAGATATGACGCTCCTTACACATATGTTTCACTCCATTTTTATTTGTTGATACTCACAAGCATACATGTCTTACAGTTTCATAGTCCTAGAAAAAGCAAGACATGTCCTTTTCTAGACCTTTGAGCCATACTCATTCAGTTACATGTGTGTACTGGTTGGAAGGAGGGAGCAACATCTCCCAGGCCAGCGTGGTTGTGTTATAAACATGCTCTGTGCTCTAAGAATAAACGCCTGTTGGAGATCCAGGAAGGTTTTCATTACATTTATTGTACATTTATTCTGTAATGAATAAACGGTAGCTTCCCAAGAAAGACTACAAAGGATCAGACAAAGGTAAGCGCTTTTATGCTGTTTCCATTTGAATTTCTCGCCTTGTTCCTCCCTTTAGAGTTGGGATTGGATCCAGCTGTTCTGGGTTACAACTTTCCTGACCTGTCCATTAAGCATGCATATTAATGAAAAGTTGGTGACCATCCCCCAACCCCAGTCAGTCTGACCTAGATTAAATCAGGTTCCTTTACAGATTTCTTCCAGCTACATGATTGGATGCAGGGTGGGGGGTGGGAGGGGAGAGCACTGTACCCTTCCTCTCTTATCCTAATTTATGTTTTCCTGTGCACTCTGTTCAATGTCCATTGTTCCTAGAGAACCTCATGGGAACCAAACATCAGCATCTCTCATAGTTCCCCCATTTTCTCTTTAGTAAGGATTTGTTTTTGACATACTTATTTTTCCCAGAGAACCTGTGGAAACCAAACTGTCAGCATTTCACACAGCTGCATGCTGTCATATAGCATGATGTCTTTGGGCAGAGACAGAATAATATATTTGCTAAACTTTTTCCCCCCATGCTTCTCCCTACCCTGAACTTCTCAGTCTCTGCTTTTGGCTTCTTAACACTTTAATTAGTGAAGAGAAGAGGTGATATCTCTTCTTCCTATTTTTTGATCTCTGCCTTGGGCTTTTTAGACTTTTAATTGGTCATGGATTTGCTTTCTGGGATAGTGCCTTGAAGTTAGTTACACATTTCCTATGCTAAACTTATTCACTGGACCTTCATGGAAGCTCTTATCTTGGCCCCCCTCATAAAGATGAGGATTTTTTTCCAAGCAATATCCCTAAGGTTTAAAGAATCCTTGGCTGCCTTTAGGACTTATCTCAAATAGAGGGCTTTCTTGGTTAGTCCAGTCTTCCCCTAAAGGGCTACTTTGCATCTACTCTGTTTGCATCTGGTATAAAACTATTTCTATATATGTTTCCTCCCCCATTAGAATGTAAGGTGCTTGATGGCAGGTGCCATTTTAATTTTTTTTCTTTACATAAGAAAGTCAGTAAGGTATGTAGTCTCTTCCAGTGTCACCACAATATAACAAATAAGTATGTTGCAATGGGGCCTTGTTACATATTGTGTAGTGAAATCATGCTTATAATGTCACACTTGAGACCTCACACCTCGCACCTATGTGTGGGGAAACTAAGTATGTACAAAAATATGTATAGCTCTTTTTGAAGTGGTAAAGAATGGAAATTGCGGGGGGAGTGTCTATCAATTCAGGAATGGCTGAACATTTTATAGTATGTCAATGTGAAGGAGTACTATTGTGCTATGGGAAGGATGAAGAGTTTGGTTTCAGAGAAACCTAGGAAAACTTATATGAACTAATGCAGAGTGAAATGAATAGAAACAGAACCATTAATACAATGACAACATGGAAAAGACAAAAACTATGTAAGAATTAGAAAATCTGATCAGCGTAAGGACTAACCAGCCATGTTTCTAGAGCCCCTATGGGTAAATGATGAAATATGCTATTCATCTCAGGGCAGAGATGAAGGATTCAGAGTGAAGAAGGAGATTTTCTTTAACCTGGTCAATATGGAAATTTGTTTTATTTGACTATATTTCTTTATACCCAGGGTTTTGTTTTTCTTCCATTCTCAGTTTAGGGGAGGAAACTGATTTTTGCTGACTGAAAAAAAATACAATAAAGAAAGGAACTCAGTTATTAACTCCTAATCACATCCTCTACATTAATCTTCACCTGTAGATGATTGATTGATTAATTAAAGCCCTATGTTGTAGATGAGGGCAGAATGATTCAATGAAAAGAATGTTAGTCTTAGAAAGGTCTGGATTCAAATCTTGACTCTGATAATTATCTAGGCAAATCACTTAAACTATTAGTACTTTGATTTTCTTATCTATAAAATGGAGGCAGCAATACCCTAATTACAAACCTCACTGGATTGTTTTAAGGATCAAATGAGGCATTGTATGCAAAGTGATTTGAAAACATAAGTGTAGTGTAAGTGCTAATTATTCTAAGAAATCCCCAAGATGTGACCCTGATGATGAGAATTTCATGAACAAGGACAACAGCTATGGGAGAATATTTCAATTAGTAAAGTAGGTCATTCAGCATCACTTAAATCACACCAAAGAAACTTAGAGTTAGACCTCAGATCTGCTCTAAGCCAAACGTGAACAAGGTTCCCCTGGACCACATATTCAGTGTTTGTTCAGCTTTTGGTTAAAATTCATTCCATGTTAGGATAACTCTGTTAGGAATGGATTTCCCCTGATATGCCTAAACTTTCTCTTTGCCCAATTCTATCTCTATCCTCATAGGTCAAACAAAACAAGTGGAATCCTTCCTGGAAATGCCAAATATTTAAACACAAGTATCAAGGCTTCCCTTAATCTTCTCTTCCCAAGGCTGTTTAAGCTATAGTCACTATGGTTGGTCTTCACATAAATTGATCTCGAAACACTTCACCATCCTCACCTTTTTTCCCCAGATTGTTGATTTAGCCCTGGAAAGGACCCTAGAAAACATGAAAATGGGCCTCCTCATTTCACAGATGAAGAAACTGATGTCACTGCAGATTAAATGTGTTGCTTGAGGTGGCTGGTGGTACAATGGATAGAGCCCTGGGCCTAAAGACAGGAAGACCTGGTCTCAAATACAGTCTCAGACACTTATTAGCTGTATGGCCCTAGGGAAGTCACTTAATCCAATTTGCCTCAATTTCCTTAATTATAAAATTAGGAAAATAACAGCACCTGCCTCTCAGGTTTGTTGTGAGGATCAAAAGAGAAAACTTTGCAAAGGGCTTGGCACAGTACCTGGTACATAGTAGGTGTTTAATAAATACTTATTCTCTCCCCATTAAGATCACACATCTAATAAGGGGTCAGAGACATAATCTGAACAAAGATCTTTTTGACTCCAAGTCTAGTCTTATATCCATTATGTCACATTCTGCAGTCTATCAATTCTCTTACTACAATATAACACTCAGGACTGAATGCAGTCTGCCAGAGAAGTTCTTATGATGGCTGAATATAGTGGGATAAGTATTCTTCAAGTGCTGGGAACCATGCCTTTCTTAATCCAATTCTAAGATTTCAAGAGATTTTCTTTCTGACTTCCATCTCAAACTGTTGAGTTTTATTGGGTTTGTAGTTGGTTAAAACCCCAAGATCTCATTTATACAAACTGATATCTGGTTACACCTCCCCCAACTTGTACTTATGAAATTTATTTTTTTTTCATTCAAGTGAAGACAGCATCTACCACTAATAAATTTCATCTAATTAGATTCTGCCCTTTGTTCTAGCCTGACAAGATCATTTTGGACCTGACTCTGTCAGCCAACATTTTAGCTATGTATCCCAGCTATGTGTCAACTACATATTGATAAACATTCATCGAATCAATTTATTTATTAAAATTCTTGAAACACAAATTCCCAAGCACATGTACCTGGGGTCCTTCACTGGAAGCCACTCCAAGTTAACACTGAACTATTACTGACTACTTGTTTGTTCAGGTCATTCAACTAATTCCAAATACACCCACCTAACTGTAATACCAGGTAACGCATATCTCTCCATCTTTTCTACAAGAAAAGTATTATGGAGGAATCTAATGCTTTACTGAAATCTTGATAACCTGTAGATAGCATCTTCTATTCTACCAGTGTAATTGAGGCAAGTAGGTTACACAGTGGATAGAACATTGGGAAAACCTGAACTCAGATCCAAGCTTAGACATTTATTAGTTCTGTTAACATGGGCAAATCACTTAATGTTTGTTTGCTTCAGTTTCCTTAAATGGAGAAAATAATAGCACCTATCTCCTAGGGTTGTTCTGGGGATCAAATGAGATAAGATTTGTCAAGTGATAGCAAAGTGCCTGCCACATAGTAGACACACACACACACACACACACACACACACACACATAAAATACATGTATATATGTATTAGTAATATTATTATCTTTATCCAAGAAAGAAGTGAGCTAAGCCTGGCCTGTGTATGATGAAGCCATGCTCACTTCTGTTATTACTTTTCCTTATGTAATTGTTTATTAACCATTTATATAATAATGTTTTAGTATTTTGCCAAGAATCATAGCCAAGTTTTGGTCTTCAGTTTGCAAGTTATCTTTTTTCTTTCTTTCTTTTCTTCTTTCCTTCTTTCTTTCTTTCCTTCCTTCCTTTTTTCTTTCTCTCTCTTTCTCTCTCTCTCTCTTTCTTCCTTTCTTTCTTTTTTTCATTTCAGAAAATTGAAACATTTGCCCTTCTAAAATCTAGGAGTACCTCTCATTTTCTCCACAATTCATTAAACATTACTGAAAGTTACTCACTGCTCATGTATGTCAGTTCATTCAGTAGCCAAGAATGTAGTTCATCTATAACTTGACATTTGAAATGATGTTCCATCTTCACCTATTGTAGCAGCAAGCACCCCATTATCCCCAGGGTGACTGCCAACACAGGTTCTTAGATCTGCTTTTCAAAAGGAAAGCAACTCAAAATCAGTTAACAAGCTTACTTTAATCAAACAGACACACATTACCTAGTTCAGGGGAAAAAGGTCAGCACCCCGAACTTCAGAGTTACAGAACTTACAGATCAAACAGACAGGCTTCCAAACTGTCCAACCATTATATCAATACCAAATCACAGTTACCAGAGAGGGGAGCATCAACATTTGGGTTTTCAAAGCCAGAGGGCTCTCCACAACGGCTTCCCAGAGTCTCATCTGGTCAAATCACACAACACTTCTCAAAGTGAGCCCCAGAGCAAAGCCTCCCATCAGGGTTTATATAGCCTTCTCCTGGCTCAAAGATTGTAACAACCTCCTTGACCCACTGCCCAATCACAAAATATCAAGGTGTGGGCTTTCATGAAAAACAAGCCTCCCACCACAGGCTCCAGGTGCACTTAAGCTAGGGGCAGGGAAGATCTTTAAATTTGCATTTCCATTATACCTATTGGAATTCTTTGTTTCCTGGAAGACTCAGTTCAAAGGCTACCTTCTATAGGAAACCTTTCCTGAATCCTCAAATATTAGTGCATTCCCCTCTAAGTTTACCTTATATTTATTAGATGAACTTATTTATATAGAGACTATCTTATTTAAGAGGATGTTAGCATCTGGAAGATAAGGACCATTTTGAAAAAAAAAAACTTGTCTTACAATTTATGGAATAAAATGAGCATTTCTATAACATAATATTAAAAATGTGTGTACATGAAACTGTAAATCTAATATGTGAAACTTGTTATTCCTTTTAAATATATGATAAAATTACCCTGTAAATTGCTTTTTTTTTGTAGAAATGGCTGCCATTAGACAAAAAAAGTGTGTGCATGCATGCATGTGTGTGTATGTGTAAAATTATTCTATACACACTTCTATTTATCAGTTCTTTCTCTGGATGCAGATACCATCTTTCTTCCTATGTCCTTTATAGTTAATTTGGGTATTTATAATAGTCAAAATGACTTATTGCTCAAAATCATACAATTTTTGCCTATTTTGGTATACTTGTCACTCTGTGCAATGCCTGACACATATTAGGTGCTTAATAAAAGCTTGTTCAATGAACAATTTGGTAAGGGTAGGTGGGGGCTGTCTTGCCATTTCCCCACTTCTCTGTATTCTAATTGCTTATTGGACATTTGTTTACTCCTTTTCATTGTGAAGGCCATTCTCATTGACAGAGAAAATAGAAGAAAACACAATATAAGCAGCTTTGTCTTTCTTCCATTATTATTTTGTGGTCTTCTCCCTTCTTTGATCTTCATCCTTTCCAAGATCTAGATTGACCCTCTCTTTTTTGTTCTTTAGCTTTCCTTATCATCCACAACTCATTTTGAGCTTTAACACTCCTGATACTATTGTCTTTGGACCATGCCATATATTTGTATTCATCCTTTACAACCTACCTTTAATTCCATCTTTTGTAAATTACATTTTAAAAATCAAAGTTGTTTTTATGAGTTTCCTATGTTTTCCCAAAAGTCTGTGTGGATCACTCCCTTTTTTCTAGTTATTAGAATTATTTTTGTGTTAATTTAATTCTTGAGAACTTCCTTTTTCTCATTCAGGAAGGAAGGAAGGGAAGAATGAAGGGAAGGAGGAAGGAAAGAAGGGGGAAAAAGAGGGGGGAAAGCATTTATTAATTGTTTAATTTGTGCCAGGAACTAAGCCAAGCACTTTACAAATATATCTCATTTAATTCTTACAACAGCCTAGGGAGGTAGATGCTATTGTTATCCCCATTTTACAGATGAGGAAGCAGAGGCAAACCAAGGATAAATGCTATGCCTGGGGTTACAGAAGCAGTAAGTATCTGAGGCTAGATTTGAACTTAGATCTTCTTGACTCCAGTCTCAATATTCTATCCTACCAGCTGCCTGAATTTCCCTTTAGATAGTCTCTAAATGAATTCTTTGAAATCTGTTCTCTTAAAAATCTTGTCTACACAGACTATAACCAGCTTTTCCCCCCTCAGTCACTTACATGTTTTTCAAGATTTCTACCCCTTTCAACAATCACTTCCTTTTATTGTGTGAGAATAAGATACTGAATAGGACCCCCTTCAATGGTTCTATCAGCCTCTTAATAGAAAAGAATTATCTTGGAATAAATTCAAGAAATTAATATCTCCTTTTAGGGGGAGGAAGTATATTCTAGCACTTGTACAGGTAATTCAAATTTCCCATTACTGCTTTATACTTCCGAGTTTTCAGGCTTATGATTTTTTCTGTAATCCTCATTTATTTCTTTTTCCCCATCAAGGTGATTTGTTTTATACTCTTAATGCCCATATAAATTCTGGTTTTTCCTCTATTGGTCTTTTCCCAGATGCTAATTCACAGTGATCCCTGGATTTCATCTCACAATTGTATTTTCTTGATAAACAATAGTACTTGCTCCCTTTACTCCATAGCTTATCATATTTCTTCTATATGGAATGTGCAGTTTCAGAACTATATTCAGGAAATAAGTCCAGGAACACCAAGTTCTAGTGGTATTTGTGACATCAAATTGGTCTCTTTGTGTTGGATTGGCTAGTGTATCTTGCCCATCACCCAAATTTTATATTTTTGAGTAAAGACAACTGAATCCATGGGTTTTATTGATGATTCCTTCCTCAAATTCTTTCTTCTGGGAATTTCTGAGCATTATTGCTAATCTTCTTTGTACCTATAAATACCCCACGATATCTTCATTTTTGAATATATGTAGGTAGTTTTCTCCTTCCCTCTTCATTTTCTGGTTAAAGCACTTTTGTTTTTATTTGCAGAAACCAAGGCAATTGTGTTCCTATGCGCCCTCGTTAGGTAGATGTCACCCCTGGTAGGAACCCATCATTTCTGTATTTTAGACAATGAAACAAAAATTCTGGTCTCATTCTCAAAATACCACTTTCATTACCTCCTTATGGCACCAACTTCAGGATCAAATATAGAGAAAAGTATTTGGTGAAGTTATTGGTCTATGACTAAAACCATCAAAAGGTGTGGGTTTGCAGTTATGTTCTAATGAAGTAAAACTCGTGGAAAGCAAGTCTCTCCTTCTTGTAGCTATTTCTCATTTTCACATAAAGTGATTAGCAAACATCATGGGATTAGATCAAAACAGAAGCCTCTTTTAGAGAAAGAGATATTCTACAGAGTGACATGAGACTTCCTAAAATTTAGCAAAGAATAAGTTCTGTTAATTGTCACAATTGTACCTTTGTATATCTCAGAAGTGGAACAGGTCTAGAACACCTCAGTGAAATGTTGCATTTGGTGTCTAGGAATCTGAATGCACCAAACATTTGGAGAAAGCCTAATGCTTACATAATATGTGAGAGTTATTATTCACAAAAATACTGGAGGGTGTTTTGCCTTTCCTTTAAAAGAATGTATAGTAGATCATTTTACCCTCCTCTCCCAAGAAATAATAGAATCACAGAAGCTTAGAAAAGTAAATTGTCTCAAAAATAATCTAGTATAATCTGTATTCTTTTCTTTAATCCTGTTCTCCAAATCCCCAAGTAGTTATCAAACCTCCAATTAAATACTTTGACTGGGGGCAGCTAGGCAAATAGTGAAGTGAATAGGGCAGTGAATAGAGCACTGGCCCTGGAGTCAGGAGGACCTGAGTTCAAATCCAGCCTCAGACACTTAACACTTACTAGACATGTGACTTTGGGCAAGTCACTTAACCCCAAATGCCCCTCCAAAAAGCAAAAAAAAAAAAGTACTTTGAATGTTGGGGGAAATCATCCGTCAGGGCAAACCACTTTCACCTTGAGATACTACTAATTGTTTTGGGAGTATTTTCTTTGGATGAGTCTGGAAAAAGCCTCCCTACTTGTTTTTCCTAGTTTTGCCCTTCAGGGATAAGCAGGACAAACTTAATCTCTTTTTCCTCTTCCACATAACAAGTTTTGACATATTGGAGGATCATAACTCTATTCTCCCTCTGTAGAAGGAAATGGCATCCTACTTCAACATCTTTGCCAAGAAAACCCCAAATGGGGTCACAAAGAGTTGGACACAACTGAAATGACTGAACAATAATAATTATATTCTTCCTGATTCATCTTTTATCTAGATGAAACATCAACTGATTCCTGGATTTCATGGCTTCCAGGCTCTTCTAAAATGTGGCAGCCAGAACTCAATCCAATACTACAAATGCATGTGGTCTAACCAGGGAAGAAGGCAAAAGAGACTATATGATCTCCCTGGTTCTGGGCATTATATTAAATAGAACCTAATAGTATTGCGGTTTAGAGGTGCTGGAACCCCAAAATAGCAACACGCAGGTCCTACCTAAATGAATTTGACTCAAGCCTTCTCTTAGCCAAGGAAAAACAAGGTTTATTAAAAATTCACCATATCGGCTAGACTCTTAAGGAATCTCAGCATTAGCTGTCTCTTAAAGAATCTGAGCATTTTTGTGGAGACAAGATGGATCTTTTATACAGATGATTGTGGGAACAATGAAGTGGTCTAGATGGAATTAAGGGAATGGTGGTTTGGGGAGGGCAGGTGCAGACAATGAAAGGACAGTTAATTAACTGGGAAGGGCTGATTGCCCTAAGTGAACAACAGGGACCTGAACAATGTGGGAAGTCCAGGGTTTTTTTTCTTTTTTGGGGTCCCAATCCCAAAGACATGGTCTTTTCATTTTGGGAGGTCAGATCCCATCCCCATTATTAGTGCATTAACTCTGGATTGCTGTGGCTCACTTTAGACCATCATAAAAGTAAGTGCTGAGGTTATCCATGTTCAATTCTGTATTGGATCCACTCCTGACTCTCCTTACCCTCCACTATTGTCTCAGAAGTATCGCTGGGGATGCCTCTGCCCCTTCTGCCACTTTCTCCAAATGATGAATTACTTACAGGCACCATTTAAGTGCATATCTATGCTATCCATATTTACTTCTCCCCCCCTGCTCTCTATTCTCCAATGGGTGAAATACTTCTCAGGATCACCATCTGCCCCTTTCCAACTTCCTTTTATGTTGTATTCCATAATTAGTATCTAAGCTCCTTGAAGTTAGGAGTTGTATTTTTTTGTTTGTTTGTGTTTGCATTTTCAGTACTTGGCATATAGTTAAGTGTAAAAATAGCCCATCTATCTATGTATCTATCTATGTATTTGTCTGTCTGTCTGTCTATCTATCTATCTTTGTCTCTGTCTTTCTGTCTCTGTCATCCATCATGTATCTCTATCATTTATCTATCTCTATGTCTCCATCTTTGTCTCTCTTTCTGTGTCCCCCCACTTATTTTTACCCACGCTTACCATCTTGTCATAATGTTGCCTCCTCTAGCTCTCCATGGAGAGATAGAGCTTAGTCTTGGTACATAGTGAAAACCAGTGTACATAAAGGGTTTCTCTCAGAATTCACAGCCCTGGGAGTAAGGTCTTTGAGTACTTTTCTAGGAGAGGTTTCAAATACTAGAATTTTGTAAAACTTTTTTTTTAACAAATGCTTTATTAACTTCTGTTTTGCATCATTCATTTCCGCCAGATTTTCAGTTACAATTTTCCCCCGCCGTTTTTCCCCTACCCACCCTCCCCGTCCTGCAAGATATCGCTTCCTCCAATCTGCTCTCTCTCATACCTTCTCCCATACCCCCTTCAACTTTTCCATTAGAGGAAGGTGAATCTTTGTGTCCCAATGCCTGCACATCTTATCTCCCCATTATAAGCAAAAGAGTATTAATAACAGTATTTATGTATATTTGAAACATTTAATCTTAAGAACTCGAGTTTCAGATCCATTTCCTTCCTCCCTTGTCACCCATTCCCTCTGGGGAGATAAGTAATTCAGTATATGTTGTACATGTCTAGCTATGCAAAACATTATCAGAGTAGATATATTGTACAAGGCTGCTTATAATTCCCTCCCACTCATCCCACCCCCCACCTGGTCCATTCCCTACATGATCCTGTCCCTCTTCTATAGTGGGTACTTCCAACCTCCCCTCCCCCCAAGGATGCCCTCCCATCCATCATCCCTCCTCTCATCCCCCTTCCCCCTATTCTGCTGCAGGGTGAGATATCCCAGTTAGTATGTATGTCATTCTCTCCCTGAACCAAATTCAATGAGAATGTGGTTTTGCCTTTTTGCCTTCCTATTCTTCCCCTCCCATGTAACCACTACCCCTTGCTTCTTCTACATGAGATAGTTTACCCTACCCTGTCTCTCCCCATCTCCTCTTGCCACTTTCCTCTCTCACCTCATAATTTCACCCCTTAAGTATCATCCCTTCCCAGCAAATTCAACCTATGCCCTCTATCCATATATAACTGTAAACATATATACACACATTCACATATGTATTCATATGACCATACACCCTTCTTCCATTATTTTCATACTGAGAAAGGTTTTATCAGTCACAGTTATTCTTTTTCCATATAGGAATGTAAATAGTTCCACTTTGATAAGTTCCTTTTGATTTCTTTTCCCTGATTACCTTCTCAGGTAAATATCTCTTGCTTCTTGCATCTGGATGTCAAATTTTCTATTCAGCTCTTGTTTTTTCTTCAAGAATGCTTGAAAGTCCTCTATTCCACTGAATGACCATATTTTCCCCTGAAACAAAATACTCAGTTTTGCTGGGTAGGTGACCCTTGGGTTCATTCCCAGTTCTTTTGCCCTCTGGAATATCATATTCCATGCCCTTCTATCCCTCAGTGTAGAAGCTGCCAGGTCCTGGGCTATTTGGATTGTGTTTCCACAATATTGAAATATTGAAATTGTCTCCTTAATCTGGGGATTCTGGAATCTGGCTATAATATTCCTGGGAGTTTTCTTTTTGGGATCTTTTTCAGGAGGTGATCAGTGGATTCTTTCAACCTCTATTTTGCCCTCTGGATTGAAAACATCAGGGCAATTTTCCTTGAGAATTTCTTGAAGGGTGATTTCTAGGTTCTTTCTTTGATCATGGCTTTCAGGTAGTCCAATAATTTTTAAATTGTCTCTCCTGGATCTATTTTCCAGATCAGTAGTTTTTCCCATGAGATATTTCACATTGCCTTCTATTCTTTCATTTGTTTGGATCTGCTTAACAGCATCTTGATTTCTCATAAAGTCATTAGCTTCGATTTGCTCCAGTCTAACTCTGAAGGAATGAATCTCCTCAGTGAACTTTTGGGATTCTTTTTCCATCTGGCAAATTCGACTTTTTAAGGCATTCTTCTCCTCATTGCCATTTTGGGCCTCCTTTGCCATTTGAGTTAGTCTATTTTTTAAGGTGTTGTTTTCCTCAGTCAGGCTGTTGACCCTCATTTCATACTTTTCCTGCATCCTTCTCATTTCTCTTCCCAATTTTTCCTTCACTTCTCTTGTTTGATTTTTAAAGTCCTTCTTAAGGTCCTCTATGGTCTGTAACGTGCTCATATTTTCCTTTGGGGCTTTTGGAGCAGGATTTCTGACCTCACAGTCCTCCCCCTGTTCTATGCTTTGATCTTTTTTGCCCCCAAAATAGGAGTCTAAGGTTGCATTTTTCTGTTAATTTTGTTTTCTTTGCCTTGACATGTTGCCACTTAATTACTTGACTTTTGGGCTTGTTGTCACAGTAGGACTCTGCCACCAGATAGGAGAGCTTTCGTCCCAAACGTTGGCATCTTCACAGCTTTCTGGCAAGCTGGATATCCACCCCAGACCTCCCCCCCACCCAGATCACAATCCAGATCCAGGGAGGTTAAAGCAAGAGTGATTATCCCCCAAGACTGATCACTGGATCTCCCTACAGTTCACAGGCCAGGAGCTGGAGCTGCCACTGAAAACTACAAAATGGCATGTCTCCTCGGTGGCTTCTAGCCCCCAGAGGAGGAAGCCAATGAGTTCCCCAAATATTGGTCCCGAAGTCCATAGGGCACTAACCTCTCACTTTGTCCTAGGCATGTCTATGTTGATATTTCTGGAATCGCCACAGCTGCTGGTATTCTGGGGTCCCTCCAGCTGGCTGCTGGCTCAGGCAGACCTGGGCTCGGCTCTCCACGCCCTGTTCACTGCGCTTCAGGCTCCCAGAGCACTGCGCTGGTCCTTCCTACAGGGCTGCTGGGCTTTCCTCAGTGGGAGGTTAGCTTCTCTGTGTCGTTCTGTGGGTGCTGGGGCTCCAGAAGTTGTTCAGAGTCCCCTTTTACATAGTTTGGAGGTAATCTGAGGGGAGAGTGCCTTGGACATGCTGTTTCTACTCTGCCATCTTGGCTCTGCCCACTGATTATATGATTTTAAAGAGTTCTTCAGGTAGAGGGAAGACAGTGAGGAAATGAGGTTCTGAGTAGCTGGATCGTTAAACAGGAGGCCTCTTGTCTCCCATAATCCTCTTCTTTTCCAAAATACGACCAAAGCACTCCACCTCTGGAATCCTTGGAGGCCCAAGCATCATCTTCTACATGAAACCTCTCTTGATGCACAACCTGTCTCCTTACTTTATAACTAATTTTGTATATATTATTCATCAATTATATGTGTGTATACATATGTATTTTGTGTGTGTGTGTGTGTGTATAAAATAGTCTCTGCTGCCACCACCTGCCCCCTGTAAAATTTCTTTTGAAGAAATGCAAATACTATCCAAAAAGTTTTGTATGCCATAATAGGAGATCTAAAGGAATGGAAAATATTTAGCCTTGAGAAAAAGTCTTAGGAGAGATATGATAGATCCTCTCAGGTGTTTAAAAAAACTGCCAAGTGAAAAGGGGATAAAATATTCTGGAGGTCTCTAAAGGGAACACTAGGAGTTATGGGGACTTAGAAATCATCTCATTAATTGTGTCACTGTAATGGGTGCCTCATAAGTTAGTGAATTTGCTGTGTGTGGGGTTGCTTAAACAGAGGTTGGATGGGGACAGCTAGGTGGTACAGTGTGTAGGGCAGCCCTGGAGTTTGGAGGACCTGAGTTCAAACCCAGTCTCAGATATCTACTAGCTGTGTGACCCTGAGCAAGTCACTTAACCCTTATTGCTTATCTCCCCACCCCCACACCCCTAAAAAAGAGTTTGATAGTGACTTTGGATCACAGATTCTGAACCGAAAGATACTTTAAAAGTTCTCTCATCTAGAACAGGTGAAGAACCAGGAAAAAGAGAAATGGCTTGTCCAAGCTTCTAAGGAAGAAATGTTACCTGACTCTAAATCTAGAAGTATTTCTCTTTTGCCATCACTTTGATTTATCAGGGATATTGTAGCGCTGTGTTATCAAACTTAGATAGAAATAAGGACCACTAAACTGTATATAAAGATCCATATAGATCACAGAGTGACTTAGAAAAATGTATATTAAGTGATCTATATTGTATTGTACATTTATTTCATTACATATTTCCTAATTACATCTTAATCTAGTTCAGGCCACACTCTTATGACCTATGTGGGCTGTATGTCTGACATCTCTGGTATAAAAGTTACTTATGTTTAGTCTAGGTTGGACTAGGCAGCTGAAAAAGTCCTTTCCAACTCTGAGATTCTATAATTCTGTGTGTCCTCACATATTTTTTATGGGAGACTTTACTTACCCCCTCTGAGACAAAGGACTGAGTTCTGGCCCTGACTCTGCCATATACTGCCTGTTCAATATTGGACGACCCACAAACTCTCCTACCCTCAATTTCCTCATCTGTAAAATTCTATATCAGCATTATGAATTAAATACAATAATGGGACTAAATTGTTTTATATACTGCAACCTACTATAGGAACTTAAAGGATTTACAACATTATTATTATTATTAAGGCCTTGGAGTCAATTCCGGGTTGTTGTTTTTTTCTTCTTTTTTGTATTTTTCCTCCATCCCTCTGGATCAAGGTCTATAATTTTGAATGACATCCTGAATGCTTTTAAGAGAGACACAAATTCTGTTAAACTTGAGACGTGCTTTCTTCTGTCAGTTTGGTCTTCTCAATTATTGGACATTTCACCATTGAATCCCCATAGTCCATAAAAAAGTGAGTGTGTTGACATTTTTTGCCTAATGCTTCTCTCTTCAATGATTGTATTATCAATTGGTCATTTCCCCTTCAATAATAGGGATGACAGCTTTAGAGGCAAGATTTCTGATGATAGTACAGAAGACTATGTTAATCCTTACTGTGTACAGGGCATTGGACTGAATTGTTAGATAGCCACTTCCAAATGTCATGTTCCTATAAAGGAATTTGTCTTTTCTGTGGACATTGGAGCTGTGACTACTGTCATGCCGCATGGGGGAAAAACTAGACCTTTGTACAAAGAAGAATGGGATTGTGTTGAAGCCAAAAGCAGCACATAATTTTGGGCAACATCTGGATTTAATCATAATGCCAGCATTTCTCAATTATTTTGTAAAAAAAAGTAACACCACAACTATATTATCAACAGTATGCCCTTATCATTTTCACTCACAGTGAACAGGTCTTGCCATAAATATTCACAGAAAATGGTTTCTTTTGCTCTTTTGGAATCCTTACTTGGTTTGGAATTTGATTTCCAGTTCTGCTTAATGTCAAGAGTATTGGTGTTAGCTCTGAACAAACCTTCATGGCTGTGTGTGGAAATGCACCTGGCATCTTGGGCTTCCCTACCATCGAACTCCAGTGCACCCAGGCCACAGAAATGGGGATGTTGACAGGCAACATGCACATACACAGACAAGCGCATCCTAGATAGTTCTCCATTATTGTCTGTGACCAGAATATGATTTAATTGCTTTGTCTTCTTTCTCATGCATGTGCCCAAAGGGGGTCTCACCATGTGCGCGTCATACATGTTTATGACTATGGACACACAAATGTGTCTTAAAAGAGCACACAGTTTTTTCAAACCGAAGAAGTATTAAGTGACACTTCGATTACACTGATTGACATTTCATTGTCTAAATGCCCAACATGCCTTTTGCTTTGGGATAATTAGTTGTCAGTTTCCAAAACCAATTACATTTTCAGTGTTATGTCAGCCCTTCAAAGAGCAAGAAGGAATTTTTTTTTTTCCTTAAAACTTGTTGCTGGATTTGTACTAATATGTAATAGATGCTTTGAGAAAAACACCCTGATCTCTGAAGGTTAGCCAATGGCCAATCTAAATAACATCCAGATTTCTTCCAGTACCTAGAAGAAGGGAAAAAAAGAGGTGTTAAGGTCACTAGGTTCTAACATTGCGCTGTATGGCCCCTTCCAGCTGTAACATTCTTTATTTTATATTCTGTTACTATAGGGTTCTATGGTCCCCTGAAGATCTAACATTTTATATTCTCTGACTCTATGTTTGAAGGTCTCTTCCATATTTAACATTCTATTCTTTGTATCCTAACATTTTGTGTTCTAAGGTCCCTTCCTATTCTAATTTTTCTTTGATTGTACTTTTGGAAATTGCCATTATGCTCAGTATTGTGATTTTTGGAGGGCAATTGGGGTTAAGTAACTTGCTCGACGTCACACAGTTAGGTTTTTATTTGTGTGTGTTAAGTGTCTGAGACCAGATCGGAACTCAGGTCCTTCTGACTCCAGAGCCGGTGCCACCTAGCCACCCCACCCATGCTCAGTATTATGAAGTATCTGGGTAGGGCAGTGGGTAGAATGCTGGACCTGGAATCAGGAAAATGTGAGTTCAAATCTGGCTTTAGATACTTCCTAGCTGTGTGACCTTGGGCAAGTCACGTAACCTCTCTTTACTTCAATTTTCTCATCTGTAAAAAGTAAATAATAATAATGCTTACCTGCTAGGGCTGCTATGTGAATCCTATGAAATAATATTCACAAAATGCTTAGAACATGCACCTAATTTACAAGGAGGTCCTAAAAAGCTAATGAGATACTGTGTGTGAAGGCCATTATAAAAGTAAAACTACAGCATTGTATGTATCAGCTATTATCATTCTTACTAATGTTTTCACTAAAAATGAAGTCATTAATTTATTAAAGCTAAAGGATTTAACACTCTTGGAGAGGTATGAAGATCAAAAAACTTCCTCAACTTAAAGAAATGAAGCTATAATGGGAGAAATGACAGGAAAGAAGATTGATTCTTTCTTGACCAGGAATTTTTTTTAAGAAAATACCTTCTCAAATTATTTCAGGGAGGCTAGGTGGCACAGTGAATAGAGCACTGCCCCTGGAGTCAGGAGTACCTGAGTTTAAATCCAGCCTCAGACACTTAACACAAAAATAAAACAAAATGACTTTTACTCTCTTCATTCCCTTTCCTCGTCTTTCATACTGAAAGGATGGTGAGTTGGGCAGGGTTTTTTTTTAAAGTAACTCAATCGAGAGAATGTTGCTGTAATAATAAGTAGCTAACATATTGTACCTAATATGTTCCAGGCACTGGAAAACAAACAAATACCTCAGTGAGACAATCTCAAGAAGCGTTAAGTATTATCTGAGTTTAATAGTAAATAGATTCACAATAAATAGTAATTGTGAGGTAGAGCAAGAATTAATAATTGGAAGGGAAAGAAGGATCTCATATAAGAAATTACAGTTGAACTTTGTTTTAAAGGAAACCATGGATTTTAAGAAGTAGAGCTGAAGAGAAAAAGGACATTGCAACCTGAAAAAAGTAGGAGTTTAATAAATTGTTGATTGACAGATGTAAGAAGCACAATTAACAGAGCTTCATGATTGATTGGATGTGGGACTGATGGGGAGAAAGAAGGCATGAATAAACTCTCAAGTTTATGGCTTGGGAGACTTGAAGAATGGTGGGGCCATTTTTTAGGGAAAAGGGAGTCAGGGGCAAGGGAAGATTTTGGGTGAAAGACAGTGACTTTTGGACATGTTCATTGAGAAAGAAATGATCAACCATTCTAGTATCCTTGTTCTCCCAAAATGCCCCATGGACAGTATGGTGCATAGGATCATGAAGAGTAGAATACAACGGAATGGCTGAACAACATCTTGGATTGTGGACTCTAGAAAAAAGTAAGGGAAGGCAAGATCTTTCTAAGGGAAAAGTCAATTTGTCAATTAAGAAATACTACTTCAATCACAGACTGGTTGATAGATTTCAAGGAGATATCTAGTGACTCATTTTACTACTGTTCTGGAGCATTAGAGTTTTATTTAGCTGGAAAACTTTCTCCCAATTCTTTTGTCTGGCTTTCTATATAGAATTGACTAGCCCCTGCACTCACCTTTCACTAGCATCCTTTTGGGTATCCAGTAGCTTTCCTCCCTACCTTAGAATGTTCAAAGCATCTACATCCTGTGGCCCTTCACATCCTTCTTTACCTTTCAGAATTTTATTCATAGGTCACTTCCTTCAAGAAGCCTTCCCTGATTGAGGTCATTTTATACTTGTCATTCTTCATATGTGTGTCTCATTTATATTTGTGTGGCAAAAAATAAGCATTTTCATACCAATTTGCCAGTATTTATTAAGTGATCGATCTGAGTGAATTCAAAGAAGACATTCTGGTTTAAATACCTAATTATCTGCCTGACTGAGTTTGTGCATTTTTCTACTAGTTACTTCGGGCATATAGCAGGGATGTCTTTGAGTGAATTCATGTGTACATATCCCTCTCTCCTCATTAATTATTATATAATTACAGTCAGTCTATAACCATTCATTAAGTGCTTACTATGTGGGTTGGGGTATATAGAAAGTTAAGGTAGGACCTGCTGTGAGGACTTGTTGGGCTTTTTAAAAGACTGTTTTCCTACCTTTGGTGTCTAATCTGTCACCCTACTCTCACCCATGGCTCCAAGAAGCTGTAGCATACCAAGTGGTCACACCCTGGTAGATGGGCTTGAGGTTGAGGATTAGCAACAGGCCTCAAACCTCTTGGTGAGTTAGGGAATGTCTACCCCAATTATGTGAAGACATTCCCAGCAGAATGAGTGGATGAAAACAACTTGTTCCAATGGACATGAAGGTGACTAAAGCAGGTGCTGTGGAGTACTTAGAGTTTGGTCAGATATGGAAGAGGCCAAGGTCATCTATGGCCTCAAGGTCATACCAGGCCATCTCCAGTTGTACTGATTTTTGTCTTGCCACTGGATTTTGATGACTTTAGAAAAGAGAGTCAGGTTGATGACTTTGTGCAACTCTGCCTCATTTAAATCCAATTTACACGCAAGTTAAGATATCACCCTATGATGTCATTGGTCCTCTTTGAAGACAAAGAATGAACAACAACAGCAGTTATGTGGTATGCAATGTGCTAAGTGTTGGGAATAGAAATAAAAACCAGAGAGTCTTTGCCTTCAAGGAGCTTATTTTCTAATGGGGAAGACAGCAAATAGAAGTCAGTTGAAAAAGTGGTAAGGAGGTGATGGAGGATTAGGGAGGAAAGTCCAGAGGGCAACCTGGAGAAGAATGAAGACACAACTGTCTTGGGTCTCTCTTTAATAATAAAGGTTCAGGGAAGTACCATCCCATCGGAAGGAGGGATCACATGGAGAGGATTGTTCTCCCAATATGTGAATTCCAGGGCTACAATGTACTTACAGGTTGAAGTTATTTCTGGGATGTGGTAGGAAAGTCCAGAAAGAAGCCTGGAGAGGAATGTACATAAGATGGTAGATGTAGAACTACACTTCATCTAATGTAAACCTCTGATTTCACAAATGCGGTGAAACCCAGAGAGGTAGAGTTGCCCAAGGTTACACATGGTATGATTGACTGAGCCAGGATTCAAACTTTCATCATCTTACTACAAGTTTAGTGTCCTTCCCATTGTATTAAGCACACTTCATGCAGTGATAGATCTATATCTAATCCAACCTGACCCACTTTTCAGAAAAGAAAACCGAAGCTCCAAAAGGTGAAGAGACTTGCTAAGGGTCACACACAAAGGAGGGTTAGGGACTTGGAGCTATGATGTAATTGAGATGACAACTCTTGGCCCAGCGAATTCTTCCCTTGAGTTGCCTAGAGCACAGAGAAATTAAGTTACTTGCCTCGCAGCACATGTTGTGGATTGGTTCTCAAAAAGGACCATGACGTTAGGGAGATGATGACATGACTTGCAATTGAATTTGATTTGAGTGAAGGAGAGCTGTACAAAGTCACCAGCCTCACTCTCCCCTCCAAAGTCATCTGGGTCTTGTGCCAAGATATCAGTCAGGATGACTGGAGATGGTCCAGGGTACAGTGGGAAACCTTGGCTTTTTAAACTAAGATCTTTTCAGATTTCTACTTTGAGTGAGGCAATAGGCATTCAGTGAATAGGCTTTATTAAGAAGTGAGTCAAGGAATGGCTAGAGACACAGAGATAGCATGGTCTTAGGTCAAATTTGAACTTCCTGCCTCCAAGGACAGCTCTCTGAATGTTATCTACACAAAAGGGATAAGCTGATCTTGTTATTCATGGTCCAGGGCTATTTGCATTATACAATAATTCCAGGTAAACCCTCCTTGAGGGTAAGCATTATATCCCCTTTTTGCTGCTTCTTATTTCCTTATCTCTCTCCTCTTCAGTCCCTAATTCTTAGTATAAATTTTTTTGTGTAGCTTTTTATACCTCTACTCCAATGAACATGTGATCTCATTGATAAGACACTCTATAATGAGGCATTTACTTGTACATAGCATGGAATATTTGCCCACATTATCCTATAAATCTACCCCAAAGTATCCTAACATTCTGGGACCTTTTCCATCTCTTAACAGGTGATTCAATAGATAGAACACTGGTTCGGGAGTTCAAACTAAGTTCATACCTGGTCTCAAGATATTTCCTAGTTGTATGGCCTTGGGCAAATCAGTTAACCTCTGTTTGTCTTAGTTTCCTCAACTCTAAAATGTTGATAATATTAGCACCTATGTCTCAGAATTGGGGAAACCATATGAGATAATATTTATAAAATGCTTAGTATAGTGCCTAGCACCTAATAGGCTCTAAATAAATACCTGCTTAATTTCTCCCTTCCTCATAAATTAAAGTGGAGCACACAAACTGTCATTTGGTTATCCTTTGCTTTTTTATGGGACCAACCTATTTTTTTTTTCTGGTGCTGCATTTCTCTGCTGACATATTTTACCCTGCTTCTTCTGTCTAGTTCTCCGTTTCTAATGTACTTCAACCTACTCATATCCACCATGTGCTTCTCCATCACCCTTTGGGTAATCTTCAACTTCAGTATTACAAAGACCATAATAGTCTGTGGCATCATAAGAAGAATATTGTCATTAGAAAAGGATAACCATTTGTTCCTGGTAGAATCTTGTAGTAGGAGATGATTAGTAAATGTCACTAACTAGCAACAACAGGACCAAGGAAAGTCAGTATTCTGAGCCACCTCAGCCAACTCAGATAATTCAATCAGTCAGTAACATGGTCTAGGGGAAACTCTCTTTAGGTGAATCTCATAAGCTCTCTGCCTATTGGTGTTGTGTTGGAAATAGACTCTTAAAGTACTATTTATGGCTCCTCTTGGCAAATGGTGAATCTAACTCTTTGCCTACCTTACAAATGCCTTCTGTAATTGGCCTAAAACAGTCATGTATGTGATTTGTTGGTCAATTACCACCTAAATTATATATGTCTATGTGATTAGATGCCCTATTTTTCCTTTCCTTGCCCAGGGCTTGTTTTCTAAGTGTTTGTTTAATCTCCTTCACAATGAATTCTCAAATCTGTGTGCCACAGTGATGCAGCCTACCAATTCTATCCAGAGCAAGGACATGTCCCCCACTTAGAAATAAAAGAAGAAACTGACCCATTTTGTGAGAATACAAACTTCTTTCAGCAACAAAATGATCTATCATTCAGTAAATTAATCAATAAATATTTATTAAATACTCAATATATTTGAAGAACTGGGATTGGCAACAAAGTACTTTGATACAAGGAAAAAACAAAAAGAGCCCCTTCCCTCAAGGAGCTCCTATTCTAATAGGGGATGTAATGCACATATAATTACAAGCTACAAAGGAGATATAAGGTAACCTAGAGGGAAAGACACTAGACATGCTACAAACTTATAAAACTAAGCTATTTTTACCTCTCTCACAATCATCAGTTGAAATTCAGGAGATGGAGAAAGTGTTACAATTTTACTAAAATAAAAATAAAGCATTATAAATTCCACTGTGTGTATGTGTATGTGTGTGTGTGACTACCTTCCAGGGGCTCAATTTTACATGACTTTCTGAGAGTTATCAAGTACTAAGCACCTTTAACAATAATATACAAATGGCTAGGAAAATCAAGTCTTGGGTACCTTGGTTCCATATTTTGTTAGCCTTCATTGTCATAAGATACAGTACTTAAAGAATCAAAAATAAAATGTGTATTCCACATTCCAATGATATCATTCTCCCATCCAAGTTATAATTTATATTAAATGTATAAAGAGTACCAGAGAGAGAGAAGAATGAACTCCAGGCTTTAGAGAAATCTGCTTTTGCTTCCTTTCTTTGCTCCCTTTCCAGAGGAAATAAAGGTGACAAGAAGTCATGTATTACATGCTGTCCCCCCCAGCTCCCTCTCTGCCTTTAATTTTGCTGGAAAGCCCTGCTGTGGTTTCAATCACAGCCACTTTACACCACCCAATTTATGCTGGAATCCATCAACAGTCTGCCTAATGCATGCTACTGTTCAGGGTCACTTGGTATTATCTGTTCTTTCTCACTCTATCAAGCACTAGACACATCAGGACATATGCTGTCACCTGGACAAAGCTTTCTTGGAGATGAGCTTTCTGACAAACCCTTGGATTCCATTCTTCTCTTCCTCCTCCTCAGTCTTTTTCAAGTTGTCAAGGAAGGATATGCCCATTAAATCAGAGATTATGAGAAAGAGAATAGTAGTTCTGTTTGTACTTCTTGTGACATTATTAAGCATCTTATTCCCATGAACAATGAATGCTTATTTTTACTGTAAACTTCGGGGGTTGTCATTGACCCCTGCTCCCTTCCTTCCCTTTCCCTCCTCTTCTGCCTCTGACTCATTCACCTCCCTCTGCCATCTATCTCATTCTCCTTCTCTCCCATTTCACATCACCAACTTTTTCACCTCTTTTCCTATCTCTCTCTTCATCCTCTTTACTATTTCGAGAGTTGGGGAACCCACAGAGCCCAAATAAATGTGCTCATGAACACAATTCTCTCACAATGAAATTGAAAATAAAGAGGTTGGGAAGCAAGGATTCTGTTTCATTCTGTTTCTGCCACTCATAAGCTTTATGAGCTTAGGCAAATTGTTTCAGAGTCAGCAAAAAAAGACTCAGGGTCATCCTTATGCCTGTAGCACCACATGGCCTATACTCCCAGAATGTTGCTAGGGAAAATGTGTATCTTTGGGCATTGGCTTTGATCTCAATTAGCCAACTGTTTTGCTATTGGTTTCTTGAGCAGCTGCTACCTTTTTGGGGAAGGGGTGTGATAAAAGGGTGGTCAGAGAAGATTTAATGTAGGACATGAGAAATGAACAGGTTCTTGCAGTATAGTTAGGTATTAGAGAACCATTGAGAGAAAGGAAGAGATAATTTCAGGTGGAGAAAATGGTGTGAGCAAAGATATGAAGGCAGGGAAGAAGGCAGTTCTGGGGGAAAAAAACAAAGCTGTTTCAGGATACTAAAAAGGATGAAGCCTGGGAAAAGGTCCTAGTGGAGAAGAATCATATTTGTTTGATATGATAAAAATGTACAGTGGGCAGCTAAGTAATTTCTAGGTTTCCATAAATTTATAAGGTTCTACAAATACAAATTTTCTCTTTGAACAGAAAAAATTTCTCTTTTAAGTCTCTAAAATCCCTTAAAATCATCTCCCAAGATTGCCATGTATAGTTTTTGAAAGCTACTCAAGTGGATTATAGCATCTGGCAGATTCTGCCAATTTGGAAAGCTGAGAGTAAGGTCTCAGTAATATACTATATGCATGTCGTTCAAGAACTCAGCTTGCTAGGTTTGGATAGATTCAACACCAGAGCAGGGTATTTTGGCTCATGGCAACTTTTGGAGATCATTTACTAAGTTATAGAAGGTTTGTGAATGTAATCCATAGTGTTGAAATTGTGGATTTGAAACATATTGCTTGATCTCAAATACTTTTCACAGATGTTTCATAAGGATCACTGAATGCCTATCATATTTAATTCCACTATTTGAGAGGGAAGAATAGCTATAGGTAGATGGGGAATGAGAGTAGAAAAGCATCATTGGATCTTGTATTAACTTCTCTCTTAATTTCAAATTCAAGGAGTCTCCAAAAGGCAGATGAAGGACTGAGTTCTATAGCATTATATTTGCATAGCCCACTTCTAATTACCTTATTTCCACCACCTTTTGGATCACCTGAAAATGTTATACTTTATTCTGTCCCAGGATTAACAACCATATAGTAACATGGGGAAGTTATTGATAGTCTTTCTGGGCAGTGAGCAAATTAGGAATATTTAGAGTATTGCGGATCCCCAAATCCAAATCTCCTCAATTCTTTTCCTAAATTTCCTAAATTCTTAGACTTGATTAAATCCAACATCTGTTTAAATTAAGGGGCATCCGCAAAGTCTTAAGTAGCTTTAAACTTAAAACCACACTAAGATTTTTGGAATACTGTGTATTTTAATAGTTGGACTAACTCAATGGACTGCCCATTCAGTTCCATGAATATCTGTCCAATATGTATTTTTATCTACTTTGATGATGGATAGGCAAATTTCTTGTGAGTATACATGTATCTTATTTGGAAATCCTTAGTATTCTGTGACTTAGTTGCAATTTATTCTGGATCAGAATTAGAGGACCTGGATTCAAGTCTCATCTCTGATTCTTAAGAGCTGTGTGACCTTGGACAAATCACTTTATCTTTCTGTGCCTCATTTTTCTTATCTATACAATGAGGATGTTAGCCCCAAAGGTCTCTTACAGAGTAGATGTATGATGCTATAATCTTGTGAGCAAAATGTCATCTGCAAACTGGAGTATCTGGAGAACTTTGAAGTTGGTGGTTTTTCATTGGGCATTCTTCAACATGTATACCAATGTTTTTCCTGAGAATATTTTAGTGTCTTATGTTTCTATAGATGTCAACATTCAGGAGATTGTTGACCATAGTTACTTCTGTTTTCCTATCTTTCATGGCAAAGAAAATAAGATGGGCTGGTTATGTATCAAGAGTTAGGAATATTATAGCCTGAAAGATTACACTGGTATCCACAAAATGAATGGATGCATGAATGAAAAGGCATTTCTGAGGCCTTTACTATGTGTTATACATTGTACTAATGTATTAAAAGAACCAGGGGAAAGCTTCTTGTGTGTAGGGTAGATTTTTTTATAAAGCATTAAAGAAGGACTTTTGTACAAAGGGGTGAGAATATGTGAACCATGTATCCAAAGAGGTCATAAGAAAAGGAAAAGGACCCACATGTACAAAAAATATTTATAGCAGCTGTTTTTGTGAAGGTAACAAGAAATTGAGGGGATGCCAGTCAATTGGGGAATGGCTGAACAAGTTGTGGCATATGAATGTCATGGAATACTAGTGTTCCATTAAAAATTATGAGTCGGCAGATTTCAGAAAAACCTGAAAAGATTTATACGAACCGATGCTGAATGAAATGAACAGAACCAGAACACCATACACGGTAAGAGCAACATCAGGCAATGACCAACTTTGATAGATTTAGCTCTTCTCAGAAATGCAATGAATGATCTAAGACAATTCCAAAAGATTCATGATGGAAAATGCTGTCCACATCTAGAGAGAGAACTATGGAGTTTGAATGCAGATCAAAGTCTGCCGCTTTCTCTCTTTTTTGTTTGTATTTAAAAATTTTTTTTGTGGTTTTTACCTTTTGTTCTGATTCTCCTTTTACAATACTACTAATGTGAAATATGTGTAATATCATTGTACATGCATAGCCTATGTCAGATGGCAGGCTTCTCTTGGGGAGGGGGAAAGGAAAAAAGGGAGACATTTAGAACTCAAAATCTAATAAAAGTGAGTGTTAAAAACAAAAATAAATAATAAAAAAGAATATGTGGACCATATATGGGTTCTGCACCTGTGAAGGTTATACCCAAACCAATGAGATCATGGTTCAACTGGCATGTGAATTACATTTGCACTCCATTTTACATTTTTCTAAATGTTCTAGCTCTTTATTACCTTAACTTTGAAAACTATTACTGTCATAAATCTTAGAATTTAAGAGTTGGAAGGGACCTAGGTAGGCATCTGGTTCAACCTATACATGAAGCGAATGACCATTGTAACATACTTGACAAGTGGACTTCTAGCTTCTGTTGAAGTCCTCCAAGGTGGGGGAAACGAGTACCTCCTTAGCTAGCCCATTCCACTTCTGGAGGGGTCCAGTTGTTAGGAATTTGTAATAATGTCAAGCTTAAATTTGTCACTGGGCAACTTCTGCCCTTGGTTCTGTTCTGCCCTGTGATGCCAAGTAGAACAAGTCTGATCCTAGTTCCACAAACCCACTTTACAAATGCTTAGATGCAGGTATCATGTTCCCCGATGCTGTTCTCTTTCCCAGTTAGGAGTAATAATTATAATGAGGGATGACATTAATAGCTAGCATTTATGTAGTGGTTTAAAAAAAGGACTTATTTGATTTGATTTGATCATCATACTAACTCTGTAAAGTAGATGCATTTTATAGATGAAGACACTAAGAGAGATTGTGAGACTTGTCCAGAGCTACATACCTAGTGAATGCCTGAGGGCAGACTTGAACTCAGATTTTTATTTCATGGCTAACATTCTGTCCCCTGGGCTTCTAAGGGAAGAGCTGATTACTTCCATTTCATATAGGAACTTCAGGATGGTAACGTTACTGTACGAAGTAGAAGAGCTAACATTAGAATCCACATCTCACACCTGTTCTCAGGAATTAGAACTTTTCTTTATACTTAACTACAACTTCTACGTTCTGGGCAGAGAGTGATTTACACCCCGTTCCAGAGTAATTTCTATTCCCCTGCTTACCATTCCTTTAGTCTATTACCTTAAGAAAAGTCTGAGGGGGCGACTGTTCTTTGATTTTGTCTTTCTCTCATCTTTGATCATATCTATTCTCAGTGAGAGGGTCAGGGCTCAAAAGGAACCATTTTGTGTGCAATTTCCTTTGTGTAAATACCGTCTCCATTATCATTTCAAACAGGGGACTGAATATCAAACAATCAAGTGCAATCAGAAGGCCACTAGAGCAAATTGTTTCCTGACCCTTATTTCAGAAAGGGAACAAATATTAATCATTTTTATTAAGCTCATCCCTCTGTAATGCTCTTTGTGTTTTTTTTTTCCCTGCAGAGATTAGAATGTGCAAAGTTGGGAAAAAGAAAACTCCATATGAGAACATGGCTACTCTATGCCATGATCCCATGACTTTTGGCTTGAGATCCTCCCTTGAACTGAGCATGCTAGGCTGATGGTCAGACAAAGTGTTGGTTTCATCTCTTCTTTTCCCTTTATGGTTCTAGTAGCTTTATCAAGGCAGCTTTGTAAGGTATTCTATCAACCCAGACAGGGAAGAATCATTGAATGTATCTGGAGACCAGGTTTTGAACAAGAAACAAAGAAAAGGGGAAATGTCCGAGGGGTGACTCGAATATATATCTTCATTTTTGATGTAGATGAAATGTGAGTGTGATGAAGCAGTGTAGTAGAGTGGGAAAAGACCTGGAGAGAAAGACTTGACTTCAAATCATACCTTAGGCAGTTAACCTTCTACCCTTGGCAAATCACTTAACCTCTCTGGGTCTCAGTATCATTATCTCTACAGTTAGAGAACTGAATTGTTATGTTCTTCTAGTTCTAAATTCTGTGATCCTATGATGAGCTCACCAGTCAGGAGGCAGGTTCAGATTAGATAAAAAGTAAAACTCTCTGATAGACCTAAGAAGAAGTTTAGCTAGAATTGAGAAGGAATAAGCTCCCTATCACAGGAATTATACAAACAAAAGCTGGAAGACCATTGTTTAGTAATATTGTATAAAGGATTTAAACATGGAGTGGGAGGTAGGAAAAGGTAACCTTTAAGCACTTCCTTTTTACTGTCTCCCAAAGTCTTTGATTCCACCATCTTTTACAAAGTTGAGAAATATCATTGGAAGTGCTCTATAGCAGAGGAGTCAAAGAACACCCATAGTCAACCCACAACACTCTGACATGTTGTCAGAACCAGGTAAAAATGTAAATGGGCAATATTGAACAGAGTAAATAAAAATACAATACAACATGGATGATTTTAATTTGTGGATTTCTAAGTCAATATGCTTCTGGCAGGGATTTATTTCAATTTGAATTTGACACCAATATTCTATAGTATTCCAAACGAAGTATTTACCTACAGAAATCTTTAAAAGAATCATTACTTGCCTCTAATCTGAGAGGGCTAAAAGTGAAAATATTTTTTTTAATTTAACATTATGCATAAACATATTTACTCACTCTTCTGGGTTAAAGCTATTAATGTAACCCAACTGACTATTAGATTGGGAGAACCATGGAATTGAATGAAGACACAAATGAAGTCAGTTAAGGAAATATTCTGCCCCAGAAGCATGTTATAACTAAACACAAATGAGGCACCTTTACCTTCTGTGCACATGTTTTCTTCATTTGACAGTTCTGCTTATCCTCTTTTCTGTGAGATAGAGGCAAGTGTTCTTGGTTAAGAACCATAAGACTTTCAGTTCTAGTTTTGGCTCTTCCATTAATTTCAGCAAGCTGTTTCCCCTATTCAGCCTCAGTTTTTTCATTTGTTAAATTGAAAAGTTGGGCTTAGTAAAATCTAAAATTCTTTTTAGGTCTAACATTCCCTTTTCCAAAAGGTTGTTTTTGCATTCTGGCATCTTACATTGGATCATAAGTACACAAAATGTAGGACTGGAAGGGCTCTTAATGATTATTTATTTTAGTAGTCAAACTCTTTCATTTTATACATAGAGAAAATAAACCAAGAGAGGGGAATTTATTTGCTATGGGTCACATAGCCATAAGTGGAGAGGGAAAAAGTTATCAGAGACTTATGATTTGGAAACCTATATACTGTCTTATATTAGTAATCATTTTGAAAATGGAATTCAGTTTATATATTTTTACAGTCAACTTTGTTGGCACATAGCTATTTCATAAATCAAAGGACATCTTTTTCCAGCATGATGAGACTCTTTGATAGCTGAAATGTTGTTCTTCTTGCTAGTGACATTTTCCCCTCTCAGTCTTCTCTTTTCATCTGTATTCACTCAGGAATGAATCATCAAAGATTCTCAGAATAGTAAAACATTCCCCACATTTTAACTCAACATTTCCCCTATTTTTAGTTCTCTAGAAATTTTTATTTAACTGGACTTTCTAAATTTAAAATGTTAAACTTAGGGAGAACAAGAAAAAAGTTCAGTTTGCATTTTGTATTCCTCTTCTGAATTCACTCTGCCATATTCTCCATGCTTTGTCTACCTTTGTCTTCCCCCCAACCAATTTTTTATCTATCTTTTGTGTTGTCTTTACCCCCAAAAATGTAAGTTCTCTGAGAGCAGATTTGTCTTGCTTTAGATTGTATTTGTATTCCTGGATTTTTGTTGTTGTTGTGTAGTCATATCCAACTCTTTGTGACACCATTTGGGGTGTTCTTGGTGGAGAAACTGAATAAGTTTGCCATTTCTTTCTTCAGCTTATTTTACCAAGGAAGGGGGTGGTGGTGGAACCAAGATTGCAGCATAGAAGCAGGAAAACTCTGTGAGTTCCCCCCATGACCACCTCAAATAACTATAAAATATGACTCTAAACAAATTTTAGAGCTAAGGAACCCACAAAGTGACAGAGAGAAACAAATCTCCTGATGAAGGCAGCCCAGCAGGAAGGGTCCACTGCAGCATGCTGGGAGCCCTGGGTTTAGCCCCAGGGCAGTCCTAACCAGCAGTGGCCGGAGAGTAGATCTCCAGCAGCTGTGAAGGTTTCCAGAAATAGAAACCCATAAATGCCAAAGAGAAAATAAAAGGCCAGTGAAGAACTCTGTGGGAATTGGGGGGTATGGAGCACAGTCTGGCCTCAGCCCCACAAGTAAGAAGTGGTGGAGGCACCATGGCTACAGCCCTGTAGCTGCCTCCACATGGCTGCTTCAGAGCCCCTGGCCTGTGAATCATAGGGGGACTGGTCAACTCTGTGTGTGTGTGTGTGTGTGTGTGTGTGTGTGTGTGTGTGTGTGTGTAATTGCTCTTGCCTTGATCTGCCTGGATCTGGATTGCTGTCTTGGGTGGAGGTCCTAGGGTGTGTAACCAGTAAGCCAGAGCTGGTGGGGCCTACAGAGAGGGCACTCAGCTAATAGCTCCAACAGATGTGAAAACCACAGTGATTTGGGACTAAGCTCTCCTCCCTGAGAGTAGAGTTCTACTGTGGCAAAAAGCTCAAAAGTCAAATAATTGAGTGGAAACATGAGCAAGCAAAGAAAGCAAAGCAAGCACAGCAATACAACTTTAAATTCCTTTTTTGAGGACAAAAAGAATCAAAACATGGAATGGGAGGAAGACAATGAAGTCAGAATTCCTGTACCAAAATCTTCCAAGAAAAATGTGAATTGGTTACAGGCCATGGAGGAGCTCAAGTAGGATTTTGAAACTCAAGTAAGAGAAATGGAGGAAAAATTGGGAAGAAAAATGAGAATAATTCAAGAAAATCATGAAAAGAAAGTCAACAACCTGACTGAAGAAAATAACACCTTAAAAATAGATTATCTCAAATTGGCAAAAGAGGCCCCAAAAGCCAATGAGGAGAAGAATGCCTTAAAAAGTCGAATTTGCCAGATGGAAAAAGAATTTCAAAAGCTCACTGAAAGGAATAATTCCTTCAGAATTAGATTGGTGCAAATGGAAGCTTAGTGACTTTATGAGAAATCAAGATACTATTAAACAGATCCAAACAAATTTAAAAAATACAAAGGATGAACTGAGGCAAACTGGGTTAGGTGACTTTCCTTGGGTCACACAGCTAGTAAGTGTCTGAGGCCAGATTTGAACTCAGGAAGATGAGTCTTTCTGACTCCAAGCCCAGCATTATACCACTTAGGCTAAGCACCTAATAAATGCTGGTTGAATTGAGTTGAATCTAAGCACTCATCATTATGTAATCTGTCCTAGCAACTGATCTTGTGGCCCCACAGGGCCAGAATGGAGTTCAGGGTCAATGGTGTATTGGATGGTTGTTATCTATGCTGTCTTTCAACATACCTAAGCATAGAAATTCAATAAACTCCCATTGTTGCTCTTCAGTCTGTCCAACTCTCAGTGCTGATTCAACATGGGGTTTTCCTGGCAAAAATATTGGGAGTTATTTGCTATTTTCTTCTCTAGCTCATTTTACATATGAGGAAACTGAGGCAAGCAGGGTTAAGGGATTTACCCAGGATCACACAGCCATTATGTGTCTGAGGCTGGATTTAAATTCCAGAAGATGCATCTTCCTGACTTCAGACCCACCCTCTATTCACTGTACCAACGAGTTGTCCAAATTCCCATTCGTTTTAAGTTGCAGCCATCAACAAGATCACCTTTATCATGACATTTCCTTTTGTACCTCCCTCTTTTTTCTCTGTAAAATTAGAGAGTCATATTTGCTAAGCTCTGATGTCCTTCCCATATGCTGGTGTCTGTAATTCTGAAAACCATCCCTCTGTTCTTTTGACTGATTTCTAGGAACAGAGGCTTGAAAATGATAAGCTCCCATTAATCTGGCTTTATGTTACCTCACTCCCATAAGAAATCTAAGGGCTATCTTGTGGTCTCCCTGCTTCAAGTCTCTCCCCTTTCTAATCTACTCTCCCCAAAGCTGCCAAAGTGCTATTCTTAAAGCACAGACCTAATTGTGTTACTGGCCATTTGAAAAGTTCCAATGGCACCCTGTTGTCTCCAGGATAAAATCAAATGCCTCTGCCTGGCATTTAAAGACCTTCACTATATGGCTTCAAGCTTATTACATAGTATTCCCTTTTAGGAACTTTACATTACAGCCAGACTCAGCCACTTGCTATTCCTTGAAAACATGGATAACAGCAGGTACCAATAACAATTGTGCCTTCTCTCCCCCTCCCTTTGGAGAGATTGTCCCCTAGCCTTGGAATATTCTCACTTCTCTCTGTTTCCTAGAGGCTCTGGTTTTTAAAAGGATAAATTCACATACTACTTTCTAATAAGATTTTTCCTAACTCCCCCCCGCCCCAGGTGCTAGTATATTATCCCCCTCTAATTATTTTGTATTTACTTACATGTGCACATATTGTTGGTCACAATAGAACATCAGGTCCTTGGAAGCAGTCTCCTTCATTTTGGTCTATGTATGTCTAGGTTTTGGTACAATGGCCAGAAAATGCTAGGAGGTAAATTGATGCTTGTTAAATGCTGAATGTGAGAAACTGGTTAGATATTTTCTACATAATGATAAATGTGGCAAACCAGAAAGATAAAGGGCAAGAAACTTTGATCCAAAAGAAGCAGAACTCTCTGGCAATTACAGAATTCCAGGGGGCATAGGATTTAAAGCTGGAAAGGAACTCATAGCTTATTTAATTCATTGCTTTGTTCAGAGAAGTTGATGGTTAAATAGGTATTAGATTGATCTTCGTAGAGATGAAAATCAAACTCCTGAGAACTGATAAGATCCTAAAATATAATAATATGGAGAGAGAGGAAAAGGATGTCTAAGAGGCTTAGCAGTTATCAAGCCTGATTTGTATGGAAATCCATCGAGGTAGTCTGAGGAAGGATGTTTCGACAGGTAGGAGTAGAACCAGGAGAGATCAGTGTCACTGAAACCTAGAGAGAAAAGAGCAAGTACCAAAGTGTCATTAAAAGGCTGTGAAAAAGTCAAGAAGGACGAGAATTGAGAAAAGATCATTACATTTAGCAGGTGGGAGATTATTACTAAATTTGGAAAGAGTTGTTTCAGGTGAAGTATGAGATCGAAAGCCAGAGTGCAAAGAGGTAAGCAAGAAGAAAGGAAGTGAGGGGGGACATAGTAAAGGTTTCCTTTGCAAGGAATTTGCTCACAAAAATAGGGGAGATATGGAATAAATTAGTGGGGATGGATGGCCCAAATTAAAGTTGTTTTTGTTTGCTTGTTTTATTTTTTTTTAGGATGGGGGTGATACAGTCATGTTTGCAGACAGTAGATAGGGGGTGGTTGAAAATTGGTGAGAGATTAGGGATAGTATGTGCGCACACACACACACACACACACACACACACACACACACACACAAAGTTATAAAGTCCTTGATTAGATGACTTCTTCTGAGGTCCTTTCCTCGGATTCTATGAGTATATGAATCAATTTCCCAGTCCTACCAACTTCTTTGCTTGTAACACAAATGAAAATGAAAGATATTTTTTAGCAGCCAAATTTTAAGGTCTCACAGCAGAGCTGGCCTTAAACATTTTGAAAGCAGCAAGAATAGACCTTCTCTAATGTGATATAATTAGTGGGACCCCTGCAGAGATATAACAGCAATTTTGGTATCAGGAACAATTAATTTGAAGGTTCTTAGAGACCCTAGGATACTATGAGGCCACTGCTAGGGAGGTTACTGTGAATATTAGGGGCCCTAAGAAGGAGCTCCCCTGGGGTCCCATTTGCTGAGAATTCAATCATTTGGCAGGTTCTTATTTTTCCCATTTATATATTGTTACTGTTCAGTCATTTCAGTCATTTCTGTCTCTTCACAACCCTACTTGGGGTTTTCTTGGCAAAGATCCTAGAATGGTGTGGCCATTTCCTTCTCCAGCTCATTTTTATATATGAGGAAACTAGGTAAAAAGGGTTAAGTTGCTTGCCCAGAGTCTGGGCAAGAAAGTAGCTGAACTGGATTTGAACTCATGAAGGTCAGACTCTTTGATTCCAGGCTCTATCCACCGCACCACCTAACTGTTCTATGGACATATTACTAGTTTTCAACAACTGAAGCCTAATTGCTTGTGGTTAACATTATCCTGTTTGTGCTCCTTTTTTAATGTGCAAATACTTCTGGGAAGGGGAACACATTCAGTCTCGAATAAATGAGTGGGGATTTACTGAGGAGACCAATCTCATCTGTGATCAAGGGTCAGGGCAGTGTGACAGCTTGGAGTGATGTTATAAAATATCTGTGTGAATGCACGTGCATGCCCGGAAGGGGCATGTGATAGGGTCCTGGAAGGGATGCATGAAGAGTAGTTGTACAAAAAAAGCCCAAGATTGTTAATGCCACAGTTTTGCCATGCTTCATCCAACCTGACAAATAAGAAGACAGTGGTGGAAATAATGAACAAGAAATTGCACAGACCATCACATTCTTCAGTTACCTGAAGTCCTCTTCTATTTCTTGTTGCTAGGTACACAATTCTGTGATTTATTTAAGATGATGAAAAGACAGAGAGATACACTATACCACTGGACCCCACCATACTATGAGAAGATTATTTGACTTAGTATTTTCTACCTGCCAAATGCTAGATGTGTATTGCTATACATAATTCCATTTGTGAGCATTAAAAAACAGATCCCTAGGGATCTGAACTGACTGTGGAGTATAAATTGCTAACAGATAACCTTAAATACTTCACTGCAAATAAAATGCACAAGGAAAAAAAAACAGTCATCCATCCCTCTTCCTTTTGGTTATGGAAGAAAAATGCATTTTTTTCTGATTGTAATTTGCTTTCTTTAGTGTTAGTTTCAGATATGTTCATGAATATGTTTTATTTTTTTAATTTTCCCATACATAACAAAATAGTCAGATGAACACTCATGGCACCATTCCCACAAGCAATGAAAACAAAATGTGTGCCCAGTGATTGTGGAATCGTTGAATAAGTTTTAGTATGTGAATTTAATAGGTTATTTACCATAATAAATAATGATTGTGAGGAATTCTGAGAAACATGGAAACATTTTTTTCTGGGAATGATATATATAATGTATATAACAATATAAATCAAACAAAACTCAAGAGGAAGCTGGAGTCAAATTAATTATAGTGAATAATCACAGTCCCAGAGAACAGAGGATGAAACACATGTTCCTTTTTTCAGTAGAGGCAGGCTATTCTGTGTGCATAATGTTGTAAACCAGTCATATGTGTTTACATTGTTGGCTGACTTTGCTAAGCCATTTTCCTTTCTGACAAGGAAAGGTTTAATGGGACTGGGGGTGAGGGGAGGGCAACATATCCAGAAATGACTGAATTTTCTTAAAAGGCACTAAAAAAAGGGTGAAAAATCCATCTAACAAAAGTTAGATTTTGCCTTATGGCTACAATTGATTTAGGCATGCATCTATTTTGTTTTTGAAGAGAAATCAGTTTTTCATTGCTGAATAAATGAAACTCCATATTCCACTATAGTCTTAGAATTGCATAATCTTAAACTAAAAATATAATTATATATAATTTATACACAAATTATATATATAATATATAATTATATTGTGTAATTGTATAATCTTATAATTATATAATTGTATAATCTTAAACTAAAAAAAATCCTAGAGACGACCATCCCAACCACCTGACCCATAGGAGTCCTCTCCCCCTACTTCTCTGGCAGATTGTTCTCTGTGCACCTACCCCCTGCACTCCTACTTTGTTCCCTCTCTGCCATGTTGGAAGTCAAAATCTATGAAACAATTCTGATTATAACTTAGAGAATAAACCTAACTTGGTAAAAAATACATCTCATGTTTTAGCTACACATGTGACTCCTGACTCTGCAGGGTTGGGTCTTTTTTTTTTTCAACACCACAGTGTTATACATGTCCTGTGTGGGGAAACTGTTATAAATAGTCACCTAGCCCTTTGTTGTACTAGAGGTTATCAAACTGGGATCAAAGAGGTATTGTTTTGTAGGATTATACATTTAGAGCCAGGAGGAAACTTGGAGATCATGCATCTTTCTTATTTTTAAAGATGAGGAAACTAAAACCCAGAGGGAAGATTTGTCCAAGATGCCTAGGAAAAGTCAGGATTTTTTTTTTCATAATCTTGACTCAAGATGCATTTCTACCCATCTTTATCAGTAGTGGATAAAATTTGAACTTTATTCTATTGGTGTTTAGATTTCAAGATGGAGAATGAGATGACCAATGTGTAATGAGTGTTTGTGGTGATCTTTCCAGTCTCCTGGATGTCACAGTCTCACCTGGGCATGTGGATACCTATCTTACTGTTTTACCATCTCCCCTGTCTTACTGATCCCATCTTGCTCTCACAGAGGTTGGTGTAGAGCAGCGTTTCTTAAACTGTGGGTCGAGACCCATTAGGGGTCATGGAAAATTTGGCAATGGTCAAAAGTTTCTGAATGGGCAGTGACCAAAAATTAAGTCTAAATCAAATGCATAATGCATATGAGTTGCCCGTGTTGGCACTACACAACTTCCCTGCAGCCTTGCTTTTGAATGCACAGCGTGGACACTTTGCATTGTTCATACCCCCAGGCTATGCAACATCAAGGAGTGCTGCCAAAATATGAAAAGAGGGCCCCAAGTGGAAAAAGTTTAAGAAGCCCTGCTCTAGAGAATAACTAGTTACAACTCCACTTAGTTACAATCAGATTCTCTCAGTTTCTTAGGGACAGCCTTTCCAAGGAAGATAGAATACCTTCCTCTCCTCACTGTAGCTCTTCAATCTCCTGGTAATGCCACCCCAAATAATGAAACCTTTTGATTTTAAACATGATTACTTACTTAACAATAAAGCATAATATCAACAAGGCACCCACATAGCAAAGCAAATATATGAATAATAAATCAGAATTTATGCACAAATTTCAATCACACTCTGCCATCAATATACTCAGTGTTGGTGGAGGAGACTAGACACTAATATTTAGAAGCCTGCCAAAGTGACAATATATGAAGCAATTCCATGTTCTCAGGATAATTCTCAACTTAAAAAATATGTATTTTTTTCATAAATACATTGTTAAAATAATTTTGACTTTAAAAAAAATTAAAGTTCCAAATTCTTTCCTTTCTTTCACCTTCCCCTCATTTAGAAGTCAAGCAATTTGGTATAGCTTATACAAGTGCAGTCATGCAAAACCTATTAGGGGAGCTAGATGGCACAGTGAAGAGAGTACCAGGCCTGGAGTTAGGAAGACCTGAGTTCAAATCTAGACTCAGATACTACCTATGTGACCCTGGGCAAGTCACTTTACCCTATTTGTCTCAATTTCCTCATCTATAAAAGGAACTGGAGAAGAAAAGGTAAAGCAATCAAGTATCTTTGCCAAGACAACTCAAAATGGGTTCACAAAGATCTGGACCCAACTGAAAAACAACTGAACAAGAACGAGTCATGTTATGAAAGAAAATACAGACCTAAAAAAATCAACAAGAAAAATGAAGTTTAAAAAAAATGTTTAGATCTGCATTCAGAAAAAGATTTTTCACCCCTGAGTTCTTTAGAATTTACTTGGGTTGCTGTATTGCTGAGAATAGCTAAATCACTCATAGCTGATCATTATACAATATTGCTGTATACACTGCTCTCCTGGTTTTGCTCACTTCCCTTTGTATCAGTTCATATAAGTTCTTCTAGGTTTTTCTGAGAGCATCCTGCTCCTCATGTCTTATAAAAGCATAATGGTATTCCATCACAATCCTATACCCTAACTTTGTCAGTCATTGCCTTTACAAGCATCCCCTTAATGTCTAATTCTTTGTTGCCACTAAAGGAACTGCTACATATATATATATACACACACATATATATATATACATACATACACACATACATACGTACATACATACATACATATATATATATACATATATACATATATATGGGTCAAAGGGTATATGTGGTTTTTATAACCCCTTGGGCACAGTTCCAAATTCTTCTCCAGACTAATTGAATAGGTTCACCACTCCAACAACTCTGTTTTAGCGTCTTAATTTCCTCACATCCCTCAAATATTTGTCATTTTCCTTTTCTGCCATATTGACCAATTTGATAGGTGAGGTGCGATATCTCAGAGCTGTTTTAATTTACATTTTTTCTAATCAATAGTGATTTAGAGCAGTTTTTCATTTGATTACAGATAGGTTTGATTTCTTTGTCTGAAAACTGTCTATTTGTATACTTTGACCATTTATCAATCAGAGAACAACTTGTATTTCTAAGACTCATTTCTCCATATACTTGAGATATGAGAACTTTGTCAGAGATACTGTAATTTTTTTCGCAGTTACAAAGACTAACTCTATTTTCATCCATCCTATTTCCCCCCTATTTATCCTACTCTCTCTCTCTCTTCCCACCCTGCCTATCATCAAAAGCCTCCTCCCTTAGTCCACTCTCCCTCAGTCCATTCTCCCTTCCATTAGGTCACTCCCTTCTCTTATTCCCTTCTCCTCCTGCTTTTCAGTAGGATAAGGCAGATTTCTATACCCAGCTTATTCTGTATGTTATTCCATTTTTCAGTAAATTCTGATGAGAATAAGGTTAAAGCAATACCCATCTCCTCCATCTTACTCTCTGCTGTAAACGTACTTTCATACCTCTTTTGTGTGAGATATTTTGCCCCATCCTAACCTTTCCTTTCCTCCTAGCACATTTTTCTTTAACACCCCTTGATTTTTTCTTTTTATAGATTATCCCCTGATATTCAACTCAAACCTGTGACTCCTGTCTATGTATATTCCTTATAACTTCCCTAATAAGTCTTAAAAGTTATAAGTATCTTCTTCCTATGTAGGAATGCTAACAGTTTAGCCTTTTTGAAATTTTTTTTTAAGCAATTGGGGTTAAGTAACTTGCCCAAGGTCACACGGCTAGGTTTTTGTTTGTGTGGGTTAAATGTCTGAGGCTGGCTCCGAACTCAGGTCCTTCTGACTCCAGGGCCGGCGCTCTACTCACTGCGTCACCTAGCCGCCCCGCTTTTTGAATTTTTATGATTTCTCTTTCCAGTTTACCTTTATATGCTTCTCTCGAGTCCTCTTTTTAAAAGTCATATTTTCTATTTAGCTCTAGTCTTTTCATCAGGAATGTATGAAAGTTTTCTGTTTCATTGAATATCCATTTTTTTCATCTGGATTATGCTCAGTTTTATTGGGTAGGTAATTCTTGGTTGTAATCCTAGCTCTTTTGCCTTCTGAAATATCATGTTCTAAACCATCTGATCCTTTTTTTTTAAACATTTTATTAACTTCTGTTTTACATCATTCATTTCCGCCAGATTTTGAGTTACAATCATTTTCCCCCCATTATTCCCCTACCCAACCTCCCAGAATAGCAGTCCCACAAGATATCGCTTCCTCCAATCTGCTCTCTCCCATACCTTCTCCCATACCCCCATCGACTTTTCCATTAGAGGAAGATGAATCTTTGTGTCCCAATGCCTGCACATCTTATCTCCCAATTATAGGCAAAAGAGTATTAATAATAGTATTTATATGTATATTTGAAACATTTAATGTTACGACCTTGAATTTCAGATCCATTTCCTTCCTCCCTTGTCACCCATTCCTTCTTGGGATATAAGTAATTCAGTATATGTTGTACATGTCTAGCTATGCAAAACATTATCATAGTAGATATATTGTACAAGGCTGCTTATAATTCCCTCCCACTAATCCCACCCCCCACCTGGTCCATTCCCTACATGATCCTGTCCCTCTTCTATAGTGGGTACTTCCAACCTCCCCTCACCCCAAGGATGCCCTCCCATCCATCATCCCTCCTCTCATCCCCCCTCCCCCTATCCTGCTGCAGGTTGAGATATCCCATTTAGTATGTATGTCATTTTCTCCCTGAACCAAATTCAATGTGAATGTGGTTTTGCCTTTTTAGCCTTCCTTATTCTCCCCCTCCTTTGCACCCACTTCCCCTACATGAGATAGTTTACCCTACCATGTCTCTCCCCATCTCCTCTTGCCACTTTCCTCTCTCACCTCATAATTTCATCCCTTGAGTATTCTCCCTTCCCAACAAATTCAACCTATGCCCTCTATCCATATATAACTGTAACCATATACACACACATTCACATATGTATTCATATGACCACACCCCCTTCTTCCATTATTTTCATAGTGAGAAAGATATCATCAGTCACAGATATTGCTTTTCCATATAGGAATGTAAATAGTTCAACTTTGATAAGTTCCTTTTGATTTCTTTTCCCTGATTACCTTCTCAGGAATCTCTTACTTCTTGTGTCTGGATGTCAAATTTTCTATTCAACTCTGGTTTTTTCCTCAAGAATGCTTGAAAGTCCTCTATTCCACTGAATGACCATATTTTCCCCTGAAACAAAATACTCAGTTTTGCTGGGTAGGTGACCCTTGGGTTCATTCCCAGCTCTTTTGCCCTCTGGAATATCATATTCCATGCCCTTCGATCCCTCAGTGTAGAAGCTGCCAGGTCCTGGGCTATTCTGATTGTGTTTCCACAATATTGAAATTGTTTCTTCCTGGCTGCTTGTAGTATTTTCTCCTTGATCTGGGGATTCTGGAACCTGGCTATAATATTCCTGGGAGTTTTCTTTTTGGGATCTTTTTCAGGAGGTGATCGTGGATTCTTTCAACCTCTATTTTGCCCTCTGGATCTAAAACATCAGGGCAATTTTCCTTGAGAATTTCTTGAAGGGTGATTTCTAGGTTCTTTCTTTGATCATGGCTTTCAGGTAGTCCAATAATTTTTAAATTGTCTCTCCTGGATCTATTCTCCAGGTCAGTGGTTTTTCCCATGAGATATTTCACATTGCCTTCTAATCTTTCATTTGTTTGGATCTGCTTAACAGCATCTTGATTTCTCATAAAGTCATTAGCTTCCATTTGCTCCAGTCTAACTCTGAAGGAATGAATCTCCTCAGTGAACTTTTGAGATTCTTTTTCCATCTGGCAAATTCGACTTTTTAAGGCATTCTTCTCCTCATTGCCCTTTTGGGCCTCCTTTGCCATTTGAGTTAGTCTATTTTTTAAGGTGTTGTTTTCCTCAGTCAGGCTGTTGACCCTCATTTCATACTTTTCCTGCATCCTTCTCATTTCTCTTTCTAATTTTTCCTCCACTTCTCTTATTTGATTTTTAAAGTCTTTCTTAAGGTCCTCTATGGCCTGCAACCCGCTCATGTTTTCCCCTGGGGCTTTTGGAGCAGGACTTCTGACCTCACAGTCCTTTTCCCGCTCTATGCCCCCAAAATAGGAGTCTAGGGTTGCATTTTTCTGTTTCCTTTGCCTTGGCATGTTGCCACTTAATTGCTTGACTTTTGGGCTTGTTGCCACACTATGGCTTTAAGGCCAGATAGAGGAATTTTCGACCCGAACGTGTGGGGGGCAACTTCCGTTTCTGGCAAGCTGTAAACCCACCCACAACTTCCACCCTAGATCACAATCCAGATCCAGGGAGGTTAAAGCAAGAGCGATTACCCCCCAAGACTGATCGCTGGATCTCCCCACGATTTGTAGGCTGGGAGCCGGAAATGCCTCTGAAAACTACAAAATGGCGTGTCTCCTCAGCAGCTTCTAGCCCCCAGGGGAGGGAGCTGACGCATTCCCCAAATACAGGTCCCAAAGTCCATAGGACACTAACCTCTTACTTTGTCCTAGGCAAGTCTATGTTGATAATTCTGGAGTCGCCACAGCTCCTGGTGTTCTGGGGTTCCTCCAGCCGGCTGCTGGCCCTGCCGCCCTGGGGCTAAAACCTCGGCTCACGTGGACCTGGGCTCGGCTCGGCTCCTGCGCTCTGCGCGCTGCCGGGTCCCAGACCACTGCGCTGGTCCTTCCTGCAGGGTGCTGGGCTGTCCTCAGCGGGAGGTTAGCTTCTCTGTGTCGTTCTGTGGGTGCTGGGGCTCCAGAAGTTTTTCAGAGTCCTTTTTACATAGTTTGTGGAGAATCTGGGGGCAGAGAGGCTTGGAAGAGCTGTTTCTACTCCGCCATCTTGGCTCCGCCCCCCATCTGACTTGCTTGTCCTCTATGGCCTGCAACCCGCTCATGTTTTCCCCTGGGGCTTTTGGAGCAGGACTTCTGACCTCACAGTCCTTTTCCCGCTCTATGCCCCCAAAATAGGAGTCTAGGGTTGCATTTTTCTGTTTCCTTTGCCTTGGCATGTTGCCACTTAATTACTTGACTTTTGGGCTTGTTGCCACACTATGGCTTTAGGGCCAGATAGAGGAATTTTCGTCCCGAACGTGTGGGGGGCAACTTCCGTTTCTGGCAAGCTGTAAACCCACCCACAACTTCCACCCTAGATCACAATCCAGATCCAGGAGGTTAAAGCAAGAGCGATTACCCCCCAAGACTGATCGCTGGATCTCCCTACAAATTTGCAGGCTGGGAGCAGGAGCTGCCTCTGAAAACTACAAAATAGGCTTTGTCCAGGCTTCTAGCCCCCAGGGGAGGGAGCCACGCATTCCCTATTACCAAACCCAAAGTCCATTACACACCTCTTACCTTTCTAGGCAAGTCTATGTTGATAATTTTGGAGTTGCCACAGCTCCTGGTGCTCTGGGGTTCCTCCAGCTCTGCTGGCCCTCCGCCTGGGCTAAAACCTCGACTCGTGCGGACCTGGGCTGCTGGGCTCCTGCGCTCTGCGCGCTGCACGCTGCCAGGTCCCAGACCACTGCGCTGGTCCTTCCTGCAGGGCTGCTGGGCTGTCCTTAGTGGGAGTTTAGCTTCTCTGTGTCGTTCTGTGGGTGCTGGGGCTCCAGAAGTTGTTCAGAGTCCCCTTTTACATAGTTTGGGGGGAATCTGGGGGCAGAGTGGCTTGGATGAGCTGTTTCTACTCCGCCATCTTGGCTCTGCCCCCGGTTCTTTTTTTTTTATGATAGCTTTCAGGTAGTCCAATTATTTTTATGTTTTCTCTTCCTGATCTGTTCTCCAGATCAGTTGGTTTTCTTATTTTTACTTTCTCTTCTATTCTTTCATTCTTTATATTTTAAAAATTATTTCTTGATCTCTTACATCTTTGTTGATTTCACCTTGCCCAGTTCTAATTTTCAAGCTTTTATTTTCTTCATTAAGATTTTGGATCTTTTCTAACTGACTGACTTTCTTTTCATAATCTTCTTCATTTTCTTGGATTGTTTTTTTTTTTTTAATTTTTACTCCATCTCTCTCCTTTGATTTTTAAAGTCTTCTTTAAGTTCTTCTATAAATTCTTTTTGGGCAGATGATCATTTGATGTTACTCTTTGGGACAGAAGAGAGATTTTTTGCTTCAGTAGCCTCCTCTGAAGATAAACCCAAGGCTTTTCTAGTCTCACAATAACTCTCTATGGTTGAATTCTTTCTCCTTTGCCTGTGCATTTTCTTTTTGGTAATAGTTTAGCTTTTATAATCAACTCTGGTCCTGGGGTATAGGGTGTGGTGCCTCTTACCCCAGATCTTCAGTTCTCCCTTCTAGCCTGGAACCAAAGCTAAACCTCTAGCCTGCTGTAAGTACCCATAGTCAGAGGTGTTCCTCCCCACTGCTTCTATATTCATTGTGTGTGTACTGGTTCCTTCTCACCCTCATGGCTCTGCAGCACAGCTAGGTCTGGCATTCTTCATCAGCAGAGGTTCCCTTGATCCTCTCCATCTCAGATGCCCAACTCCCCTCCCTATCTGAGGGCAAAAGTTTGGGTGGCTGGGGCTGAGACTGCCTCCCAAACTAACTAACCTCTTGCAGCTTGTTGTCAACAGGACCCTAGCCTAGAGGTATTTACTCTTCACAGGAACCAAACATCCTGGGATATTTTTCCTGATCTCAGATTGTCCCAGGAGGATCCCTGTTTTGGTGGTATTCTTATTTATTTTTACCCAGTTTGTACACCCTCAATTGCTATTTTATCTCTTTTGTGGGGAAAATCTTGAGAAGTTGGAATTTTCTGATTTATTCCACCATCTTCCCAAAATCCTCTTGATAATTTCTAAAAGATGATGTCTATGCCTTTTTTATTATGGCTTTTAGTCAGTCCAATAATTCTTCAATTACCTCCCCTTAATCTGTTTCTCAGGTTATTTGTTTTTCCCAGTGAGATATTTCATATTTTCTTCTATTTTTCATTCTTTTGATTTTTGTTTTATTGCTTCTTGATGTCTCATGGAGACATCTTTCATTTGTCCAATTCTGATTTTTAAATAATTATTTTCTTCTGTGAGTTTTTATAATTCCTTTTCCATTTAGCAAATTATATTTTTCAAAGAGTGCTTTTCTTCACTGAATTTTTGTACAATTTTTTTTCCATTTGGTTAGTTCTGCTTTTTAAAACATTCTCTCCATTAAATTTTTGTGCCTCTTTTACCATTTGGTCTATTCTGTTTTTCAAGGTATTATTTTTGGCAGTATCTTGTCTGTCTCCTTTACCAAGCTGGTACTCTTTTTTCATGATTTTCTTTTGTCATCATCATTTCTTTTCCAAATTTTCCCTCTCCTCTTATTTGATGTTTCAAATTCTTTTTGATATTTTCCAGCAATTATTTTTAGGCTTGAGACAAATTCACATTTTTTGAGGCTTTAGATGTGGCAGTTTTGACTTTGTTAACTTCATCTGAGGTTGTGTTTTGATCTTACCAGTCTCCTTAGCATCTTTCTATGATCAGGTTCATTTTTAGCTGTTTTTTTTTTTCATTTTTCTAGACTGTTTCTTGATTTTTAACTTTCTTTTAAAGTTGGGCTCTACTCCCAGGGTGGAAAGGCCACTGTCCCAAGCTACAGGGTTTTTATTGTATGTGTGTGTGTGTGTGTGTGTGTGTGTGTGTGTGTGTGTTCATATGTACATGCACAGTTGTTTTCAGAGCTAATTCTGGGCATCTGTAAGTTTTCAATTCTTCAAAGATTTTATACCCTAAGGAGAGACATGTTTACCCAGTCTCCTGGCTTATTATTTCATCTATGATCAATCACAAACACTATTTTTGACCCTATAAGTAGGACCAGGATCTCTGCTCCCCTGTAACTATAAGCTCTGGTGTACTACTCCTCCTTTTTACCCTGGTGCTGCAACCTGGATATACATATGGGAGATGCAACAGAGTCCTACTCCCAGTGCCAGCAAAAGGCCCTCTGTAATCTCCTTCTGACCAGTTGTCCAACCCCCTTAGTATCTATGAGCTGAGAGCTCTGGAAGCTGCTGCCAATTCAGTTCCTGAGGACTGCTGCTGACTTTCCTGGATGTTGCCTACACTGGACTGTGCTCTACATTCACCCTTGTGCAACAGACTTTTGCTGCCAACCTTCTAAGTTGTCTTGGGCTGGAAAATTGTTTCACCTCATCCTTTTGTAGATTCTGAAGCTCCAGAATTCATTTTGAAGCATTATTTAAAATTGTATGGAGTGAAATTTGGGAGAGCTCAGACAAGTCCCTGACTTTTTTCTCCACCAACTTGTCTCCCTAATTCACAACTCTTGAATGTAAATATCAGTTTCCTACTTTTCTCTTTCCATAAAAGTAGTTCCTTTTGTTTTGAATAAATGCTTCCACTTTTGATTTATCCTACACAATGCTTGATCAGTGCCTCATTGGGCGTAATATTTCAGATATACTGGATGGGTTGCTGAAGGACTTTTCTGTTTTTATATTTCCAAACTGTTCCTTTGCTTAGCTAATCTTTCTCTTCAATCTTATTTCCAACTTCAGGCTTACCTGATGCAGTTCTGAAATCTGTTTTGTTTATTATTTGTCTTAGAACTCTGAGATGACAACTATCAACCTAAAAAAAAATCCCACAGACCAACTAGGTGATCACTAAATAAAGTGAGGCACTTATTCAAGGTCAAGGAATTGCAATTCAGGGCAACATACTGTGTTTTCAGAGAGGGATGTCCAGGAAGGGGAGTTTAATGAGGATTTTTACACACTCAGGAGAGCTGGGTAGGGTAAGTAGATGGAACATCAGGTCAAAGTTGGAGTCACATGTAGGGTGAACAGAATGGCCTAACTGAAGGAATAGAGTGTTGTTAAGAGATTAAAGGAACAAAGTTGTAGCCTTTGGAACTAACTCTGTCCCAAAACAGGCACAGTTAGAAACTGCTTGACATATTGGGAAGGAGGGCAGTTCTTGCAGGCAGTTAGAAACTGCTGATCAGAACAGGGCAGCGTTTCAGAGTTTCCTGGGGTGACACAAGTCATCAACATATCTTTAAGGACAATGCATTACAAATACAATAATTAATAAAAATCATCAAATATCTGTGAGGAAAACTCCAAGATTTTCCTAGTCCAATCCCCTTCTTTCATCTATGAGGAAAATGAGACCACGGAAGGTAACCAGACCTGAACATAGACAAAGAGGGAGTTAACAGTATATTTCCTGTAAAAGAACTGGGTACGGACAATATACAAAATCTTTTAGAGTGCCATGGTGGCATGAGTCAAGAAGTCTTGGTTTTGTTTACTGCTTTCAAATGTTATATAACTTTAGGCAAATATAGCATTCTTAGAACCTGAGTTTCCTCTTCTCTAAAATGGATGTAATAATACCAGTAGTGAGTTCCTCAAAATGATGATGTGAGGCTCAAGTAAGATAATGCATGTAAAGAGTTTTGAAAACATTAGACCATCATAAATATCAGATATCATTATTACATGGCATTACCTCCCCAATTAATGATGCATAATATCTATAGTTTTAGTCAATGAACTTTAAATATTGCTACATAATCTGTGTCACAACTTAGCCTAGCAAGCCACTAATGTCAAAGTGAGTTAGTTTTGGATCTTAACCAGTCAGTCTCAACATTAGGGACAGTTGCTATCTCATGCATTTGAGAAGTCAGGAAGCTCATGTTTGTTTAATTAGATTAATTAGGCAATGGTTATGTTGTTATTGGGCAAATAAGGTACAGGATAGGAACTTCCTTAATATTTTATATAGTTTTTAGCTATTCTCCATCTTAGGCTGATCTCAACTTTAAGCAGTTCTGCATTTTAGGCATAATGAATGTAAGTTAGCATCCTACATGGTGTCTAGTTCTTCTTCTGACTGTGAATCCTTATCCTAAGTGATTTGAATATAATTTCTGAAAATCAGTTCTATAAGTTAGAATTGAAATTATGGCAATGAGTACCCCAAATGAATTCAAATTCCAGGTCTCAGAAATTAGGATGCTATTTCAGAATTGTATAAAAGGAAATTTGGCCCTCCCTTTGCAGGAGCAGGTGGTCAAAATTTTCTTTTTTTTATAGTGATAAAGAGAGCATCCTTATTACTTTCCTTTATCTTTAAACACAATTTATCATTATGAACACCAATTAAATTCTTGCTGTTGTTATCTATGGGTATCTATTTTCAGAGCTTTGCCTTAGTAATTCTTTAAAATCTGTGGCTCATGCAAAAAAGTGCAAAGTCCCCTATTCTGTCCTCTACTCCTCCCTCCCCCTTTTTGTAAATCAAAAAGCATTTTGTAGGACCCTTGACATGAAAATATATGCATCTTAATGACAGATGCAAATCCATAAGGAACATGTGTTTGTCTTTCCGTATGCTTAACAACTTGAAAATTCTTAATTTCATCTACCCTTCTATGTAGAAAGACTCCCACATATTGAAGATGACATTCAACATCTCTTAATTTCTGCTGTGATTTCTTATTATCTAGGTTTCTCAGTACTAGTACAAATACCAACTCTGCAACACTAGTTGGCTCCAATGACTATCAATTACAGATGCTGTATTAGATTAAATGGGAATTTTTATGAAGATATTGTTGCTCTTATGGATATTCTCAGTCTTTCTATTAATGCTTCCATAAAATGCTTATTATTCTTAACCAGTACAAGAAACATCTCTCTATGCCTTTCTAACCACAGCTTTTAATCTCTTTAGATATGATCTATCATCTGACTCCTAATTGTGTTTGTCCTGGTCAATGAATCTTGGCCACAAGTAAGATAACAACCCAATACACAAATTGCAATTACAATTCATGTGATAGGTAGGGTTTTGTTTTGTCTTTGCATCATACTATCTTACTGATTAAATCAATGCATACTGTTTGCCTCAGTTTCCTCATCTGTAAAATAAGCTGGAAAAGGAAATGGCAAACCGCTCTGGCATCCTTGGCAAGAAAACCCCAAATGATTTCACAAAGAATCAGACATGACTGAATAACAACAACAACATCAGCAACAAAGCACTTAGAAAATTGCTTGGTATATAGACATTCAATGAATGTTTGTTGAATTGAATTAATGACTTCAAGTCACCAAATTCAGTCAAGCTACATCCTACAGAAAGAAATGGCAAATCCACTGTCAAAGATTTTTTAAAGTCTTGGCGGAAAGGGAGAGGTATTGCAAAATCGGATAAGGGCAAATATTATTCCAATTAAAAAAGAAAAGGAAATGGAATATATAAAGTACATGCCAGTGAGTTTGAATTAAATTACTAGCAAAATACTAGAAATATGATTGAAGAAGTGGTTAGTGAATGTTCAATAAAGACAGGGATTTATAAAGAACCACATTCTTTTCATCAAGAATACATAAAGTTAATCTTATTTCATTTTTTACAAGGTTACTAAAATTATAGACTAGGTAAATGCTATAGATTTAGTTTATTTAGATTTTAGAAAATCATTTCATAGAGGGTGCTCAGTGAATACTTGATGGGTTTATTGATGTCTTCTCTACCAGCTCCCTCTGAAATACACTCTGCATAGACCTCTTATGGAAAAGATAAAGGCTTGTGCAATAGATGATAATACAATTAGATTTGATACAGAATTGGCTGCTTGACTCAAAGGTTAGTTTTTAATAGTTCAATGTCAACTTGGGAAAATGCATTTGATTAAGAGACACAGGAATCTGTGCTATTTAACAATTTTATTAATGGTTTGAAAAAGTCATAGCATTCTTATCAAATCTGCAGATGATAAAAAGGCACATTGAACGACAGAGTCAGGTGCCAAAATAATCTTGACTGGTTAGAAACTGGGCTGCATCAAATAAAATGAAGTTTAATATGGATCAATGAATCCAAATATAACACTTGGGTTCAAAATATCTACTTCAAAAGATGGAGACAGCAGGTGAGATAGAAGTTTTTCCTGATGATGGGTTTACTAGTGAATTCTATCAAACATTTAAAGAACATTTGATTCCAATACTCTACAAACTATTTGGGAAAATTAGTGAAGAAGGAGTCTTATCAAACTCTTTCTATGACACAAATATGGTGCTGATTCCTAGATCAGGAAGAGATAAAACAGAGAAAGAAAATTATAGACCAATTTCCCTCATGAATTTAGACGTAAAAATTCTGAATAAAATATCAGCCAGAAGTTTTTCCTGAAAAAAAAAAAAGGGTAAGGAGCATTTTGGTATGATTGCAGACCAAATGGTAATGGAATCTTTTAATAGAGGCATAGTGTAGAGGATTGAGGAGGTGACAATCCCAATGCACTACATTCAATTCAGATTACACTATATAAGTTTTTTCTTGGCACCACATTTCAGGAAGGCTGTTGATAAGTTGGAGAAAATCCAGAGAAAAGAAACCAGGAGGGAGAGGTTTTATGTCCATGTAACTTGAGGATTAGCTTAAGAGTTTAAATCTGAAGAAGAGAAGACTAGGGGAAATAGGATAACTTCTGAAGTGTTTGAAAGGTTATATTAATCAAGAGTGATTGAACTTTTTCTCTTTGTTTTCAGCCACTCTTTATGATTTTTATGAAATCATAATTATGGTTTAATATGAAACCATATTATGGTTTAATATGAAGCATCAAAAAGGAAGAAATTTATACTTGAGAACAGGCTGCCTTTGGAGGCAGTGGGAAGTTCCTTTCCTCCCTTGTTGGAGGTCTTGAAGCAAAAACTAAATGACTATTTTTTTCAATTCCTTTTTCAGGAATGAATCTGACTATAGGGCATTTAACCATAACCTTAACCTAAATCTTGTAATTGTGAAAATTATGTAATTATTGCATGAAATTCCATAATTTACATGTTATTTATAACATATTAAATATAATTATATTTATATAATCATGAAGTGCTATAATTTACCACAGTGTTAGGCATGTGAGATTAAAAGCAATAATATTATTTAAGGGAGTATAAATCAGAAATTTATTTGTCTACAATAATGCTCTTTTATTGTACAAACCTATGGATGTGGAAATAATAGCAGATAGCAATAATAATTAGAATTTATATTGTATTTTGAGGTTTGAAATGCTTCTTTCATTTGTAATCCCAGTTGACCATCACAACAAACCTGTAAAGTTGGTGTTATTCTTATTCCCTTTTTAAAGATTAGGAACCTGATACAGAAAGATGTTAACTAACTTACCCAGGACCACACAGCCAGGTATTATCTGAGGCCAGATTTGAATGTAGGGGTATATTTACTCTAGTTTACTTAATAGTAAATTGGCACCAAGCTTTATTTAAGAGGGCCAAGTTGGGGGGCAGAGCCAAGATGGTGGAGTAGAAGCACAAACTTGGCATGGGTGCCCACTTCCAATACATGTAAAAATGTCTCTAAACAAACTTTAGAGCTATAGAACCCACAAAGTGATGGAGAGAAACTAATCTGCCACTGAAGGAAGCCCGGCAGGCTGACAGGAAGGGTCTATTTCACCAAGCTGGGAGCTGAGCTAAGTCCAGCTTGAGCTGTGTGGTTCCAGCCCCAGGGTTGCCTTGAGCAGCGGCAGCCAGAACATAATTCAGTAGAGTGAATCATCAGTAGCTGTGGTGGTTTCCAGGCTTCTCAACCCATGAATGCCAAAGACAAAGTAAAAGGTCAGTGCAGAACTCTCTTGGAAAAGGGGGAACTGAAGAGTGGGGTCTGGCCCTTACCCCTGGAGCATGAGGCAGCCAGAAGCGCAGTGGCCATGCAGCCACCTCAATGTGGCTACTTCCAGAGCTCTTGGCCTGCAGATTGTAGAGAAACCAAGTGACCATTCATAGGGAAATCCCTCTTGCTTTAACCTGCTTAGATCATGATCACAGTCTTGGGTGGTAGACCTAGCCAGAGCTTATGGGAGCTATAGAGAAAGTGCCGTCCTGATAGCTCAGGCAGCTGCAAAAACCCCAGCAATTTGGGACATAGCTCTCTCTATTCTGGAAGCAGAGTTCTACCATGGCAAAGAGCTAAAAAGTCAAGTAATTGACTGGCAATGTGAGCACACAATGGAAGCACAAATGGACCATAGAATCCTTTTTGGGGGGGACAAAAAGGATCAGGCATGGACTGGGAGGAAGACAGAGAAGTCAGAAGTCCTACATCAAAAGCTTCTGAGAAAAATATGAATGGGTTACAGGCCATGGAAGAGCTCAAGAAGAATTTTGAAAATCAAGTAAGAGAAGTGGAGGAAAAATTGAGAAAAGAAATGAGAATGATGCAAGAAAATCAGGAAAAGTGAGTCAATGGCCTGCTAAAGAATACACAAAAATGCACAGAAGAAAATAGCACCTTAAAAAATATACTAACTCAAATGGCAAAAGAGGCCCAAAAAGCCAATGAGGAGAAGAATGCCTTAAAAAGCTGAATTTGCCTAGATGGAAAAGGAATTTGAAAAACTCACTGAAGAGAATAACTCCTTCAAAATTAGATTAGAGCAACTGGAAGCTAATGACTTTATGAGAACTCAAGATACTATAAAACAGATCCAAATAAATGAAAAAATAGAAGGCAATGTGAAATATCTCATTGGAAAAACCACTGACCTGGAAAATAGATCCAGGAGAGATAATTTAAAAATTATTGGACTACCTGAAAGCCATGATAAAAAAAAAAAAAGAGTCTAAACACCATCTTTCAAGAAATTATCAGGCTAAATTGCCCTGATATTCTAGAACCAGAGGGCAAAATAGAGATGGAAAGAATTCACTGATAGCCCCTTGAAAAAGACCCCCAAAAGAAAACTTCTAGGAATATTATAGCCAAATTCCAGAGTTCCCAGGTTAAGGATAAAATACTGCAAGCCATCAGGAAGAAACAATTTGAGTATTGTGGAAACACAATCAGGATAACACAAGACATAGCAGCTTCTATATTAATGGATTGAAGGACTTGGAAGATGATATTCTGGAGATCAAAGGATCTAGAACTAAAACCAAGAATCACCTACCCAGCAAAAATGAGTATAATGCTACAGGGGAAAATATGGTCATTCAGTGAAATAGAGGATTTTTAAGCATACTTGATGCAAAAACCAGAGATGAACAGAAAATTTAACTTTCAAATACAAGAAGTAAAAGAAGCATGAGAAGCTAAACAGGAAAAAGAAATCATAAGGAACTTATTAAAATTGAACTATTTACATTCCTACATGGAAAAATGATAATTGTAACTCATAAGACTTATCTCAGTATTAGGATAGTTGAAGGGAACATATATATATATATATATATGTGTGTGTGTGTGTGTGTGTATACATATATATGTATGTATGGGAGGGTGTATGTCTATATAAATATGTATGTGAGTATGGGCATATGTATATTCATGTATGCATAGACAGAGGGAACAGGATGAGTTGAATATGAAGGGATGATATCTAAATAATAACATTCAGAGGTGAGAGAGGAATTTATTAGGATAGGAAGAAAGGGAGAGATTGATTAGGGTAAATTATCTCATATGAAAGAGTCAAGAGAAAACTGTTGCAGTGGAGGGGAAGAGCAGAAAGGTGAAGGGGAATGGGACAACCCAATTCGCATTGAATTGTCTTGGGGAGGGAATAACATGCACACTCAATTGGGTATCTTGCTCTAAAGGAAGGAGGAGGAGTAGGGAATAGGAGTGGGAATGATGGGAGGGCAAATTTGGGGAGAGGTAGTTAGAAGCAAATATTTTTGAAAATGGATAGGGTCAAATGAGGAAAAAGAATGAGTGGGGGGTGGGATAGGATAGAGGGAAATATAGTTAGTCTTTCATAGTATAACTACTATGGAAATGATTTAGGTAGCTACCCATGTACAACCTATATTGGATTGCTTATCTTCCCAGTGGGGGTGGGTGAGGAGGGAAGAAGGCTAAAAATCTGGAACTTAAAGTTTTAAAAACAAATGTTTAAAAAAATTTGTTTTTCAAATGCACTGGGAAATAAGATATACAGGTACTGGAGTACAGAAACCTATTTTGCCCCACTAGAAAGTTAGGGGGGTGATGGGAAGGATATAAGAGAGAACATATTGGGGGAAGGAGTATTCAGTAGGCTTGCTATATTGGGGTGGGGTAGGGGAAAGATGGGGAGAAAAATTGTAACTCAAAATCTTGTGGAAATGAAAGTTGAAAACTAAAAATAAATAAATAAAAAGTAAAAAAAAAGAAGGCCAAGTGGGAGAGGGTTAAGAATAAAAGACTTAAAGAGCTGGCTACACCTGATTTATTCCCAGAGTCTTTTTAGCTTGTTATGCTTTCTGTCTCAAAGAGGAATGACACCCCCAATATATGAACCACTAATACAAGGTCCATGTAAATTTTTGTTGCATTATTAAATTCTTAGGACTGGAGAGACCACCTGAGGTCATGATGCTAAACCCTGAGGTGTTTTATGGTAACAGATAGGTAGGAGAGAGTCAGAAAAAGAGACACAGAGACAGAAACAACTAACATGACACACAAATACATAGATAGATGGATGGAAGGATAGATAAGTAGATAAATGATAGATAGGTAAATACAAGGATGTATGGTTAGATGGATGGATGAATAGATAAGTGAAATGGGTGTATGGCTAGATAAATGCATAGATAAATGGCTAGAAGGATAGATGGATGGATAGATAAGTGGATAAATAGATGGATAGATATATACATAGATGAATGGATGGATGGATGGATAGATAGGTAGCTGGATAAATATATAACAGATGGATAGATAGATGAATAAATAAGATAGATGGATAGATAGATAGACATTTTAAAAGTTGCAGTTTAATTTGATTTTTCCAGCTGCAGGCTATTAGGTCTCACAAAACAGCCCTCTCACCACATAAACTGGCTCTATTATAATCATTTCTTTTCTTAAAGGCAGCCGTGAAAAGCCCATGTTGTGCTTGACATTTATTTCTACACATTGTTCCCTTCAATTAAGCTAACTATTGAAACATTTGGACAAATGAGCCGGTATTTGCAAACCGTTTTTTTTTTCTCATCTTAAATTATAAGTTACTTTTCTCCCCACTAGGAGAGTTACCTGAGGGAGGGATTTTCAGTTGTTTTCATTTATATAAGGCAATCATCTGAAGCAAAGCTCATCAAATTCTTTTTTTCATATATTAAAATTTTAGCCTCTTTTTCTTCTCTTCTAAGACAATTACTTGAGGGAAAGGTCATTTTGGTTCTGTTCTCATAATAGACAAGGGACCACTCCATTTTCTGGAATGCTAAGGGTAAATTCTCAGTAACAAGCAAAAATTAATGGTTGTTAGCAAGTATGTGTATATACATTTTTATATACATATACACATATGTGCATACATATATTTACATGGCATGGCACAAATACAATAATAAAATATTAATAATATGTGATATTATTATATTATGATATAATATATAATAATATAAATTATGATATAATTTATTATATTATAATAATCCATGATTATATTATTTATATATTATAATAATAAAATACATAAGCATTTAATAAATATTTTTATTCATTCTTTCATTATATTACCTTGTGTAAATTAATAGTGATATTGCATATTTATCTTTCTATCTCTGTCTATATGTATATACATTTATTTTGGATTGCTAGGTGGTACAGTGGATAGAATGCACAGCCTAGAATCAGGAAGACTCATTTTCCTGAGTTCAAATGCAGTCTCAGACACTTAGTAACTGTGTAACCCGGGGCAAGTCATTCAACCCTGCTTGCTTCAGTTTCCTCATCTGTAAAATGAGCTGGAGAAGGAAACAAAAAACCACTTCAATATCTTTGCCAAGAAAACCCCAAATGGGGTCACAAAGAGTTGGAAATGACTGAACTACAACTTTACTTCATTTAAGACTTGGTTTTTTTTCTACTTTTTTGGAGAGCAATTGGGGTTAAGTGACTTGCCCAGGGTCACACAGCTAATTTTTGTGCTAAGTGTATGAGGCCGCATTTGAACTCAGGTCCTCCTGACTCGAGGGTCAGTGCTCTATTCACTGTACCACCTAGATGCCCCTAGACTTGTTCTGTTCTTTTCTTTTCCTTTTTTTTATATTTGTCCTCCTTTTAAACAGGTAGGTAGCATAGTACATAGAGTGCCAGACTTGCCAGCAAGACCTAAGTTCAAATCCTACCTCAGACACACTAGCAGTGTAACTCCTGGTAAGTCACTAAACTTATATATAAAATAGTGATAACAATAGCACTTAACCTCCTAGCCTTTTTGTTAGGACCATTTAGGATAGTGTGTGTAAAGCAGAGATGTCAAACATACATTTCCTCCCAGAGTGGCCCAAATCAAATTATGATGTAATTTGGAAATATTTAACAAAGTAAATAAAATATCACAGAACATAGGTAATGTTATTGTGGTTTTCTTCTTCTTCTTCTTCTTCTTCTTCTTCTTCTTCTTTTTTTTAAAGCAATTGGGGTTAAGTAACTTGCTCAAGGTTACACGGCTAGTCATGATTTATGTGTGGGTGCTCATTTTCTGAGGCCGGATTCAATCTCGGGTCATCCCAACTCCGAGGCCAGCGCTCTTACTCGCTGCGCCACCTAGCCGCCCCCTATTGTGGTTTTCTAAGTCAACATGTGAACCACATGGACTTTCCATTTCTGTCTGAGTCTGACACACTGCTCTAAAGTGTTTTTGGCCATTCAGGTGGCTCTGGGTAGAGTGCTGGACTTCTAGTTAAGAAGACTTGAATTTGAATCCTGCCATAGGCATTTAACCTTGAGCAAATGATTTAATCTCTCTCAGCCTCAGTTTCCTTAGATAGAAAAATGGGTACAGTAATGACACTTTATATGCTTGTTATAATGATTGAATGATAGACCATGAACTTTACTAACCTGGTAGTACTATATAAATGCCAGCTATGATAATCTATCATTATTTTTTCTGTATTTCCTTCTAATCTTCAAATTCAATGGCTCTATGAATTTTGATTAATTGCACCAAAGTATTTTGGTTCCAAAATATATACCCACACTTGTTGGCTGAGTCAGTTTTGATTGTTTGCCTCTAATCTTTATTTTCAGAATGATTTCACATTTTATGCAGCACTAGCTTAATGTCCCAGCCATAATGTACCATTGTTTTGAAGTGAAATAAATATCCCACCTTTCATCTCTATGACTTTGCAAAGACTTTTGCCCAAACCCTCCTCACCCAGAACCAGAGATGCCCTGACTCAGCTCCTGTGTCATCCACTATGGGACCTTTCCTGCTTTGCTGCTCCACATTAATTTCATTGCAATTTCTTGTCTATTTGTGGAGGAAATATGAAGAGCCTGGACATTTCTGACCTACTCTGCCATCTTCCCAGAATGTCTCCAGAAGTCTTTGACCAGCCAAGTTTCCCCCAATCACTTTGTACGTAGTTCATATTTTCTTTTCTTTTCTTTCTTTCTCTATTTCTTTTTTTTTTTTTAAAGCAATAGGGGTTAAGTAACTTGCTCAAGGTTACATGGCGAGTCATTATTTATGTGTGGGTGCTCATTTTCTGAGGCCGGATCCGATCCCATGTCATCCCAACTCTGGGGCCGGCACTCTTACTCACTGTGACAACTAGCTGCCACCATGTTTTCTTTTGCTTTTTTTTTTTTTCAAATGCTGTATTAATTTCTGTTTTACTTCATTCATTTCTGCCAGTTTTTGTGTTACAAATTTTCTCCCCATTTTTCCCCTACCCACCTCCCCAAAATAGCAGTCCCCTAGGATATCCCTTCCTCTTATTTCCAATTACATGTGGAATAGTGTTTATAATAATATATATATATATATATATATATATATATATATATACATATATATGTATATATTTAAACATTTTGTTTTAAAACTTTGAATTTCAAATTCATTCCCTTCTTCCCCTGTAACCCACCCTTACTGGGAAGATAAGCAATTGAATATAGGTTATACATGTGTAGCTAATGCAAAACATTACCATAGTAGATATATTGTAGAAGACTGATTATATTTCCCTCCCCCCTATCCCCCCTCCACTTGTTCTATTCTCTACTTTGGTCCTGCCCCTTTTCAAAAGTGTGTGCTTCCTACTTCCCTCCCCCTAGCCTTCCCTTCCTTCCGTCATCTTGCCTCTCATCCCCTTTCCCCCCTACTCTCCTGTAGGGTGAGACACCCTATTTCTTGTATATGTCATTCCCTCCCTGAGCCAAATTCAATGATTATAAGGTTGACCCATTTCCTTATGCCTTCCATTGTACCCATTTTCCCTTGCTTCTTCTATATGAGATAGCTTGTCCCATTCTGTCATTCCCCATCTCCTCTCATTATATTCCTCTCTCACCTCTTGATTTCACCTTTTAAGTATCATCCCTTCCTATTAAATTGGTCCTGTGCCCTCTATCAATGTATACCTGTAAACATACACACACACACACACACACACATTCACATATGTATTCTTATGCCTATATATATATATATATTTCTATTCCCGTCAACTATATTCATACTGAGAAAAATTTCCTCAGTTACAATTATTGTTTTTCCCTGAAGAAATGTAAATAGTTCAACTTTGATAAATTCCTTATGATTTTTTTCCCTTTTCGCTTTTTCCTTCTCATGATTCTATTGCTTCTTGTATCTGAATGTCAAATTTTCTACTCAAGTCTGATTTTTTCTTCAAGAATGCTTGAAAGTCCTCTAATCCACTGAATGACCATATTTTCCCCTGAAACATGATACTCAGTTTTGCTGTGTAGGTGATTCTTGGTTTTAATCCCAACCCCTCTGCCCTCCAGAATATCATATTCCAGGCCCTTCAATCCCTCAGTGTAGAAGCTGCCAGATCCTGTGTTATCCTGATTGTGTTTCCACAATATTCACATTGTTTCTTGTAATTCAATTGTTTCTTGTTTCTGGCTGCTTGTAATATTCTCTCCTTGATCTGGGAATTCTAGAACCTGGCTATAATACTCCTAGGAGTTTTCATTTGGGGATCTTTTTAGGAGGTGATCAGTGGATCCTTTCAACCTCTATTTTGCCTTCTGGTTCTGAAACATCAGGGCAGTTTTCCTTGAGAATTTCTTGGAGGATGATTTCTAGGTTCTTTCTTTATTCATGGCTTTCAGGTAGTCCAATAATTTTTAAATTATCTCTCCTGGATATATTTTCCAGGTCAGTGGTTTTTCCCATGAGATATTTTACATTGCCTTCTATTCTTTCATTTGTTTGGATCTGTTTAAAAGCGTCTTGATTTCTCACAAAGTCACTAGCTTCCCTTTGGTGCATTCTAAATCTGAAGGAAAGATTCTCCTCAGTGAGCCTTTGTGATTCTTTTTCCATCTGGCAAATTTGGCTTTTTAAGGCATTCTTCTCCTCATTGGCTTTTTCAGCCTCTTTTGCTATTTGAGTTAGTCTATTTTTAGGTCATTATTTTCCTTAGGCTGTTGACTGTCCTTTCATAATTTTCTTGCATCTTTCTCATTTCTCTGCCCAATTTTTCCTCCACTTCTCTTATCTGCTTCTTAAGGTCCTCTATGGCCTGTAACCTGCTCATATTTTCATTTGGGGCTTTTGGTGCAGGATTTCTGACCTCCCAGTCCTCCTCCTGTTCCATGCTTCCATCCTCTTTGCCCCCAAAATAGGAATCTAATGTCGAATTTTTTGTTTATTTTATTTCCTTTGCCTAGGCATGTTGCCACTCAATTACTTGATTTTTGGGCTTGTTGCCACAGTAGGACTCTACCACAAGCCAGGGGAGCTTCTGTCCCAAATGCTGGAGTTTTCTCAGCTGCTGGAGGTATTGGTTGGGTGCCCTCTCTGAAGCCTCAACATGCTCTGGCAAGCTGGTCACACACCCCATGACCTACACTCCAGACTGCAATCCAGATCCAAGAAGATTAAACCAAGAGTGATTACTGCCTAGACTGGTCGCTTGGTCCCCCTACAGTCTGCAGGCCAGGAGCTGAAACTGCAAAGTGGTACCTGCAGCTGTGGCTCCTCAGTGGTTTCTCGCTGACATGAAGTGGTTTCTCACTGAAGGTGACATGCTCCCAACTACTGGGTCCCGAAGTCCATACTGCACTGACCTCCCACTTTATCCTTGGCATCTATGTGTTGATAATTCTGGAAACACCACAGTTGTTGGTGTTCTGGAGTCCCTGCAGCCAGCTGCTGGTCAGGCCCACCCTGGGGCTAAAACCTTTGTCTCACTTGGGGCTGGGGTCAGTTAGCACAAAGTTTTGCTGGCTGCTCCCTGCTGGGCTGCTGGGCTGTCCTCAGCAGGAGGTGAGATTCTCTGTGTCATTTTGTGGGTTCTGTAGCTCCAAAGTTTGTTCAGAGTCTCCTTTCACATGGATTGGCGGAAGTGGAAGCTGGAGCCATGGAGAAGTCCTGTTTCTACTCCGCCATCTTGACTCCACCCCTGCCCCATATCTTCTAATCTGTGTTGGAGAAGACTCTAAACTCCTTGAGTGATAGACTATTTTTGTTTTTCTCTTTGTATTCTGCCTGGCACATAGTAGGTCCTTAATAAACATAGGGTGTCCCAAAAGTCTTAGTGCAGATTTATGCCATTAAAGCTTTTGGGACACCATGTATTTGTACAATTGAATTAAATGTGAGCAAAGAACAGGCCTCTTTTTCTCTCCTTCCCTAGTATACCAAATACCTCTGATTATATTTTTGTAGGAATTCCTGACAAAGAAACTCCTTCCATCAAGGCAATCATAAACATGATCAACTTATAGTTACACAAGCCTCAGAGAAGGTAATTGACCTCCCCAGGGTCAAACATTGACAATTGACAATTGACACCTGAGGCAAGTTTTAGACCCCAGTTTTCCTGACACCAAGTTCAGCACTCCTGCCATTATGCCATGACTAGTTCTCATGAATCCCCCAATAAAACTAATTTTGTGATATAATTTTGCAAATATATCACTTTGTACTGATAGCATGAAACATTACAGTTGGCAATTCCAATCTGTTTATTTGCCAAGCAAAGGGGCTTCAGGTATTTAATGTCTACCACACATGTAAACACTAAATATTAGGAAAATAAATTGCTTTTTCACCCCTTCCTTCTTTCTCCTTCCTAAGCGGAAGGACTGTAACTATTCTGTCAAAACAAGACTATTAATTATGGTACCTTGGCATTAGGAGGTTAATAATGTAGAGAAAACTGTTGACATATTACCACAATTGCCATGGAGCGAACATTTGAATCAGCACTGGAATGGAGAATGAGTACTTTCCCAATATGATGGGCCATCATGAACAAAAGGGGATTAGCATAATTGTGAAAATGACATCTTTTAAATTTTATTTATTTATTTTTTCTGGGAATGATGCCACACAAGATGTTGTGGCCCTGAACTCCGCCATATTAAAGAAGGTGACAGGCTACAAACAGCAGATCTAAGCATCCTGTTCTCTTAAAGACATTACTTGCTTCTGGGATTTGGATTGTGAGTCTACAAAATGTACTGCAAGGTTCTTCTCCCAACCTAGCCAAAGGCAGAATCAAGGTGAGATTCCTATGCTAGACAATCGCAGTACCTTGTACTTAGTTGGTGCTCAATATGTGTTTATTAAATTGGAATTGCTGAGCCCAAATGCAGTAGTTATGGGGATAGAGCCTGCTCACTTCAATTGAAAATCTGTCAAGTCCATTCATATATAAACTCCTTTTATAGATACCATGTGAATTCCACAAATTTTGTCAGGCCTGGACTTTCTCTCCATTTCTTCTCCCTACCTTTATTGGCCTGTTTCCTCCTCCCCACCTGTCCATAAATCACAGCAATCCATTTAAGGCCCAGTTATCAACTCCATTAAGTCTTTTCTGCTTATTTCAGTCTCTTCTCTAATTTCATTTGCAATTGTCCAGGGCATACAATTAGAATGCCAGCACTCTGCCCATCCCACCTGCTTTACTTTTTACATATTGGGAAGCAAGCTGGCATAATGTATGTACGTGGATTTAGCCAGTCAGCAAGCATTTATTAAATGCCTACTATGTACCAAGTCCTGTGTTAAGCACTGGAGGTATGAAGAAAGGCAAAAAAATAGATCCCTGCTCTCCAAGTCTAATGGAGGTGATACTATGCAGACAACTATATACAAAGAAGCTATGTACAAGATAAATTGCAGATAATCAATAAAGAGAAGGCACCAGCTTTAAGGGTGAAAGGGAAAGGCTTCTTGAAGAAGCCGGGATTTTAGCTGGGACAAGTTAGGAGGTAGAGGTGACAAGGGAATGTGTTCCAAGCATAGGGGAAAGCCCTGAAAATGCTGGGAATTGGGAGGTGGAGTTATTTGAGGAACAGCAGGGAAGAAAGCCACACTAGATTGCAGATATATGGTGTATTTGGGGGAGGGGGCAATAACAGGTAAGGAGACTAGAAAGGTTAGAGGGGGTCAGATTATGAAGGTCTTTGAATCTCAATCGGAACATTTGATTTTTGATTCTGGAGGTGATAGGGAACCATTGGAGTTTTTTGATAGTAAAGTGGGAAATAGGTGTGGGGAAAGATTTGAGGCAAGGAGACTGATATATAAAAAGTTCAACAGATATAGCTGCTGGGTAATTAATCATTTTGTTAATTATCCAGATAATTAAAAAAGGGGTCAGTGGCACTCTTAAATGCCAAAGACCCCTCATGGAACCCATTCAACACAAACATGCTTGGAAGAGTGGGTATTCCTGAAGGTGGCAATCAACTCTGATTGGTTAACAATCAATGAGAGGAATGAATATTAAAATGAGAAGGGATGGGGAACTTAGAACATTCTTACTCCCTGTTCACCCCCAGCTTCAAAGGATCTACTCCCCACCCAAACCAGATTAGAACACAATGGACTTCCCCACTTGGGTGGGGTCTGAACAAGATTGAAGAGAAGAATGTTAATCTAATTTCATTATCAGCAATGGCCTTCAGATGCTGACTTGGCCCAGTAGAGAATGAGGAGATAAGAAAGGGGAAAAAACCATGATCTCCCCAATAATTATTGATTTAATCATCATTTCTCTCAGAGACCGAACTGAAGACTATTGCAGTAGTCTAAGGATGCAATGATAAGAGCCTGCAACAGGGTGATAACAGTGTCAAAGGAGAGAAGGCACACACTAGAAATATTATTGAGGTCAAATCATCAGGGCTTGCCTAAAGATTGGATGAGAGGGTGAGAAGGAAGAGTTAAGTATGACACTGAAGTCTGAGCCTGGCTGACTGGGAGGCCACAAATCTCCCCTCTGATACTTTTGGCTTATGTGTTTATGGGCAAGTCACTTAACTTTACTCAGTTTCAGTCTCTGCCTCTGTAAAACGCAGTTGATAATAACCTGCTTTTCTTCCTTGTCCTTTCCTTAGACCTGTAAAGGACTTTCGGTGTCTTCTAATCCAACTTCCTCATTGTATAATGTAGAAAATTGAGACCTGGGGGGTTTCAGTAACTTGCCCAGAGTCACATAGTCAGACCTGAGACTAGTAATAATAGTTGACATTTCTGTAAGCTTTGTGAAATGCTTTATATACGTTATCCCACTGGAGCCCCACAACAACCCTTTGAGGTAGGGTCTAGAAGTATTATGATCCCTATTTACATATGAGAGAACTGAGGACAAGTGGCAATACATAAGACAGATGCAGTTTCAGCTCCAATCCTTTCTGTTCCACTGTATTTAGGGAAGCCCTCATTTTTTCAGTGGAAGTTCTTTAAGGGCAGAATTCTTCTTCTCCTTCTCCTTCTCCTTCTCCTCCTTCTCCTTCTCCTTCTCCTCCTCCTCCTCCTCCTCCTCCTCCTCCTCCTCCTCCTCCTCCTCCTCCTCCTTCTTCTTCTTCTTCTCTTCTTCATCTTCATCTCCTCCTCCTCCTTCTTCTCTTCTCCTCTTCCTCCTTTTCCTTCTTCCTCATGAAAGGTTAAATAGTATGCCCTTGATCACATAGCTAGTATCTGAGATGTGATTTAAAGTCAAACTCAATCCTGAACCCTGTGTCCTATGCTCTGTTATATTGCCTTTCAAGAATATAGGCTTTTGGGGGTGGCTAGGTGGCACAGTGAATAGAGCATGGCCCTGGAGTCAGAAGGACCTGAGTTGAAATCCAACCTCAGATACTTAACACTTACCAGTTGTGTGACCTTGGGCAAGTCACTTAACCCCAATTGCTCACCCTTCCCCATAAAAAAAAGAATATAGGTTTTCTGAACCTTAATCTAATAATCTCCCCAGTTCATTTTAATTTTTTGCATTTTAATTATATTTAATTATATGTTTGGGTTTTATATTTTTATATTTTATATTTAATTATATCTTTGGATTCTCCACATTTGCCTTATTACTCTTCTGTTCCCTGATAGCTGCTAGTAATAGTAAATTATTCTTGTATTAAACAGAGCCAGTAGTATGCTAGTAGAATATGGACATTTTCTCTCTATTTATTTGAGTGACAGCATCATAAAAAGAAGGGTATGGAAAGAGGTAGAAAGAAACAATGACTTTTCATTTTCCTAAAAGGTAATGCATACTCTATTGGGGAACATCTGAATAGAATCCAGAATGAGAGCATGTTGGTGCAAACAGATTCAATGTGCAGAAATGTTTTGTATCTAAAGCCCATACCTTACCTTCTGCCATGATCATCAACCAATTTATGCATCATACCTTTGTTTAGCCTTCTGCTCTCAAGGCTAATGATTTAAGGAGGATCTTTCAATTTAATAACACATATTAAGTAATTAGCATATGAAATTCATTTGCAATTCACATCAGGGTGCTGGTCTCAGCCTTTCAGATTCTTGAGAGAGCACATCAGTGTTTGCTTAAACAAACAAAAAGCAAAAGTGAAAAATAATAACTTTTTCTGACATGGAAAGTTAAAATGAAACATAGTCCATGAATTTACTTTTAGTTTTCCATTTATTTTGGACATTAGTCCAAGTCCAAACTAAAGCCCCAAGGACAAGCTAATTTATCTGACTTTCTAGTCACTAGATGTCAGTGAGAGTGGAAAGTTTTTCCTTTTTTTCCCCTAGGGAAGATGATAAATATGGTAATTCTCTATTCAGTTAAAGAGATGCACAACCAGACCAAGTAACCAAGAGCTTCTTTTAGTTTTCAGCCATCCCTTCCCCAGATTTCAGGCTCACACATGAATCCTGCTGAGCTGGGGCAGGTGTGTTCAGCAGGCATCTCAGCTATGTACCTGCTGACAGGTACAGTTTGCTATAGAAAGGCAACAGAGGTTTGTCTCACCACAGTGGGACGCAAGTGGAAACTCTTCAGAGATGGATTAATAACCTCAAAATGCCTTAGTAGGTTTTATCTCTACAACAAACAGATTGGTCCCAATTTAGAAAAGATTAAGATTTTTCAAAGAATTAGCAGTTTGTATGTGTGACAAGTCAACTTGGTCTCCCTCTCCCATTCAGGCAGTTCAGAGGTCATGCTGGGCTGGGCTAAGCTTCTGAAGTGTGACCACTGAAGCACATCACATTTTAGACTGCACTGAACTAGGCCACCTAATCTTTCCCACTGACTGTGTTTCTGTTGGAAAAAATAAGAAAAATATAGTACTACTAGATTATAAAAAATATATAAGGATGTTCATTTTGGAAGAGCATGAGTTGGGAAGGTAACTGACTTTAACTGTTCCACAATTCTTGTCTAGTCTCCTAGATAAGGAAGAATCTTTTAAAGGAAGAAAAAGATTTGCATATAGTGCATGAAATAGCATGATAAAATCATAAGAACATTATAGTTTGAGTAAGTGTACCCAGTTTCAAGTCCTGGATCTATTACTCATCACCTTGGGCAAGTTAGTAAAAAAAATCATTTATTAAGCACCTATTCTGTGTTTGGCACTATACTAAGCACTAAGTACACAAATAAAACTAGAGTCCCTGCCCTTAAGGAGCTTACAATCTAGTCTAGTGGGGGAGATGAAACCAAAAGAACTTGAAAGGGAGGAGGGAAAAAGATCCCCAGAGAGTTGCAGAGAAAACAGAAGCTGGTGGGAAATTGGTGGGGGGGGGAAATGTGCTAGTCACCATCTTTAGATAGAGGCCCAGGAAGCTATGACTCTGCTCTCTAACCAGAGGGTTCAGTAGGAGGGAATAGAGGAAACTGATGAAATGTGGGTACCAGGAAGATACAGTCTTGCAGCATGATGACATTTACCAAAGCTGAGTTTTGGGGAAAATTATGATTATACATTTATATTAATTGCCAATTATTAAATTGGATTCTAAGCTTTTCTTCTATTTCCTCATTAAGGCCCAACTCTTGTTAAAGTCAGTCTCAGAAGGACATGACTGATAGATGATATTACTCTTAGCCTTCAAGGAAATTGCCCTTCAATCTCTGGTAGGAAACCAACCAACTGGGAGACCTATCTTCTGTTATAAATGGAATGCAGTTTGGTTGAGTCCTTACTCTGGGGAAAGGAGCCCCTGTCCTTACACCGGTCCATTAGAGTTTAGGGTGACCCAGCTTATGAAGAGGAAAACCAACCAGAGTAGTTTGGATAGGGATGGATTCTTCTGTCAGATTGCTGGAGGTGGCTGAGTCTCACAATCAAGCCTCAGGAGGGGCTGAAAACCTTTAGCCCACTTCCTCATTAGATATCCACCAATCAACATTGATTTTCACTTAGTAAAGGAATTATTTGTCAGAGAGGTGATTTAAAGCTTTCAGGGTCTCCTGAAAGGCAGTTTTGGATGAAAGAACCTGACCACCAATTTATAGATTTTGGTTAACCTAATCAATAAATTGATTATTAATTACCCAGAAACAGAGGACCAGAGAAGATCAAGAGCTGTATTAGCTGTATTAATTCTAAGACCCCCAGATTCCTAATTTGTAAAATGGAGAGCTAATAAAATAGGGTAGCTAGGTGCTACAGTGGCTAGAGCACTGGATCTGCAGTCAAGAAAAGTTGAATTCAAAGCCAACCTCAGATTCTTACTAGTTGTGTGACCCTGGGCAAGTCACTTCACCCAGTTTGCCTCAGTTTCCTCAACTATAAAATGGGGACACACTGGGGGAAAATGGCAAACCACTCCAGTATCTTTGCCAAGAAAACCCCCTGAACTTGTCTATGGGGGTCACAAAGAGTCAGACATGACTGAGCAACAACAAAGTAAGAAGCCTCTTAAGTTCCTTTCAGCTCAAAATCCATGATCCTGTTTTCCTAAGAAGTAATCTTCTTGGCATACCTCATGTGTCAGGACACATGTGCTTACATCTAATCATGTTTCTCCATAGAAAAATGGTACAGGATGTTGATCATCTATTCTCATTGTCTTGATAGAAATGAGAATGAATCATCACCATCCTGTAACATTTTTTTGTAGAAAAGCTTAGCTTAGGTGCCACTTTTTCCACGAAGCTTTCCTTGATCCCCTTAGTTACTAGTGCTTTCTCTCTTCTCTGACTATGTTGTATTATACTTAGCTGTGGGCATGCCTTATCCCAACCTCCCATAGATAGAGCTGTTTTATTTATTTATTTATTTATTTATTTATTTATTTATTTATTTATTTATTTATTTATTTATTTTAAGCATTAGTACCTACAACAATGCCTCATAAACAGTAGAAGTGTGACAAGGCTTTGACAAATTGAATTTCAAAATCATTAGGGTTGCTGGATCTGTTTCCCATTTGTAAATATGGGAAGAATTGTAGATAATCCCTGATGATAATGGAAATCTAATTCTTTAACCTTTTAAGTTGTTCAAGTTAAGTTCTTCAAGACCGAAAATCTAATGAAAATTCTTTAATGGGTTTCACTGGTTTTCATTTTTTTTACCCTTGAAAACAATTTCATATGTTCATTCCTGATATACCTCTTTCAAAACATGTTAAAATGTCAGTTGATCTGGAATGGGACTAGTATTTTCCTCTACCTGGGTAGGGTTGATTTGCTCATTCATAGGCATTTAGCAGCCTCTATCATATTATTAACAACTAACCTAATCCTGTTTCCCCTAAGAACTAAGTTCTGGGTAGTCCCAAACACACTTTAGTAGTTTTGCATTCCACTGACTGCCAGAATGGAAACAGTTCTCTATGATCTCAGAGTTGCCAAGCTTCTAGACCCTACACTCTGCTTCTCTCTGGGTGGGGTGCTCATACTGTCAGATTAGGGGTGGTCAATGCCAATTTATACAATCAGAATGATTCTTGAGCTCCCACCTACTCAGATAAACTTCCTCCCTGAGTCCTATTGCATCCCAGTCATGCAAACATCATATAAACATTAAAAAAATGGAGGCATTATGGCATGATTACTACACACAATATTTTTTCCATCATAAGTGTTTTTCTCAGCAAGAGAACAAACCCAAAATATTATTTTAAAACCATTATGTGGACTATTTGAGTACACTCTGAAAACAGGAGTTTTAGGAAAGACGGCTTCCTCTACCCCCATCTCCCACCCCAGGAGAGAGTGAAAGAGGCTGATATAACAAAGCTTGCTTCCCAAGTGCTTTTCTACTCACAGACTCCAGGAGGATCCCAGTCAGTTTTGGAACTAACAAATTGGGTCAATTCAGCTCCTTGTGGTAGGGGAGCATGGACTCAGAATAACCACCTCCATGGAGAGAACTCCTTGGCTTCCTTCTGGTGATGTTCTCTCCCAGTGACATCTACCCTTGGTCACACACCTCATGACCTGGATGATGTCTCAAGGCGTTAGAGTCTTATTGGTAGAATGCGAATATTTGGCTCGATTCCTCTCCTTCTTGATCACCTTCTTTCCTCATCTGTCCTTGGATTCCTTTGCAATTTCTTTTCCTTTCTCAAAGTTTTTTAGGTTTGATCTACATCTACAATTTGATCCTGAATTCCTCTACTCTTCAGTTCTTTCTGCTTCATCTCGGCAATGAAGATTCTATTTGGGGGGTGGGGTGGTGGTGATGGTCAGAGCTCCTCAAGTGCAGCAGAAATGTTGTTTATTATTTTCAGTCACTTCTGACTCTTTTTGACCCCTTTTGGGATTTTCTTGGCAAAGATGCTGGGGTGATTTGCCGTTTCCTTTTCCAGCTCATTTTACAGATGAGGAAACAGAGGCAAACAGGGTTAAGTGACTTACCCAGGGTCACACAGCTTGGAAGTGCCTGAGGTCAGATTTAAACTTATAAAGATGAGTTTTCTTAAATTCAGACCTGGCTCTATCCACTGTACCACCTAGCCGTCCCTAAGTTTGGATGTCACCTCAAAAATATGCCAGTTTTCGAGGTCTTAACATTAAATGTTTCAAATATATATAAATACTATTATTAATACTCTTTTGCTTATAATTGGGAGACAAGATGTGCAGGCATTGGGACACAAAGATTCACCTTCCTCTAATGGAAAAGTCGAAGGGGGTATGGGAGAAGGTATGGGAGAGAGCAGATTGGAGGAAGCGATATCTTGTGGGACTGCTATTCTGGGAGGCTGGGTAGGGGAATAATGGGGGGAAAATGATTGTAACTCAAAATCTGGCGGAAATGAATGATGTAAAACAGAAGTTAATAAAGCATTTGTTTAAAAAAATATGCCAGTTTTGTCATCATGGGCAAGCTATTTAATATAGTAGAGCTTCACTTTCCTTCCCTTTCTGGCCACTAACTCCAAACCCTCTCACTGGCACCCAGTCCACTTCTCACCCACACCTCTGCCACTAGAACCTTAAAATTTAAAATTTTAAGCTACCCTAGGCTCTGATAACGAGCCTTTCATATTACCTTGCCCAAGACCAGTATTCTGCCTCACAGACCACTAGCTCCAAGTCATACTGCTGCAATATAGTATCCCTGTCCTCACTTTCTAACTTATCTTTATATGTTGTTTCCCCCTATTAAAATGAAAGTTACTTGAGGAAAGGGACTATCTTTCTTGTTTAGAAAATTATCCCTAATGCTAAGCACAGTGTGTAACACATACTAAGCACTTAATAAATACTCTCTCTCTCTCCCTCCCTCCCCTCTCTCTCATCCTCATCTCTCTCTCTCTCTCTCTCTCTCTCCCCCTTCCTCTTCCCCCCCCCTCTCTCTTTCCCTTCCCCCTTCCCCCTCTGTCACTTCCTCCCTTCCTTGGTCCTCTTCTTCTTCCTTCTTAAGAAATTGTAATAATCATGCCCATACTACCTACCTCCCAGGTTAGCTGCAAAGAAAATGCTTTACAAATATTAAAACATATGTAAATGTGAGTGGTTATTAATGGTGACATTTGCTACACTTTATACTTGGTTCATATCATATATGACTTTTAGAGGTTTGTGTAGAATAAAGCTCGAGGCAGCAGGAATATTCTTTTCTGTTACAATAAAGGAAAAGCTGGCTCAATGTTCTTTAGTGTATTATCTATTTCCTTTTCATTAAAACTGTAAGATATTTTTTCAGTTAATATTTATCCTTTGAAAGCAGTCAGATCACAGTCCATCCTGAGAGCTAGAGTTGAAATGGAATGATACATATCTTCTGAATTTTGCACTGCCCAACAATCCCCTTCCCATGTTTTGTATCTAACTGGCCACCAGTAATGAAAGTATTTCTTGATTCTCTTAAATGACACGAAGCTCTTCCTCCAATCCCTCATCATGGTAAGGAGGTAGCCTGGGATTCTTGATAGCTAATCCAGTGGAATGGCCTCTCTATCAGTTTATACCAATTGGGAAAGGTTGGGGTATGGTCTTGGTGCTGGCTAACAACCTTGCTCCAACCTGGTACTTTGTAGACTAACCCAAATAGCAGTCTCCTTCCTCACATGTGATGTTTCATTTCTCACTTCTCTGTGCTTTTGTGTTGGCTGTCCCTATACCTATAATGTATTTCTACTTCATCTCTGCCCCTTGAAATCTTTAGTTTCCATCAAATGTCAGTTCAAATGCTTTCTTCTATATGAAGTCTTTCCTCATCCCCTGAATTACTTGAGACTTCTCACAACCACTTATTTACTTTGCTTTCTTTTGCAAATATTCACATATATACACATTTCCTTCCTCAAGAGGATATAAGCTCCTTGAGGGAAAGAAATATTTATTTTACTTTGTCTTTGTAACCTCAGCACTTGGCTGTGAGCCTTGAACATAATATATAGTCGATAAGTGTGTGTTGATGGATTAATTAATCAAATGAGACGCTCTTCACCAGCAAGTGGGCTGCTAGAGGATGCATTCATTACCCATGAATAAAAGCAGATATGAGTGTAGAATGATCTTCAGTTCCATATGGCCCCTCTGCTTCAACTATTACAGTGAGTGTGGTAATTTGACCAAAAAGAGGATGAAGTTACTAAGAATTACACTAATTTTATACTACCTACTAAAATATTAGCTCTAAAAGTATAATCTTTGTCCAGTAACCGATTGGACAGGTGATCTACTCCTGAAAAGACTGAACCATATTGATGTTGGCACTAGCTACTGGGGGTCTAGCAAAGGCCTCTTTCAGAAAACAGGATTTGAGTTGAGACTTGAAAGAAGACAAGGAAACACAGAGACAAAGGTGAGGGAAGAAAGCATCCTTGTCAAAGGGCAGTCAACAAATATTTATGAAAGATTTACTATGTGCCAGGGACTGGGCTAAATCCTGAAGATACAGAGAGGAAAAAGAAAATAAAACATTCTCTGCTCTCAAGGAGAATCATTTTGAATAAGGAGACAGGAAATAAACAATTAAGTAAATACATCATTTGTATCAAGTATGTACTATGAAAGTCAGGAAGGTTTTCCTAAAGTCAGAGGAAACTGTGTTCTTACAAAAAGTGATTTTTGAGTCTTGAAGGAAGTAAAAAAAATTGAGAACTTGGAACAAGGGATGCAGATCACTCCAGGATAGGTGGACAGCCAGTGGAAAAGCATAGTGATAAACAGGATATGGAATGTCATGTATGAGAAACAGTAGGCTAGTACAGTTGGAATGTGTAACTGGGAGTAAAATATCAGAAGATTGGCCAGGTAGGAAGATGCAAGGTTATGAAGAGCTTTAAATAGATGATTTTGCATTTGATCCTGGAGCATATAGGGAGTCAATTAATCAATAAACATTTATTAATTACCTACTATATACCAGAAGCTGTGGTGAGTACTGGAGCACTGACTCACTGGAACTAATTATACATGAGGGTGACAAGACGCTTTGGAAAAATCACCTTGGAAACTGTGTGGAGCACCCATTAGAGTGGTGAGGGTTTGATACTAGGGAACCACTTATAAAGCTGTTGCAATAGTCTAGACAAAGGTCTGTGCCATGGCGATAGCTGTGAAAGTAGAGAAAATGGGATATATATATGTATATATATATATATTTTTTTTTGAGGTGATGTGAAAGTAGAAATGAAAAGATTTTTCAATGGATTGAATATGTGGGATGAGAGGGAGGAATTAAGGATGACACAAAATTTGCAAACCTACATGACTGGGAGGATCACAGTAGGTGTAGTAGTAAAAAGAAAGTTGAGAAGAAAGAAAGGAAAGATAATGAGCTCTGTTTTGGAAATGATGGGTCTGAGAAGACTATGGGACATCCAATTTGATATTTCCAAGAAGGCAGTTAGAGATGGGTGACTATAGGTTAGAAGAGAGACCAGGGCTGGGTATATATAAAATTATAATTCAGCAAGTGAGAGCAGATGAGATTACTGGGCAAGACAGAGACTTCCTGTCTAACTGTAGGTGGCACACAGGGTTCTGTGGGGGGCCCTCTTCTCTTCTCCCTCCATACTACTTTACTTGGCGATCTTATTAACCCTACCATTTCTGTGCTGATTAATGATTCTCAACATGCTCCAACCTTTCTAATGACATCCAATCTCACTTTTCAAACTGACTTTTAGACATCTCAGATTGTATACGCAGTAGATATCTTAAACAAAGATGTCCAAAACAGAACTATCTTTTCCCCTTAATCCTCCCCTACTCCTGTCTTTCCTATTGCTATAGTGTGCAACACCATCCTCCCAATCCCCCAGTCTCACAGTCTAGAACTTTTCCTTGACTCCTCACATCTCCAATCCCCATATCCAATCTGTTTCCAAGGCCTATCCTTTTTACCATTGCAACGTCTCTCAAATGTGACCCCATCTTCTGACACTACCATCCCTATGGTGAGGGGCCTCATCACCTCACAACAGAACTATTGGCAATAACTGCTGGTAGGACTGCCTGCCTTAATCTCCAACCTATCCTCCGCTCACCCATTAAAATGATTTTCCTAAAGTGTAGGTATAACCATGTTTCCCTGCTACTCAATAAACTCCAGTGGCTTCCTATCATCTCTAGGACCAAATACAAAATGCTCTCTTGGGCATTTGAAGCCCTTCATAACCAAGTCCCCTGCTACCTTTCAAAACTTCTTTTAACTTACTTCTCACTAAATACTCTGTTAATTATTTCCTATTTATCCTCTAGGTAATTGTTTAGTATGTATCTGTTTGCATTCTGTCTTCTCTGTGGGATATTTAATTTTTCCACAATTACATGTAAAAACAATTTTAACATGCTTTTTGGAGGGCAATTGGGGTTAAGTAACTTGCCCAAGGTCACATGGCTAGGTTTTTGTTTGTGTGTGCATTAAGTGTCTGAGGCCGGATCCGAACTCAGGTCCTTCTGACTCCAGGGCCGACGCTCTACTCACTGCGCCACCTAGCCGCCCCTTAACATTTGTGCGCCCCTTAACATTTGTTTTTAAAACTTTGAGTTCCAAATTCTCTACCTTCCTTCCTCCCCACCCTCCCTCATTGAGAAGGCAAGCAATTACATATGAGTTATATATGTACAGTCATGCAACACATATCCATACTAGTCATGTTGTGAAAAAAATAGACAAAACCCTCAAAAATAAAGTAAAAACATTGCTTCAATCTATATTTGGACAGCATCAGTTCTTTCTCTGGATAGGGACAGCCTTTTTATCATAAGTCTTCCAGAGTTGTCTTGGATTGCTGTATTGTGACAATAGCTAAGGCATTCACAACGGATCATCTTACAATATTGCTATTACTTTGTACACAGTACACTTCACTTTGCATCAACCCATGCCAGTATTTCCAGGTTTTTCTCATCATTTCTCATAGCACAACAGTATTCCCTCATAATTACATACCATAATTTGTTCAGTCATTCCTCAATTGATGCCCATTCCCCTAATTTCTAATTCTTTACTCCCCAGAAAAGAGCTTTTATAAATACTTTTACATATATAGAGCCTTTTCCTTTTTTGTTTTTTATCTCTTTTGGGATACAGACCTAGTAGTGGTATTGCTAGGTCAAAGGTTATGAATGGTTTTATAAGCCTTTGGGCATAGTTCCAAATTGCTCCATAGAATAGATGAATTAGTTCACAACTCCACCAACACTATATTAATGTCTAATTTTTCCCACATCCCCTAAACATTTGTCATTTACCTTTTCTGTCCTATTATTCAATCTAATAGGTATGAAGTAGTACTTCAAAGTTATTTTAATTCACATTTCTCCAATCAATAGTTTGTCAGAATAGTTTTTCATATGATTATAGAAAGTTTTGTTTACTTTATTTGAAAATTGGTTATATCTTTTGATCATTTATCAATTGAGGAATGGCTCTTATATTTATACATTTGACATAGTTCTTTTTATGTTTGAGAAATGAGGCCTTTATTAAGAAAATTTTTTCACATTTTTTTCACACTTACTATTACTAACTATTCCCTCCATCTCATTTCCCCATTTATTCTATTCTCTATCACTTTTCATCCTGTCCTCTCAAAAGTGTTTATTTTTAACATGTGAATAGTTATTAATGTATTATTGTCTCCCGATAAATGTAAGTTATTTGATGTAGGGACAATGTTTTTTCCCTTTCTTTTTATCCCCAGAACTTAACAAAGTATCTGGCACATGATAATAAACCCTGTTAACTGATTTGCTTTCTAGCATAAGGGTAGACCTGGATGCTGAAGCAATTTGCTCATCCTCAGTTATTTTTTTCTTGAATTCCTATTATTTCATCCATATAGGGATTTCCCATGGTGGAAACTACCTTTTCCAAGATTTTATATAAGTTAGTCTTAGAACATCATCAAGAGTCACACAGCTAGTACCTTTCAGAGGCAAGCATTGAACCTATTTTCTCCTGCCCCCGAGAGCTCTATTAACTAGCCACTATTTGCTGTTTTTAATATTCTTTTTACCTTGGAAAAAACCGATCCTGAATGAGTCTACATTAGAAGCTTCCAAGTTTTGACTAGTGGAAACATTTGAGGGTTCGTAGCTGAAGATTAAGCTGAAGAAAAAGCTTGATTTTCTTTCAAAAATTAAGATCCTGGCACTTTGGTCAACAACAGCAGACAAGATTCCAATTAGTTGGAATCTTTGTCATTGTTGGTCTTTTTTCTTCCTTTTCGATAAACTTAAAAGAGCAAGGGGTGAAACAGCAATCTGATATCAGCGGTTTACCCAATTTTTATGGTGTGATCTGGGGTCAGATGACATTTTCCCAATCTTCCATACCTTACACATCTACATCCCTTGATGAAGAGAAAGAAAATTTGCAGTGACAACTCTGAATCCCTGAAAGAATATCTCTTATGAAACAAGATTCAATTATGTTTGTTCCCATCTCCTTACTAAAGCAGGGAGGACAACTCAGTAATTTGGAAATATTCTCAACAAGGAATAAAAGTGAAAGCATTTTCAGGATGTTCTTTGGAGAATCATAAAATTCCATTAACCAGCATCCCTCAGCATTCAACATTCTGGTTAATGAAGATTTTATTGAATTTAATAAATATGCAATTCACTGTGACCTTTTCATCCCTGTGTAGCTTTCTGGGAAAACTAAATCAAATGTTATACATGTTTCATGAGTGACCACAATGTTTCTCTTTGGATCTGTAGGCAAGCCATATCATCTCATCAGTGTGTCATGGTGGAAAGAGTTAGGCTGAAAATGAAGAGATAAGAATCCCTACCACTTGCTCGAATCTCCAAGTAACCTTAGACAAGTCAGTTCATCTTTTTGTCCCTCAGTTTCCCATATTTAAAATAATATTCTTGAACGAGGAACAGTGGTTCTTAACCTGGAGTCTGTGAACTTAAAAAAATGTGACAAATACATTTCAGTATAACTGGTTTCCTTTGCAATCCTATGTTTTATTTTCTGCATTTGAAAACATTATTCTGAGGAGTTGAGAGATTTCATCAGAGGGGTCCATAATGCAAGAAGAAAAACAAAAAACAAAACAAAACAAAAAAACCCCAACACTCACCAGGGAACCTTCTAGAGCTAACATACTATCATTTCAGGAAACTGAATAAAGATATCCTATTAGCTAAGTTGATGACCAAATAATAATGGTGGACATTCATATAGTGCTTTAAAATTTGTAAAGTACTTTAAAAATGTTACCTCATTTTATTCTTACAACAGTCCTGGGAGATAGGTGTTAAGTGACCCATATAGGGTCTTATGGTGTCAAGACATCAATTATTAATTAGGACAATCATGAAATGTGGCCTCCTGATACTGATTTTGGCTATGGTGGGTGGGAGACAAAATATCCCTTATTCAACTTTTTTCTTACAGTTCCCTCTCCTCCCTCCCCTTCCTTCTCTCCCTCCTCTTCTCCCTCTCCCGATCCTTTCTCCCTCCCCCTTTTCCTCTTCCCCTCTCCCCTCCCCCCACTTCCTCACCTTTCCCCCTCCCACTTCCTCCCCCTTTCCTCCTCTCCCTCCCTCTCCTTCTCCCTCTCCCTCTCTTTAATTTGTTTGCTAAAATGAGTAAACAAGTTACAGGAAAGGGTCACTATATATGAATCTAGAAGACCAGGTCCCATTTAGGGTCCTGTCCTGACTTTTACTAGCCATTCATCAGCAAGATGAACTTGGTGCTAAGTGTTCCAGTTACTGATCTAGGGCTCCTTATACTCTCCCTACCACGTCATGATTGGTCTAACCTAAATGTTAGAGTTGTTGCCACCATCACCACCCCATCTAATCCCCATGCAAAGATTAGGGATATGATGAAGCAGGGAATCTAACATCTCTAGGACTCAGTTTCCTCATCTGCAAATTGAGAGGGTTATACTGGATGCTCCATGGTCCCTTCCAGTTCTATCAGCTTTGTTGGGTAGGGTCTCCCCTGCACCCGTCCCTTGCAAGGTAGCTTTCAGAATACAATTTCCACCTTGTATGTAAGTCCAGCCCAGGTTATATTGATAATAATGACAATAATTAATAATAATAACTAGAAATAATACAATATTTTGAAGTTTTTAAAGTGTCATATAATGGAGTAGAGAGCTCAATGGAATGGTATAGATAGTATTCAATGGTAGACTGGATTATATTAGAGAGAGAAAATATCCAAAAATGGTGGTGGGGGCTGCGGGTAGCACTAAAGGATGCATACTTTATCATTCTAATGCAGTCTTAACTTGAGGTCTATGAATTAAAAAAAAAAAACATTTTAATGACCTGCAAAATAATTAGTTTAATTTGTAATTGTATATATTTAATTTTAAGGGGCAACTAGGTAGTGCAGTGGTCAGAGTGCTGGGTCTGGAATCAGGAAGACCCATTTTCCATGAGATCAAATCTGACCTCAGACACTTAACTAGCTGTGTGACCCTGAGCCTAGCCCTATTTGCCTCATTTTCCTCATCTGTAATATGTGCTAGAGAAAGAAATGGCAAACCACTTCCATATTTTTGCCACTAAAACTCCAAATGGAGTCATGAAATATCAGACATGACTGAAAAATGACTGAACAAAATAATTTTATATGTTTAGAAACATTGTTCTGAGGAGGGGTTCATAGGTTTCACCAGATGGCCAAAAGGGAACTTCTAATCTATTTTGTGTAGCAAAATATTTTTTGACCATGATTTTTAGGATTCAATAACTAAACACATTCTCCTCACCATCGACAAGTTGTTATTAAGCATCCACAGACACAGCTAAATGCTTTGCAAGACATATTCCCTGCCCTTTAGGAGCAGACAGTCTCCATTTTTCTCCCTGGGTTCAGTTCAGTGGACTTTGTTCCATTACCAGAACGATCAGAATTACTGTCACAGATCTTGGTAATGATTCCTATCAATTCCGCTCTTTTTTTGTTGTTGTCTGAGCTTCCTCTTTGTCACATACAGTACAAATTCCAATAGCCAGAGTGCTTAGAGAAGGAGCTATTCTGATTAATTGAGTTTATTGGTTACCTGAGGTTTGTTTTTATTTCAAACCTTGTCACTGAAAAATCTATCCAAAACTTATAACAGCCCTATCTCTCCACACAAGGGAGTGGATGTCTTAGGTCAAGATCATGAATCATTTTATCTTCCCCCCTTTACAGTATTTTAACAGCATATGAATTTAATTCAGGTTTCCTTTTCTTTTCCCTTCTCCAATTCATCCTCAATTCAGATGCCCATATTACTGTCTTAACAAACAAATCTGAGCTTGCCACTCTCCTCATCAAATACCTTCAGTACCTCATTATTATGTCTATAACAAAATAAAAACACTCCAAGCTTGACATTCTAAGTCTTTCCAAGTTTGTCTACATCCTTCATTTACATTTACAGCCTCACTCCCCTCACACACTCCATATTCTCCAAACTTGGCTTTCCATCTTCTTGCTCTGTGTCTTTGAACCAGTTGTGACCCATATATGCAATGCATGCCCTTCTCACCTACTTACTTGATAGGGAAACAGTGTGATATGAAGGAAAGAATATTTGGAAGGCATGGGACTTTGGTTTTCACCTAAGCCCTGCCTTTTACAGCTGGGTAACCTTGGACAAGTCATTAAATTTCCCAAGTCATTAAAATTCCTCTATAAAATAAAGAGTTAGATCAATGGCTTGCTGAGGTCCATTTGAGGTCCCAATGTACATTCTACATCTTTGAATTCCAAGTTTCCTTCAAGGTTTCAAATTCTATATCACCTCTTGTATGTGAAATCTTTTCTGATTTTTTCAATTATTGGTTTATTCTCTCTTCCCTTCCTATTATCTTATATACTTATGTGCTACATCCTCCCAGTAGATTGTAAGCACTTTGAAGACAGGAATGGCTTATCATTTTCCTTTAAATCCCTATTGCAGAGCCAATGGAATTATATATAATCTTGTAGGTGATTAATAAATACTTTTTAAAATTGGATTGACTTCACAGTTAAAACAGGGCTATGTGGAAGAATCTTACATGAATGGTACCTTAGTTGTTGTGACAAAAGCCCGAAATCAATGAACATGAAGGGCGTTAGAGATTGGCTATCTATTTCAGCTCTCTCATTTCTAAGATGAGGGCACTGAGGTTAAGAGAAGTGAAAAGAATACTCTCAAAAGACCCACTACTTAAGATAAAGGATATTGTAGGTTTACCATTTGCTGACTTAAGGAAATAATGATGCTTTTTAAGCAGCTGAGTAGAAGTACTGAACTTGGAATTAGGAAGATCTGAGTTCAGATTTGATCTCAGACACTAGCTGCCTGACCTTGGGCAAGTAGCTTAACCTTTGTCTGCCTCAGTTTCCTCATCAGTAAAATTAAGATAATAAAGCTACTCATAATACAGAGTTCTTATGAGGACTATCAATGCTTTGCTTAGCTTAAACTGCTGTGTCAATGCTAGCTATCATCATCATCAACCCCATCAATTTTTTTAAACCTAAAGCCCAGATACTTAGCTTGTCTTCCTAAAACATTTGGTTCTCTGTCCTTATAGCTGCAAATTCCAGTTAACTGAGAGATCTGGGGAGTTTAATTATGGTTAATTGAGAATTTATTCCCTCATAATTCTTCAATACTAGCATTGTTTCAAAGCAGTCAGTTGAACTGTTCTCATTTGAAAGGAGCAGGTGAAAAACAGCCTTCCCTTCAAGTAGAATTAACCATGAAGTGTTTGGTACAGCAGGGAGCTTGTTTTTCCCTATATGGTAGGATTCTGAGGGTTGTTTGGAAGATTGCAATGACTTCTTTGCCATCTGGGGCAATCTCTGGGTTTGTCTTCTGATGAAGGAAAAAGAAAATTGCTAAGTTTCATAACTAAATTAGGAATCCTGGAAGATCCTATGCTTATGGGTGCCATGTCCCAAGCTACTTTACCTTTCCAACCTTACTATAAGTTATTGACCTTCTAACACATTATCGTACAGCCATGTATAAAGAACCTTGTTGCAGTTCTTTATACATGTCATTCAATCTCCCATCTCTGTGCCTTTATATAGATATCTAGGTTTCTATACACATCTATAAATATATACACATATCTATACTTATACCTATATGTACACATATACATTTTTACTTCTCTTTGTTAAAAATGAAATTGAGGCGGAGCCAAGATGGCGGAGTAGAAACAGCTCTTCCAAGCCTCTCTGCCCCCAGATTCCCCACAAACTATGTAAAAAAGGACTGTGAACAACTTCTGGAGCCCCAGCACCCACAGAACGACACAGAGAAGCTAACCTCCCGCTGAGGACAGCCCAGCAGCCCTGCAGGAAGGACCAGCACAGCGGTCTGGGAGCTGGCAGCGCGCAGAGCACAACCAAGCAGGAGCCGAGCCGAGCCCAGGTCCACGTGAGCCGAGGTTTTAGCCCCAGGGCGGCAGGGCCAGCAGCCGGCTGGAGGAACCCCAGAACACCAGGAACTGTGGAGATTCCAGAATTATCAACATAGACATGCCTAGGACAAAGTAAGAGGTTAGTGTCCTACGGACTTTGGGACCTGTATTTGGGAATGCGTCAGCTCCCTCCCCTGGGGGCTAGAAGCCGCTGAGGAGACACTCCACTTTGTAGTTTTCAGAGGCATATCCGGCTCCCAGCCTACAAATCGTGGGGAGATCCAGCGATCAGTCTTGAGGGGTAATCGCTCTTGCTTTAACCTCCCTGGATCTGGATTGTGATCTAGGGTGGAAGTCGTGGGTGGGTTTACAGCTTGCCAGAAACGGAAGTTGCCCCCCACACGTTCGGGACGAAAATTCCTCTATCTGGCCTTAAAGCCATAGTGTGGCAACAAGCCCAAAAGTCAAGCAATTAAGTGGCAACATGCCAAGGCAAAGGAACAGAAAAATGCAACCCTAGACTCCTATTTTGGGGGCATAGAGCGGGAAAAGGACTGTGAG